>JACDOX010000255.1:519570-580171 GCA_014549065.1 Cardinalis cardinalis
AACGTCCTCTTTCTCTTCCAACCAACAAAAAAAGTAACAAAAATCCAGCCAGGTGGTCCCTGCCACAAGCCCAAACTCTCCTTCCTAAGGCACCCCTTGGCCACCCCTTTCCTTTGCTACTGACAGAAAGAGGGGTGGCCACAAAGCCAAAGCAAAACCAACTCAGCCAAAATTCTACCACCATTACAATTCACCCACAACCAGCAGGCAAGAGAGAGGAGAGACCATCAATGCCCCCCAGCCACAGTTCCTGCCACAAATTATTAAGCCCAGCCAAAATCATTTAACCATCTGCAGGCCCCTGGCGAGATATTAACTCCAAATTTCCCCAATTTCCCCCAAATTTCTCCAAACAACTACTATTCATAAAATTTTAAAAACCACAAGACTATTAAAAAAGTATCAGTAAAATTAACCAAAAAAACTTCTCTCCCTAAATAAACTTAAAAAACTCTATTTTAAAAATAGTAAACTAACTAAAATTTTAAGTTTTATTTCTTTACATTATCAATAAAAAAGTTATGAAAGAAAAGGTGTCCTAAAAATTTTATCATAATTCTTACTACTTTTTCTATTAATTACTATTAATAAACTATTCTTTACACCCTTTTGAGGTTTTAAACCTACTTTACCATTCTTCTAATCCTACCTCACAAAAAACAAATAAATACATTCTAATAAATACATTAGTAATTAGCCAACACTAAACCCACCACACTCAATAATACATTGACCAAAAAAATCTCAAATTAACAAACCAAAACCACTACAGCATGTCAGCTCCTAAGCCAAAAAAATCCCAAATTTTATTTATAAGTTGTAAAGAGCTATCAATGAGGCTGGCATTTGACCCAAAATTATTTGAAATGTGTTACTCTTCTCCAGAAGAAGGGGGGCTTTTCACTACCTTCATAAATTTGCTTTAAGACGACTTCTAAACAAGTATCTTTTTAAAAGCAACCTGGAAGCAACAAAGAGATGACCATCAGACCAAAATCCACATGTCTCAGTCTGCAGTGCCCATCTTTCCAACCCCCAAAGCTTTCTCTGACACGGAGACCTGTGTTAGAGCTTTGGAGAGATGCCCTGCCAGTGACATGGCAAAACTGTGGAACAGGAGTTGTTTTGCTTTTTTTTCCCCACTTACTCAAGGACTAAGAAAGATTTGCCTGCTTCCGTTTTTTTCTGTTTTATCATCCCAAGTATTTTAAACTCTCCAAAGAGGCTTTTACTTCTCCCATCTTTTCAAAAGAGAGGGAAAAAAAGAAGAGGTGAATGGAAGGAATGGAAGGAGAGGAGGAATAAAAAGCTGACTTACAGCAAGAGCATCTCAGAGGTGTTCATGTTTTGTAGGTGTCCAGAAAAGAGAAGAAAAATAAGATTAAGCCTCAGGGGAGTCTTATTTTTTGCCGGTTTTCTGCAATCACTATTGTGTAGCTTTATGCCAAACATATTAAGCCACATAATATACAAAGCTGGACATGTGAGTGCCCTGAATCCTGAACCTCACAGCAGGGTTGGGAAAGCAGAGGGAATAAAAAGGATATGTTTATTTATCAGTACTTAAGCACAACCAAACAGCCTGTATCACATCATTTTTCTGACAACAGCATCTGCCATATTTCCTTATCAAGCATGAGAGCAACTTGGAAATACAGACAGAGGAACTGGGAAATACCGACTATTTCCAAACTGTTGTAGACAGTGCACTCCTGATTTTATTCTGAGTTTACAGAGTTAAAAAATGTAGCAGGAGATAAAGATCCCCAGAGTGTGGCAGCACCAGACTTTATGGCATTTCATTACCACTCACTTTTCCCGTGATTATCCCAGGCAGAGGTGGGGAGCCGAATGGGGAATCCATTTTCACTGGGCAGATATCAGTACAGTATCTGCCCCACCATGGTTTTATAAAAATCTCCCTGCTGCTCCAGGAACCACTGGAGTGTGAAATAGCTGAGTTACAATAAGTTAGAATTTCTGAATTCCTGGCATAACTGGCTACACAAAAACCTTTCTGTAGAAATTTGGTAAAAAATATTCTGGCATAGAGCAAAATGAGTAGCTTTCATTTTGTGCTACTTCTAATACATCAGTGCCCAACACTGTATCTGAAAATTGTAAAAACTATTTCTTATGTTATTTTCTGTTTTCTAGTTACACACAAGTCCTGCACACATATATTTTTAGAAGTCTTGCACTTTCACTTAGGTAATTCAAAGTTTAAAACAAGACTGCTGCCGTGGTATGGAAGAAAAGCAGCACCTGAAATACTTTTCCTTGCCAGACGGTCTTGAGCTGAGATCAGTTTGGAGCTCAGTTCTGACAGGATACATTGCCCTTATTTTCCAGGCAGAAAAAATTCACTGGGTAAATTTTCATCACTTCTTGGTGATAAAGTTTAATTAGTAAGGACTAGAAATTTGGGACTTGCACTTTATTCTTCGTGCTTGCTTTTATACAAACTAAAATATTAGTCAGATTTCTATACACATCTGCTCAGTAGCAACAAGGAGAAAACACTATTTTCCCATTAGTATTGTTATTTCTAAATGCATGAGGACTACAGGGATTGACATTGACATTTTCCTTTGAGAAAGAGAACTTCCCTTAGAAAACTAATTTATTTCTTCAACCAACCATCATCTTCTTAAATTGCTAATACTGGATAAACTGGTATGATTGTCCTAATCCTCTAAGAAATTCTGATCAAATATAGGTCCACTAAATATAAAATACATTCAGCAGCTATTACATCATATTATATTGCATTATAATCTCATTATATATTATATCATATTGCATTATTATTAATTATAATTTTTTTGCATGTGAAAGATGGAGACCTTCCAGTCCTAGAGTTTGATTCTCCCTGTTCCTCTGCCCACTAACACCATTCTCAGAGGATGGCCAGCTGAGCTGGGGATTTTGTTTATCTTATGCAATTCAGTTTTTCCATCTTAACGTTCCAGAAGCAGGATGACATTCACACGGCAGAGAATAGTGTATCACCAGAATTTTTTTAACATTTTAAAATATTTAAATATTGGATATACTGGTCTGATTGTCCTAATCCTCTACAAAATTCTGATCAAATACAAGTGTGCTAAATAGCTTTGACCAGAAAATTAAAGGAGGAGGAGAAGAAGGAGCTACTCTGGGCTGTTTCCAGCTGTCAAGCAACCAAAATGACCGTGGCCAGCTGCAGTCCCAGCAACATCCTGGCTCTCTCCTCGACCTTCCTGCAGCATCTCAGGAGTGGCAGAGATCCAGCAGCAGCAGATCCTGTCTGGCAGGGATTTGTGCCAAGCCCTGAAGAGTCCCTGCCCTGCAGGAACAGACTCCTCCACCTGCCTGCTCTTGGCCTGGCCAGCCCTGGCCCCAGGGAGATGTTCCCTCTAGGACCAGCAAGATCCTGAAAATTGGACCTGAGGAGAAACTGGAAACTGAAGGTCCTTACCATCAACAGAGACAGGATGGCAGCAGCACCCTCCTTCATACAAGGAGTGTGTTTGGGCACATTTGGGGCAGTGCCAGGACACAATCCCCTGGAAATTTCCCTGGCAGAGCTATTCTTGTCCTTATAAAAGCACTGGCATGCTGTTCCCAGCAGGTGTCCATGTACAAGGCCTCTGGAGGCACCCTCAGGCTCCCACACGATTCCATGGGAGGAGCAGGAGACTGATGGAAATTTCCTCCAGTGCTTTGTATGTCCTGACAAATGGAACAGTTTCCTTGGAGCTGGGAGCAGCTGGTTTAACATCTCTGCATCGTCCAGATAGTGGGACATGCAAGAAAGTCCAAAAACATGGATTATCCAATCTGGAMAAAAAAAAAAAAAACCCTAAGAACATCCAGTGTCTGAAAGCTGTTGGGGGAGAAATTCAGCTCTGAATTAAGATGCAAATTTCTACCAGGAAAGCTATCAAATATGAGAATGTCTCTGATGAGGCAGATTTATTGGGGCTTGAAGCATTTAGGRTATGATTATTTTTGTTCAAAATTGAGGTTTTGGAAGATTCTATGGGCTGTGAAAACAGATATTAAACAGGGAAACAGCTTTGCTACTTTCAGGTCACAGCTTCTGTTAGGATATCAAATGTCAAGTTATTTGTTATGGTAGGAACTGTGCAGTGAAGATTGTTCAGGTGAGATAAAAACAACAGATATGGAATTAGGGCCTCCTACTTCAGTGTTAGATGGCTTCAGCTGTATTTATTCCCTGTATTTAAAACTCCCCTGCATCAAACCTTCTGTTGCCATCTGCGTGCCAAAACCCTCCAAGCCTTGTGCTCCACTGAGCTTTGGAAAAACCAGAGACAGAATTCTGACTCCTGAAACCCTTCTCTCTACAGATCCACGTTACTGACATTTCTAGACCTAAATATAAAATACATTCAGCAGCTATTACATCATACTATATTGCATTATAATGTTATTATGTATTATATCATATTGCATTATTATTAATTATAATTTTTTGCCATGTGAAAGATGGAGACCTTCCAGTCCTAAAGTTTGATCCTCACTGTTCCTCTGCCCACTAACACCATTCTCAGAGGATGGCCAGCTGAGCTAGGGATTTTATGTTTTCCTTATGCAATTCAATTTTTCCATCTTAACGTTCTAGAAGCAGGCTGACTTTCACAAGGCAGAAAACAGTGTATCACCAGAATTTTTAAACATTGGCATCTCCCCTGGAAGGCTGCCCTGAGCATTAGCTGTAAAGCTGTGGAGATGAGTTAGGAATTTGAGGATGCAAAGCTCGTTTCTCAAATAGCCATAATCTCCCAGCTGATGAGGCACCATTTCCCAGCACTGCTGTCTTGGCTGAATTCCATCTGGATCCAGGCCTATCAGTGGCATTTGCTGGTTTATTTCAGTTTCCTCAGATATCCATCACCACAATAACAGAGTTGTCACTTAATTACGAGTCACATGTAGCATTTTGCATCATTTCAGTCTTCTTTACACAGACCATTATACTTCCTATATGGAAATAAAATTTTATGGCAAGCCAGATCATTATGAGCATTTTATATAGAAAATTTTAAAAATTTTATAGAAAGTGTATCTCCCTTGCAAATATTTGCATTGCCATCTCACCCTAAACAGGCAGCAAATCATCAGCACACAGGCAGCAAATATCTGCCTCATTTCCATTTCCATGCCTTATTCAGCAGTGGCAATGCTGTTTCTCTGCCTTGCAAATAAGAACATAAGCGTGTGGAACATCTGGATGTTTAATGGGACGAAAGAGACAGTGGTTCCAAATTGTTCACTAAGTGAATGTTATTCCATATGCCAAAAATACTTTGACAGATCCCCTTGAAACATAATTTCAATTATATATGCCTCTGCTCTCAAAAGCTGAGCTGTAAACATCTGACAGCTTCACTCAGTGTAGTCTGCTTCCCTGGGGAGCCCAGAGTCCAATCTTCTGACTGAAGAATTAAGAATGCATCTTTCTCATAATTCCTCTCCTCTCAGTTAAAGATCTGAGCAAACTTGTGTCTGTCTGCTTCTTATTAACAGAAACATTCACAAATTTCTTGTCAGATATCAAGTTAGCCATACTAACAAGGACTATAGCTCAGAGAAATCAAGGCCATAATCTAGGAAAAAATCAGATTGCTCAGTGTCAAGGACAGTTTTATTTAGTGCAGGGAAATATAGACATTACAGACATGTGAGACTGCATGCAAATTGCAGGTAGGCAAGTGAAAAGAAAAGGCCTTTTCTCTACAGTTCACACATATTAACACAGAAATCAAGAATTCAGAAGGAGTCCAGAACTCCAACCATATTTCAGAACACAATTTATTTAAAAAAAAATATGAAAACTTGCACAATTGATGGATGGCAAAATCAAAAGACTGAAAACTACAAATACGTCTGTGAAAATTGTTATAGCAATATATTGTGTAAATTATGAATCTCTGATGCTTCTCTATAAATTAACTCCCTTTCAAGATGAGTTTTCTCACCTAGATATTCTCTGCTCACAGCTGTCATAGAAGCTTTGGGTCATACCAGTTTTAAACTCCCTTTCCTTACACTTCAGATGTTCCTGAAATCCATTGAAATTTCCTCCTAACACTCACTGCAAATGAAGCACATAGGGCTCTACAGAGGCTGCTTTCAGAGTGCCTGCAGGATGAATCCATTACCGAAAAATATGATTAAGACTTGCACAAGGAATCTTCAGCAGTGACTTTTCTCCAATGGTTTTCTCCAAAGTGTTTTTTTTAAAGGAATAGGTAAGCATAAACACTCTTCATGTGAAGAACTACACTGGCGAGGTATACTGAAAATATTAATTATAGCCCAACTGAACAAAAGCATGAATATAAATAATTCTAGATACAATCCTTCCCTGAGGCAGTTTGGGCTGTGCACAGAGGTTGGTTGGGTCATTTCCACCACAGAGTTTAGGACCCAAAACTCAGGGAGCTGAAATTAGTTAAGCCAACTCAGCAGATGTTTCTTCCCAATCAATAGCTTTTGTTTCTGCCTTGAGGAGGAGGAGGTCACCTGAGTGCCAGGCTGCTTCCCCAGCCCTGAGGCAGGAGGTGCTTGCTGCAAAGTGCAACCCAGTGCTCTGCTTTCCTGGAAGTGGGATCACACTTGCTCTTCAGTCCACCCAGAGCTACACTGAAAATGTGTCATAAATTAAAGATTGCTGTTGCCCCTGCAGCTGGGTGCAGGCACCAGGCAGAAAATTCCCCCAGCTCAAACAGGATGGGATGAGTCCTGAAAGGTGGCTCCCAAAAGGGGCTGAGAGACTTGGGCTGCACTGGTGGCAAATTAAATATCAAAAACTTGACTCCATCACAGGCTTTATGTTTCATTTAAAATACCTAGCTGTGAAGTTACAAGCTTAAAGAAGAACTTCTGACATCTTTACTCAGTTTTTAAAATTACTCACTCATCCAGCAGCTCTTTCAGAAATTTGTTTAATTAGGATAGAATTGGTGAGGGAACAGAGGCAGAAAGAGTCCCAAGTCAATGACTTCCCCCTAACTAAATAAAAAGCCCTGGACTAATAATCATGGAAAGTTTTGTCAGTGAAATATTAGCAAACAGTCTGTGAATTAGTAACATGATCATAATGCAACCTTCAACTCAGGGATACCCTGTGGGTGTGTCCTTTATCTTGTTACCCGTGGATATTCGATCAAGGGGCAAATATAGGAATTTTAGTGTATGAACAAATAGTTACATACATATTTCCATGCTCTGCAATGGCCCTCAGCATCCTTTTGACACCTAGGAGTCATTTCTTGGTCCCCTCTATCCCTCCCCTGCACACAAGTGCTCTACCAGGGTTATTTACTTTTGAGTTTTTCTTACCTATGTTTAACATCCTTTTGGACAACTCCTTAGCAAAGGAATCTGTTTAGCTGTTACTAAAAACTTATTAAAGTTTCCTCTTTCCTCCTTGGTACTATTTTTACCTTTTCTCTGTGTAAAAACCTGCTGAAGGCTCTGCTCTCTGCTTCTCCTTATCAGCTTCATCACATCCTCCTCTGCCCAAAACCACACCTTATATTTGTTTGTCCTCTTCCACACTGCCTTGCAAAGAAGGAGTGGGAAGCATCAAGGCTGTACTTCTTACACCTTGCCTTTTTCTGGAAGTTAATTGTCTTTACCTTCCCTCTATCACAGTCTCAAATTTATCTCCTGCCTTTCCTCTCTGTGATCAATGAATTGTTCATGGACATGTTTGGCCTCTTACAGGAAATAAAAAACCTGGAGAAACCCCCAAGAACCCAGATTCTTACAKCAGCTACTTTTCATGACTGCCTATAATTACACCCACACATTTTTCCATATAAACAACACAACAGCAACTGAGAGAAACTGTGGCATCATTAATACAGGGAAAATGACATGTGAGCTCAGAGACAAGTAAAAAGGGGATTAGAAATACAGGCAGGAGGACAGAGATCAGTCAAAAATAGCCTTTTCTGTGGTCTACCCCTCCCCTTGAA
Source organism: Cardinalis cardinalis (assembly GCA_014549065.1). NCBI lineage: Eukaryota > Metazoa > Chordata > Aves > Passeriformes > Cardinalidae > Cardinalis > Cardinalis cardinalis. The sequence continues at coordinate 527,565 of JACDOX010000255.1, forward strand.
AAGAGGTCTATGAAATGGATAAGACTGCTTGTGGATTAGTCTCTAATGAATTGCCACAAATAAAGAGAGGTTAATAAGGAAAACCTTCCCAGTAAAGTGAAGAACATATATCTAGACCAGCAATTCGGGTGAGAAAATTACCAAAGTAATTTTGTTAAATGGCAAATATGTACTATATTTTTTAGAGCACTGCCATAAAAACCAAAATGTTATTTTTACTTCCAGAGAATCTGCCAAGGGTTCTCTTTGTACCTGATGAAACACCATACAGCCAGCTTACTGAAAATCACTTGAAGGAATTTAAAGGCAGAATAATAATAAAACTGCTAGAGGGAAGAACAGGAGAAAGTCTGCTGTAAACATCAGAATATAATGGAAAGAAAGTATAAAAAAATCATGTAAGACTACTGTCACCTGGCTCTTAGAAAATCGAGCATGGCATAAAAAAATTATGATAGTGACAGGAACAAGAAAATGAAATCTTTGTGCATTAATGATCATTAAGACAGAGGAAAAAAAGATTTGTTCTTCCTGCTATTACAGAATATTTACCTACGCAAAGCTTATATGCAAAGCATCATTTCAAACTGCTCTTCCTCTGCAAGCAACAACAAAATTCCCAAGGTTGGTTTGCTGCCCTCGTGTCCTACTGCAGGAATGCTCTTGGGGCTATAACTCAGATTTGGTCTGTTTTAAACAACAACTTCAGTGAAACAAGAAAATTAGATATATGGGAATCGCAGGGCAGTTTTTGAGGAATTCATTGGAAATGCCAAGATAAATATTGTTTGATAGTGACTGGTTACTAAACAGGAATACTGGGAAGTTCCACAACCAGCTTGGTGAGTGCACTTACTCCACTTGGGAGCCCAAAGGGAAATGTCTGGAATTGATTCTTTGTCTGCTACATGTTTTTGTGTTTGTGGGAGGGAAAGGCTAAGGGAGTTTGACAGGGTTGGTTATGGGTCTTTCTTTCTGCTGCTCTTGGAAGGAAGCTTCACTTCCATTCCCAGTCCCTTTTCCAGAAACAACTTCCCACTCCCAGAAGTGCCACATGAACGCTGTCGTCCAGCTGGGGGCTCAAATGCAGCTGTGCCTCAGGTCTGGTTCCCCAGACTATAGGAAATTATTGGGAACAAGCAGCAAAATGGAGAAGTAGGGAGACTTCAGGGAATTGTACTAAACCCAGGAGTTATATATTGCCGTAGTTTCCACAACTTGTTTGAATTCTCTATCTAAATTTATTGGCAATTTAGCTGCTATCTTCTGTCTAATTAGAACTAAATGTGGGCTGTACTTTAACTCTATTAATTCCCTTCATGTCATTATCTCAAGTTTGCAGAGGTGCTCAGCAGCATCTAGACTGGTGCCCCTTACATAAGGTTCATTGCTTTTCTGAGCAATAATGCAGGTTGAGGATTGAAGGGGCGATTCAGTTAAAGCTAAATAAGAACAACTTAAATTAAAAGAAGAGACTTCTTAATTTGTGCTGCAATTTTTCCCCTTTGTATTAGTACTGCTTTTCCATCTCTCCTTTAATAAGATGTCTCTCCCTCCTGGCAAATATCTGTTTACATGCAAGGACCTTTGCATCTATCTTTTTCTTGTCCTTCTATTTTTAATGCACATCTGTTCCTGTTCTGACCTCAATTCTCTTTCATCCGGGGCCTAATTTTTTCCGAGTATTCCTACTGCCAGTTCTTCTCACAGCTGTCAGATCCCTTTTTTCTTGCAGACCCACAATGTTTCTGTTGGTGGCCACTGCTGGACCCCTTCTCTTGGGCTGGTAGCGGAAGGCAGCTCTGCAGAGAGCCCAGGCTCACCTCTTGCCCCCAGCTCTGCCAGAGTGGGCAGGTTCCAGAGGTTACAACTTGCTCTCTGTTTTCTCCCTGCACTTCTTTTGTGCTTTTCTGATACCTTAAGGTGTTACCAACCACTGCCAACTGAGCTTGTTCACATGCATGACAATAATAGCACTCCTGCTCATTTCACAGGCTGTATTTCATTTCTCTTTGCATCAGTAATGAGGGAATTTGTTTTGTTCTACCTCATTTCTCCTCTTGGCAGCAGAATTGGGAGCATGAGCAGGAAGATGCAGGAAGGTCTTTCCTCTCTGGCTTTTATCTCAGCAGTGTTTGCAGAAGGAAGATGTCACATTATACCTTTTTCTGACCCAGAGATGGGGCAACTGAGAGGCATTTTAAAAACTTCTATTCCATTTTCAGTCTCATGGGAAGCATGAGACAATACAGATGTTAAAATTTATGTCATCACAATCAGAAATCAACTATTTCCTAATTACAATACACTATAAGCATTTCTTGGCCTATCAGCTTTTGCCACACCATGCTGTAAATGCCTTAAAGCCAATAATCTAAAACTACCCCTTGTGGGTCCCACTACAATGCATTTTTCATAGCTCTATTTCTCCAAAATATCCAGTCTTATTTGCAAGACCATCCTTTGAAACTTGTTTTTAGCTCCATTTCTCTCTCAGCCATGTCTGTCCATTCCACGGCATTTCTAAGTCAGAATTTCTTGTCTCAAAGTTTGCATACGGATGCACACTGTGTGAGCTTTCTGTCAGGCCGTGACAGCTCTCCACAAATCCATTTCCCACATATCCCCCTCTCTCTTGGACAGAAAAACCTTCTTTGATGGCTTTGTTCATTTTTTGTTGTGTACAGTGAAGTACTCAAGGTACCATTACTAACACCGTTACAATTACTAATGCACATAAACATATTTGTAAGCTCTTTTAGCTAAGGTGTAAAACTCTGTATTTCAAACAAGTCATCTAACTATGATCTACTGTTCGTTTTAATTTGATTTGTTGAATTTCCAGAATTGGGAGCATAGACAGGAAGATGCAGGAAGGTCTTTGCTCTCTGGCTTCCATCTCAGCAACGTTTGCAGAAGGAAAAATTTGTCCTCATCTCCCCAAGTGCATCTGGTAGTGCACCCAGCGCTGCTACCAATCCCAAGGAATGCCAATCCCAGGGCACTTTGGGGATGCCTCCTGGCACTCAGCCCTGCCCCCAGGCTCCAGTGCCCGTGGGAAAGGCAGACAAATCCCTCTGCCCCCCTCCTCATCCTTTCTGATGCTGTTGTTGCCCCATTTGTATAAACTGATCAGGGAGAAAGTGTCGTGGTTGTGCAAACAAGGATCAGCTAACATAAATATTTCCCCCCTGTTTAGCTGATGTGTTTAGTGCTTTTGTCTCAGTCAAATTCCTGTCCAATTTCAGAGGTGCTACACAGTGGTGTAGCACTCAGATATATTAACAGTTAAATAAGGCGCTCAGGCTAATATATTTTAAAGATTTAGTTCAAAAAAGCTACTCTGCACTCGATGCATATTATCCATACACCTTTAGCAAATTCAGATAGCACAGTGAGCATGSCAGTTCTAGAAATTTCTACCTCTAATTCCATGTAATATTGTAGGAAAGAGGAATGTGCACTGCAAACACTGCTCAACTGAAACATTAAAAATGATCCCTTCTGCTTTTCCTCCCTCTTAGAGCACAAAGAGAATCTAATTAACATTCTCAGTGTCTCTCCAGAACTCAATTCAAACTCAAAGTATGCTATCAAAGGCTTGAACATCAGACAGAAATTATTTGGGATCACTGAGCTATACATTAAGTTAACTCTAGTGGATCCTCATGAAAAATGATACCAAATGCAGTTAAAAGGACTTTACTTGCTTTTAAGAGAGAATAATAAAGTTATTAGGGATTTTCTGTAACCTTTAAGCTGTCTTGCAATTGAGTATGCTCGTGTAACTTGGCAAATGCAGCAAATCACAGTAACTCATGAGCAGACTTGTGTGTGACATTTTTCTTTTCAGCTGATCTTTCCTCACCAAAGAAAATTTCCTCTCCATCTTGTGAGAGACAGAATCTATCAGGATCTGCAATTTTTTAGGCTCTCTCAAATTCCACCCAATAGTGTCATTTATAGGTTTTGCATTCTTTTCCTTTTTCTGAAAAAAGTAATTTCTATGGATTGGATTTCAAGCCACCCTGATAGCATTTCCCAGTCAAGAAATTCCTTCGGTGCAGTAACTTGCACCTCTACCTTGCAGATGATAAACCAGGCTTTAGCACTGTTTATCTCATGCTCATGGCTGGTGTGCTACTTCAGGAACTGCAGGATGCTAATCAGCTAAATTATAAAGAAAAGGAACATAAAATTGTTTCCTTCAAAATCCCCTTCTGGACTGCACTAAAGCAGACCCACCCACATTCAGCACAGTAAAGGAGTAGCTCACTATCACCTGTCAATTTTCTGGTTTATGCAGGCATCTTATTCTGAGCACATTAAAGCAGTGTTGATAAGAGCAAAATTGTTTATTTTTTTTAAGTCTAAATTTCAAAGAAATGTTCTTAAGAAGGAAGGTATGCCTAAGAAGCCGTGCATTACCACAGCACTCTTATTAGCATTTCTTCAAAGATGCCTTCAACTTGGTCCTGGCTACAAAGACAAAATCTGCATTTGAATAAAGATATTCAAAATTGAGTTGAAAATTGTCGGAGTCTCACGGAAAAGATGGACATAAGCCACAAAGCTGAAATGTAGCAAGAGAAAAAAAAGACAGTAAGTGTGCACAGATAAGCAGCTCGTGTGTGTTAGATATGGCTTCAGAAAGAAAATGGAGAGGCTGCCTATGTTCCAGCAGCTTCCTGCTGATCCCAAAAAAGCAGGGAAATTTCAGTCATTTGACTTGTCACCAATTACCACCAGAGCTAATGGCAAGGAGGTCTTGCAGTGTCTCTGAGTAATTACTGCCAAGATCACTGAAACACACACTCCAATATATCCAGCCCTGTGTGATGAGAGCCTGCTCCTTCACAAAAACATGTAACAAACCCAGGGAGGATAATTATGCAGCCTCTATGAGACAATTTTTCTTCATAAGCCCAGGCAACCAGGTTTCAAATCTCAATTGCTTCTCTTCTCTATCCTGCTTAGTTGGGCCAAATATGTTTATAAAAATAAAGATTCATCACAGGTTTTGGAAATAACTTTTTAGAGCAGTGCCTTAAGTTGGAAATGGGGGTGTGTGTTCTGTCCCCACCTGTCAGAGCTGGGGCAGTTCTCTGCTGTTCATGGGGCAGTTTTTTCTTTCTCTCTCCCACAGCCAATCCTCCCTGCAGGAGATCTCTGCTGTCCATGGCCAGGGAGTGTCCCTGCAGGGCTGATCCAATTCCAGCATCCCATGGGGAGATGCTTCGCCCAGGGGAGGAGCCAAGCATTCCTACCTGGATCCAATCTGAGCCTGGCCCAGCACAGCAACCTATGCCCCCTGCATTGCCAGAGGAGCAGCTTTCTGCTGCCCTGCAYTGCCMGAGGGAGCCCAGGCCCATCTCCAGCAGCCCTGGAGCTGCAGAGGAAAACTCCCCCCTTGTGCAGGATCCCTGCTGCAGCAGAGCCACAGCTGGCACTGCAGGAGGGCTGAGCCCCCATGGGATGGGGCTGGGACACCACCCTGACACACAGGGGGGCAGCTCCTGCTCTCACTCTGCCAGTGGTTTGCTTCTTTTATTACTATTGCATTTGTATTTTTAATTTTCCTAGTAAAGAACTGTTATTCTTACCCCCACATCTTTGCCTGAGAGCCCCTTAATTTCAAAATTACAATAATTCAGAGGGAGGGGTTTTCATTTTCCATTTCAAGGTAGGCTCCTGCCTTTCTCAGCAGGCACTTGTCCTTTCAAACCAAGACAAATGGGACCTCAAAAGGATCATGGCAATGAATTCAACATTTCCACCAGAGGGATGCAATGTTTGCCAAATCCTGTGATGTATTTCTAACATTGCTTGTGGGCTTTCTGAGATATTATGTATTAACTGATTAATTTATCAAATTAACAAAAAGAAAACTATAAGAAACAAATAAACAAAGTCTTATGTATAAATCTGACCCTTACCGTGTTTTTCTTCCAGAGAGACCACTGACAATGACACCTCATACCCATTTTTTTAGCATCCCTGTGACTCCATTCATAACCTTTCTCAGTTATAATTCAATGGACAATGACTTACTGTCATTTAGACACATCAGTCAGTCCAACCTCCAGAACATAACACCTACTATAATAAAGTTCCATATAAAATGCTTGCCAAGTATGCATTGTCTTTACCCTGCCTGCAGTGAAAACCAATGAAGAAACTTGGATCCATTTCAGCTTAACACTCTAGTAATATTCAGATGTCTCTTACAAAAACATTAATTTACCTTTTTTCCCTCATGCACTTTACTTGTTTGTAAAATTCCTAATGAGTCCCCTTAGTATGCTGTACATTAAATTTACCTCAGTCAATACTTCCATGGACAGCCTTTCTTTTGTCTTTCATTCAGATTTCATTTTTGTTCACTTTAACTCTGAGAGCTGCATTTCATTATTTATCCAAATGTGTCATCCTGACTTTTCACTTCCATTCTGCCAGTGGTTTATTTAGTTCTTGTTGAAAGAAAACGTTAGAGCTCAAACAAGTTTCTCAAAATGATTTTTTGAAAGAAAAACGTTTCAGATATAGCATGAAAAAATTTTAGATGTTACAACCCAACTTTTTCAAACTAAACCTGTTGAAACATCAGTGGGAATAAGTGGTGAATTCTAAATAGCTTTAGATAAAATCTGACACTATAAATCTGGCTCTGACAGTCCTTGCTATCAAGCAGCTGCTCCAGAAGACAGAGATTTCCTGAATGTTCCTATAAATGATCAAATATTTAAAGATACTTCACTTGGCATAAGTCAATGAGGAATAAAGAATACTCCTTTTTTTGTAAAGTACACACAGATTTAACAAGTGCTATTTGCTTATTACTTAAGTACCTGGTTAGCTTCTAATTACAAAGTGGATGGAAATCTCAATTTAGGATGCAAGGTTTTAATATTTTAAATTTTGAAAGGAACAACCAACAGGAAGAACAAATAAAAATATCCCCACTGGAGCCACAGAGAGCAGGACATTGGAACAAATTTGCACACAGCAGGAATTAAACTTTATTTGGGATCAGGCAGGTAAAGCAAGCATTGTTTATATCCTGATTTCCTAACTGTAAGGTTCAAGCCCACATTCACATATCATTACACACCACTCAAGGTATTTAAAAAAGAAGTTTATTATAAAAGTCAGTCCAATATCCATAACAAATTCAGGCTTTTGCCTGGACCAGTTAAATATGAATGGGTCAGATTTACTTAGAATAGCACAGAATTATATATCAGGGCAAGAGCAAACCAAAAATAATAACTTCATCTATCTGGAGACCAGAAATTCAATGACTGAGAAATGCTGCACTATGACTCAGGACCACTTATAAAGATATATTGTTGTAACAGACAAGGCAGGAATTATCTTTGTCAAATACAACTAGCTAACATTTTCTTTTTTTAAGCAGGTTGGGCTTCTTTGGAGAGATCTTTTTGCAAAATATGTAACTCTGAACATGCTCAGGAAGTAATAGACCTCATGGCAAATAAAGGAAACAAAAGCAGAGAGGTTTTATCAAGGGGGAAGGCACACAGGGATTATATTCTTAGTTTGGTGAGGGAATCAGCATCACTAGTAAAACCCTCAGCCTCTGCATAGCCCTCCACAGGCTGAACCACTGGCCTGCAAGTCATGAACATCATAATAATATTTGCATTATTGCTTTTTATGAGCTGCAGGGACAAGTGATAAAGCTGCACTAATACAAATATTTGTCACGACAACTGTAACCAACATCACTTCATCATCCTCATACTCTGGGAACAACAAACTCCATCAAACACATTACAGTGCCTGCTCTACATGGTTACAGAAAAACAAGAAAAAACAACTGAGGGAAAAGTCACAAYTTATCTCATGAGTTTTCCTCTTGTGGCTTAATACAATGGTTACCATGCTACCTTGTCAGGCTGGAGATAAATGGAGCAGTTGGAAGCTGAAGCCTAAAACAGTTTCAAGCCTGGCTGTGTTCACACATTAAGAAATGACTGGAAGCAGCCTGAGCTCAAGGAGAGCTGAGCACTCTGAGAAAAGACATAATTCTAGAAAAAACAGTATACTCTCCAGCTATTCTTTTATTGTCTTTTTTCCCCCCCTCCTGCTGTTGTTGAAATGTTAGCATCAGTTGGCACAATTTCTGCTCCCTGCCTGCCAGCATTTCAGTAAAACACTGATCATTCTGATGAGAAAGATGAAAAAAAACTATCAGGTTCAAACAGAAAGTTGTATAAAGTTCATGCATGATTCAGTCTCCTGTAGGGCTTTTTAGTCTATAGCATAAATCTCTAGAGCTAAACTGTAATAAAGAGCAAAAAGAGTGCAGGAAAATGAGTCCTAAAACTTTAAAGACCACACTTTACCCTTGTTATTCACACAGAGCATTACCCGATGCAGTATGGGGATTAAAAAAAACCCAAAACCAGCTATTTTCAAAACAAGCAACAAGGAAAACATGGGTAGAGCACGAACACAAGTATTGTTGAAGTGTACGATCCCTGGCAATGCCACAYCTTTGGCACCAAAGTTTTTAATTTYCTGTATGTTACAATTCTAAAGGTAGGAGGCTTGAATACACTTGGGTTTGTGGAGGAACGGCCCCTCAACATGGAATGTGTCATCCAGCTCGACTCTCAAACTCACAATTTGGACTTCAGGGCTCCCTCCCAGTCCAGCTCAGGCACCCAGCAGAATAAACCTGAGCAATCCTGCAGGGATCACAGAATCCTCCTCCAGGAAAGACCTCTTCATCTCAATGCAGAAGCAGCTCCAAGCTGCAGCACTTCGTCCCAAGATCATAATAGCCTCAGTGCCATTCACAAAATCAATTTTTAAGTGGGAAAAAAACTAAGCTCAAAATAATTTAGAAACAGGAGGCATCATAATCAGAAATGGCATAAAACTGTGTGATTTTCAGTGAAAATACCACTGAACTACTGTCTTTATTCAGCAAGTAGTTTGCAGCTCTCCCACTCAACTTTCTACATCCACAATTCAACATATTTACACGTTGTTAACTGTTTTTAATGATTTCCAAAAGAACTGGGCTGCAATATGTAAACACTGATCCAGAAGATTAAATCATAAACAGGAGAAACATACTCTGAGGATAGGAATGAAGAGAAGGATATTCATTTGCGTGGAAATTAGCTGCTGGTAGGTAGCTTAGGGTTGGCAAGTTAGATATTTTATTTAAAACCAAAGTGTTTGCACAATAGTAGCAGATTCTAGATTTTTCTATTATTTTCTGGTGATAAAAACCTTTTCTGTGCCATCTTTGTCTGTTGAAAATTTCACAACTTTAATTTAGGAAAGTTGGTGAGCTTTTTTGGCATCTATCCTATTAAGAAATCAAATTCATTCACATTGCAGTATGCAATGTTTATATAGCTTTCTTTGTGTGTATTGAATGGCTATATACCTACATGAAGCAGAAAATTAAAGGAAGATGAAAAGCTCTAATAACCAAGCTACAATTTTTTTTCCTCTCAGATGACACAAGATCATTTAAAACCTTAAGAGCTTTCCTCACAGAAAAGCTATTCCACTCCATTTTCGATAATCTGTCTTGTGCTTTCTTACAATGAGAGAAAAACATTCTAACTGTGTATTTCCTCAATATGCCCTTGCTTCTTTCAAATATGAATGAATCCTGAGGTGGAGCCTCTTATGTGGTGGTACCATACAGGCGTGTGACACATCTTTTCAAAACTAGGAAAATATTATTTATTTTCTCCAATAATGCAAAAAAAAATCCCACATAACCCAGCTTTGATTTTGTCCTTTAGGTGTCTGGTGTCTTAAATAGACCTCTCTCACCCTTACCTCTCTGCAGATTTGAATAAACACATTAAACAGACACAAAACTACTTTTCTGAGTTGCACTAAGAACATTTAAAGCTTTTCAGGTTACACAAAATGTCTTCGATATTTTATTTTTTTTTTTACCACCATGAATGTCCTTAAAACCATGGGCTGATGCTGAGCTGCCCTGCAAGATGTCCCTCCACAGTGCTGCCTGCAGCCCCAGCCCCGAAGAGAGGCTGCCCGTTTGGCCAAAAGCAGCTGTTTTAAAAACTCCTCCAGGATAAGACCACTCCTGGCTTGACAGAGATTTGGAGCTTGAGGCTTTGGAGTGAAAAGTTCAGTGAAATTCTTCACTACCCAAAGAGCTCCTGCTCAGAGCTGTTCCTCAGTGCAGAGATTTGCTCTCCAGTTTTGCCTGGAGTAAAGCAAAGCTGATGTCTGCAGAGCACCTCAGGCCTTTTTTGGTGTCCTCTATGCTGGCAACATAAATGGTCATAATGTCAGTCAAATAATTAAAATGCTTTTAAAAGAAAAAGAAATATTTTAAAATTATTATTAAAGAAATAATTTTAAATTATTACAGTGTAAGACCTGCAGGTTGCCTGTGCATATAAAACTACAGCAAAAAGAAAGACACACAATGTTTCTTGCAGTTATATAAGGAAGTTTAGGGCTAGATATACAATTATATAATGAAAGAAGACTGGTTTGAAGGGTCTGTGAATGACTGCCTCCACTGGGCAGGAGCTTGGCTAAGAGGAATTGCTTTAAGTTGTTGCTATCTGTTCAATAGCTGATCTCCTTGGGTCAGTGGCACACGTTTTCCAGTGACCATCAAGGGCTTGGGTGGCACTGGGGATGCTCCCTCTGCTTTCAGCTGAGGGAACTGGCTTCCCCTCAGCCCCATTGGAAGAGCAGACAGAGTGGGTGTGAAGGAGTGGCAGAAAGGAAACGCCAATGGACAAGTGACGCCCTAAATTTGAGCTTTCATATTTTTCAGATTCTGTGCTACCTAGGTGTGCAGCTCTGAGCTTCATATCAAATGTCAGTAAGTTCTCTTCACAGGGTAGGCAGACAAAACAATCTTTTTCCAGCTTAAGACCAAGAATAACTGTTACAAGCTTCAGACCCAAGAGCATAAACAACAGGAACTAAAGAGAGAAAAACAAGCAGGATAGGACTTCATGAGCTAAAGCTATAACTGGAAAATTAACTGCAATGTGCAAATGGAGCAGAACTTATAAAAGTTGGAGACTGTTATCATCTTATTGCAAAAGTTCCATACTTTCTTGGTGATTTCTCACAGGCAGCCCCTCACAGCACTGACTCCTCCACAGCACAGCCAAACTCCACCTCTTTCCTCACCCAGCTAACCCACTCTTTTATAGCTCTCATCCTCACTGGACACAGCTGTGGCCTGTTAAGGGCAGGGCTGTTCCTAATCTTTGGTGATTAGCACAGCTGCAACTCCTCAGGGGTGAGATTGCCTTCTGCACTATATTTTCTTACATTCAATCCCTCCACAAGAGACCCCRGGAGCGCTGGTGCATTTTGGGGCCATTTTGGTGCATCTTGGGTGCAGCCCTGGCTGGACTCTTGTGCTGCCCAAGGTATGCCCATGGAGGAGATCCTTTGAATAAACCCCTGCTTTATTCCTTAACTCTGTCCTGCCTCTGCTCTAGGTCAGCCTCATCCATCTCCTCAGCTCTGTAGAAGAGAGGCTCTGTAGCCCTTTCTGCCCTGCTCCATCTGCTGGCAGCCAGGGCAGGGCTGCTCCTTCTCCAAACCAAGAGCCAAGCCTGAAACTGGCCAAGACCCATTTGCACCAGACCTGACCCCTGTTTCACCCAGTTTCAGAATAGAAAAAGTTGAAAGTCAATAGATTGGATAGACAAGAAGGTCTAAAATGCCCACCTCCCATTTGCACCAGACCTGACCCCCATTTCACCCAATTTCAGGATAGAAAAGGTGAAAGTTAATAGATTGAATAGACAAGAAGGTCTAAAATGCCCACCATACTCCCCTTCCCCTTTTTCTTCCAATGCCTTGATGGCAAGCCAGTAAAGGATTGTGAATTCCAAACAACATACCCACATGACAGAATTTCATGGATAACATTGGTGTTTCTGGAGATAATCTCAGAAAAATCACATCTCTGCTACTTATCTGAGATTTTCTTGATAGATCTAAAAGGATGATTTTACTTGTAGTGCATATCTGCTCCTAGACAGGCAATGTGATTACCCAACACTGGATTTCCAATGTAAAATTCAACTTTCTTTCCCATATGGCAATAATTGCAGTGCAGGATCTCAGTAGGCATGTAAAACAGAGAGTAAAAGAAAGATATATAGCACAGGCAGGCTCTGCCAGCTCTGGAAGCACTTCTATGCAAATTGAAAGAGAAAACCAGAATTTTTAATGGAACAAGTGTATTCTCAGGTTTGGGAATCAAAATAAATGTAGGTATTTAGTTTAGGTTATATGTGTATAGAGCAATCATCTCATTGCTTATTTTAAGAAAATTTTGTGTAATACAGATTCTAGATAATGCAAGATTAATGCAAATCTTAATAAATGTTAAAAGAAACAACCCTGACTCTGTGAAGATACTGGCTATCCCAACAGTTTTTCTCTTCATTCTTTAATTTGTGACTAACATCGAATCATGAGGTAAGGCTCAAAGAATACTGAATAAAATTAAGAAGGGTAAGAAAAGGAGATTGGTGCAGTTGATTTTTTCTTTTGAAGCTTTTATGTCAAGAAACAAAAGAGCAGTTGAGAGAGGAACTATTGAGTCTAGAGTGACCAGAAAGTTAAGGTTTTACCAGGAAACAGTGAGGGCCATGTGAGCCAATATAACTTTTTTATGTGCAGCTATGATGAGAATTTTTTTAATATATATAAAAACAAGGTCCATTTTTCATCTGAGGTTCTACTGGGTGTGTTTAGAGTGGCATTTGTGCAATAAATTACTTTTTATTACTTCTCCTTGCTGTTAGCACTGCAGTGCTACTCCAGGAAATGAGAAATATTTTACTTTATCTCACATCCTAACACAATTCTTAGTAAACTCTACTATTGCTGCCATTTTTGTACATGATGACATGAAGTGATGATACCAACAGTCTGAACAAGCCTCAAGTGGTATTTTGGTCTTGGTACCATTTTTCAAAACTGGAAGTTTAGAACACCATGGGAATGCATCTTTCTAGATAAACCTTTAAACATTTATTTGCTAATAAAAGCTGTGTGTCTCCTATAGGACCTACTCAGCTTTTCATCTAGTTTTGTTACCAGGCATTTAATTTTTCACAGGTAAAGCCAAAATTTTAGACTCCCATTTTGACAACTTTTTTTCATAGTGTCTCTATAGATTGTGTTTCATCAATCTCTGGAAAAAAAATTTGCCTCCAAAATGATAGTCATAATCATAAACCACTGGGAAAAAAACCCAACATACATTTTTTTCCTTTAAAACTTGTTGTAAAGTACTTAAAGATTTAGTACTCCTTTAACTCAGTCTCTTGTCTACCACAGATTCTTTTTAAATTTCAAAATCCTTTCAAAACCTTCCTAAATCAACTTTAGTTTGTTCATTAGAGGTAGATGTTTCCTCCCTTAACTTCAAATGTTAAACTGAAGATGTGAATCAGAAAGTCTGCCAGACACATGACATCTTGATCCTTAAATACTGATCCACAAGTTGATCTTTTTCAAACCATGAACATAACTTCTTAGGAAATTCTGTATTATTCCCTTTGAGATGGTAGGGAGAGAAACTTATCACTGAATAACATTAATTAAGTGTAAAAAATGCTTTGTTTTATACTGTCAAACCTATTTTCTCTAATTCTAGAAATTCAAAGATGTAGGAAATGCTTGTTACAAAGGAACATACCTCTGAATTGAAAAGATTAAATTATTATTACAAATATTCTCCTGCTTCTTTAAATCTTTCCAATACTAGAAAAAAAAAAAAAGATCAGTAAAGCACTATGGTTTTGATTCTTCACAGTATAGGTTAGTTCAGCTGTTCCACCACAATTGCTGCTGAGAGCTTGGAGTTCACCATCCAAACATTATATAATCACAAGTTAGTGTGCCATGAAGTAAGAAAGTGGTAAATCACAGTGCCTCCTCATCTGTAATGAGGAAGCCATAAATTCCAAGCAAAGGAGAAGCTTTTTGCTTCTCATATGTGTGGTGTGCAAGTACGGACAGAGAAGTTTCTCCTGTGCTGTAAGAAAATCCTGCAGGCTGCCTCCATGGGGGAGCCACGATGTTCTGTTTGTTGGAACCGAGTTTGCTTGTTTAGAAACCACAGAAATTCATCCCTGGCTCTGAGAGTACTGCCTGCTTACAACAAGCTCATTTTATACTGGCACCGTTAAATTAATTTATTCAGATGGCTCCAGGCTCCACAAGCAGAACCTCCCTCCAACCTCCCCTCTGCAAAGTGAAAACAAAGACCAAATAACTGAGAGTGCACAACAAGAATGAGAAGTACTTGAAAACAATAGCTGGTTAGGCCAGCAGCTATTTAAAATATTAGTAAATCAGCATGTGGCTCTGCAGAATACGACATTTAAAGCCTCTCCCATTCTCTTCCTCATTTCTCATTGTTCTTTCAGAGGCATGGAGCAGTCAAGAACAGCATTTTTTTAGCATTAGGAAAAAGCTCAGCTTAACTGGGAGCTCAGGGACTCCTCAAGCTCAGGACAGATAATTTATGAGTTTGGTGAGACAAAAGAAAAACCTGTATTTCTCAATATGGCACCTTCTGAAGAAAACTTATCTTTCTTTTTTTTTCTTCAATAAACAATGTTGCAAAGTGAATTCTGAGATCTCAAGGAACCCCATTATGACTTGATATATTCCTATAAAGGATACTCTGGTTCCATCTTCCTAATAGGTTTATGTACCATAGATTAAGGCAGCACACACACAATGAGCATAAATTGTTTACACTGCTCTGCAAATCACTGAAGGAGTTATAGATAGTAAAGGAGTAATATATATCAAATTAGCTTGTAAAGGGCAAGACGAACAGAACAGCAATGTAGAAACTGAACTCAGTAGTAATATCTCATTTAAAAGTACTTTAATTAATGCCAGTCCTTGAATGCTTGTGGCAGCTGGAGCAAACAAACAAATTATGATGAGGTGCCAGTATTTTCCAGCCTAAGTAAATCTTCACATGATTTTATTTATGATGTTTTAATTGTCTGTGAGGAGAAATTGTTACTTTTGATTTTACTACACGCCCTTAATTTGTTCCTGACTTTCCAAATATTATTTCAGCAGCAATGCTGGTGGAGAAAAACATAACTTGAGAAAAACAAACTACTGAGAGCAGCTTAGCAGAACTGGTGCTGTACCCCCAGAGTAGGTGGTGAGCAGCAGTCAGATAAGAAACAGAGCCAGGCTGCTCAAAACATCTCCAGGGCAAAAGATCAGACAGAAAAATTCTCCCAGGCTTATTCTTTCAAAAATAATGTTTTTATGCTCTGTGGTGAAGTAATTAAGAAACATTTTCTGCTAATAGCTTTTTCCATCTATTAGAGTCTGGTACTCTGCACAGTAGACTCCTTATAGCATAATTTTGCTCAACCTACTCATGATCTTATTTTCTAAATATGGCACTACAACAAACTTAGCAACAAGCCCTCTCAGCAGTAAGTAGAAAAATCTATTTTGATAAACTGACTCAGTTTAATTTTCACACTGCACGAGGAAATATTGATTTCCTGCACATTACATCATTCTTGCTCCGTGGCAAAGTTTACATAGATTGCTGCATATTTGCATCTTCTATAAGCCAAGCTCTAGCACTAAGTAGCAATTTAACCAGAGAATGCATAATTCAGCAGCTCCCCAAACCTCCTTGTTCACAGGCACATTACATATGTTTCTGCTTCAGTTCAACACCACGAGGATCTTTGATAGACAGGCATGTTACTCCTGCAAATTTCCACACACACACAGATCTGATACACATTTTGAACACTCACTTCTCCTGGGATGTTTTTATTTGGGTGATTTCTTCTTACCACTTGCAGCTCTGAATTCCCTGCTAGCCTGACACTGAATCAAGATTGAAAGGATTTTCACACTGAGCTGGTGGTTCCCCAGTAGGAGAAGCTGTGCTGTGTGACATAAAGCTCTGCTTGAACAATTTGGTCCTCCTAAAATCCCACCCCATCTCTTATCTTGCAAGCTCAGGATTCCTTCTGTCATTGCATTCCCTGCAGAAAGTGGTAAAGAAGGGGCAGACAGCAGAGACAGTAAGTTCCTTGAGTCCATGGATACTGGGATCCATTTTCCCAACTGTTTTCCTTCTCTGAGGAGACTTCTGGGCAGCATCCCAGGAATTCAGTGGGCTGCACATATATTACACTCTGTCATGTCCACTGGAGGTTTGGAGCTGGTGGATGGAGTTAAAGAAGCAGCAAATAATTCACTTCAGTTGAAAAGAGAAAATAGGAGACAAGGGGAGCTCTCCTGAGTCTCAGTGAAAACAAAGAGGTGAGGGAGGTTATCTTGATTCTTTCAGATTATCAACATGTCAGAGGCAGTGTGGTAATGAAACTCAAATTCCTGAAACAAGATCAGCAACTGGAATGAAATACAGCTCTAAGAAAGGGACCATTGCTCTGAAGATTTCCTTCATGTTTAACTGAATCTTCACAACTACTCCTCTACATGGGGCATTTCTGCTTATTAAATACCAAGTGGAACCGTATTCAGTGCACCCAATTCTGCCAAGCCACCCAGACAAAACTCAGACTATTTCTCTGAGATCACAGGTCAAGCCTATAAAATTTTCCTTTTATTCTTTCCAGGAGACAGAGATTATATAAGATCCATCTATTCTGTTGGCACTGTCAGACCTCTGCAATACACAGGTGCTTGATGTATGGTTTTAGCTTTCCAGACGTTTTGATACCCTGTCATTCCAATAAGCTATTGAGATTGAAAAGTGAATTGAGAGGAGAGGAGGAAAGTGCCTCTGCTCCTCTGACAGTCAAGAAGAATTTCACAGATGCTCTATTCCCACTGAGCTATCAACAGATAAGCACAAGCTCCATTCCCATTCAGCTGGCCCCTGCCCTGTCACAGGAATGAAGATGCATTGTCTTCTTGGGAGCAGCATGAGAAAATGTGACAAAACATGAAGAGTCATCAAGAAAATCTGCATTAACCTCTGTGACTGTAAAACACACTGCCTCTGCAGCTTGAGCTCCAACCCACACAGCAGTGCAAACAGGATGGATTTGGGCAGAACTGCAGCAGCATGCAGCCCTTCTGAAGAGTTTCAGACCTGGGTGTTTGTGCTCACTAACTATGTCTGGTGGATTAGATGTCATCAGGAGACTCTGTCTCTTTAGGAAGATGTGCTGTTTGATTTTCATGGTTTGCTCACATACAGCTGTGCAGGGCTGCTCTGTGTGGATTGCCCTGTTTAAAAAGAATGAGGAATAAGGTGTTTTCATAGCTCATGTGAAAGTGAAACTTTATTTGGTTATCCCCAGCTGCAGCTACTGAGCAAGGGTCTCAGGTGGGCAGATCCACACACAAATACTCTGAGAAAACCACAGTGTGTCCCTGGGAGAACTCTGCAGTCTGGCTCAATGAAGTCTCTCAGTGCCATCTACAACCTGGCACAGGTTGTAGCCCTGTCTTCTGAAACAAGCAGACCTCAAAGAACTTGCCACACAGAAACATCAGATTTTCATGCTTTAGCATGCTGCCTTGTAAAACATCAAGATGTGGGCTTGAGTAGAAATTCATTGTGATGGAATAAAACTGCAAGATTGTTTCCTCACATGAGGATGAAACAAGCTTTTGCTTTATATTTTTTTTTTAGGGACACAGGCAGCTATAGGCAATGTCTTCTATGGCCACTCTACACAGGACCTTAAGGTGGGATGTTTTACTGTATATGGTTTTTAACTCCTCTAGGTGCAGATGAAACCCCACCCACTCATCCTCATACCCCTCCATTCCTGTTAAGAGCTGCTGCATGCCACATGCAGAGTTCTCCTAAAATAGCCTCAAAAAAAACAAAAGTCACAAGTAATTTTTTTTATGTTGGGCAGGAAACAGCAAATTTGGATAGTCCCTATCAGAGCTGATTTTAGAGACCAACCACCAGGACAAGTTCCTTGTTGAGTATAGCTCCTCCAGAACTTTACACTAATATTTACACTAAACATTTTGAAATCAAATCAAGTCTGACCCCTTACCCTCCTGAAACACCCTTGGAACCCCTAGAATTAAAGCTCCTGGGTTCTGTGAAATTGGATTTTTGTGTTAATTTTAAATACACAGGAAGAAATCAGTCTAAAGCTTGGGATATTTCTCCCTATCACCCTGTATATAAGAATCAAACCTTTTGGTGCAATTACACTTCTGGCAATCTTTCTAAATCCAGTAATGCCTCCCTCTGCAGCTGTAATCAGAAATGTTTTTAGTTTGTAAAGATCAAGTCTGAGCCTTTAGTGGTTGGAGTTATTAGCTAAAAGATTATTTTTAAGATGGGTATGTATGTGGTGATTTTTGATAATAATTGTATTAATCATGCTACCTTGCTTGTTTCAATGTGTGCAGAGATTAATTAGTAAGTCCACTAAAAAAGGGTTTTTTGGTTGAAAAGAGAAGGGGGAGATAATGGGACACAAGACAGGTGATGGACTTTGGACCTGGTTAGCATAAGAGATTTGATAACAGGATGCCTTGGCAAGAGCAAACAGAACTTTGAGGATTAAATCAAGCTTGCAAGAGGATTCAATCAGAGAAAAGAAAACTACATCAACTTCTGCAAGCACGAAATGTTGTATAATGCATTAGTTTGTGGATGTGATGATTAATCCTATCACTGTAGTAAAACATTACTAGCCTTCCTAAAATAGTATATAAGCAGAGGTAATCCACAATTAATTTGTGTGGCATTCACATTTTCTGAAAAATCCCTTTGCTCAGGATTTTTCTCCTGGGAAGCTGAGAAGCTTCAGAGAAAAGGAAAACAATAATTATCTGATTTGCTTCTCCTGTGTTTTGGTCCTTTGGAATGAGTTTGGAGATTGTTTACCCACAGGTGATTGTTTCATTGGATTCTGCTGTGAGTTGTTTTCACTCATTGGCCAATCAGGGCCAAGCCGTGTCAGGGCTCTGGAAAGAGTCACAAGTTCTCATTATTAGCTTTTTAGCATTCTGTAAGTATCTTTTCCGTATTTTTTAGTATAGTTTAGTATAGTATTCTTTAAAATAATATGGTATCTTAAAATAATAAATTAGCCTTCTGAGAACATGGGGTCAGATTCATCATTTCTTCCTTCATTGGGGCAGCCCGCAAATACAATAAATTTGGATCCTTTTGACGACCTCACAGTCTCTCTGTCTTTTTTTTATAGCTGAGGAAATGGTGGGGAGGGGACAGCAGCTGTTGGCTGTGTGCTGCTGCAGGGGAGGATGAGCCAGCACTCATAGCTCTGCCCAGAGCCCTTCTGAATCTGCCTTCTCTGATAAAAATTAACTCTGCTGAGTCCCCCCATCCTGGCAGGGGCACAGTGGGAGCCAGCGGGTTACACGCACCCAAGCAGTTGCTGTTCTGTGCCATTTTGGTCCCATTTGTCCTCTTTCCTTTTGTTCCTTCTGAAGTAATCCTCCGTGGGATGATCATGCTGGATCTGCTCCCCAGGGTGAGGATTAGCACAATATCCTGGCTGAGCTGCTGTAGGAAGAGAGGTGATCTGCTCAGGAGCAGATAGGAGGATTAAATGAATAAGAATTAAAATTAATTTCTAAGATTTTGGCAGGCAGGGCTGACTGAGATGAGGACAGACTAAGGAAGAGATGTGGGAATCTTCCCGAATTGGTCATGAGGCCGCCCAAATGCCCTCTAGGGCTGCCATATATTCATTAGCAGGCAGGGGAAATATTAATATTTCTGTGTTCTGTCAAGATGCCTTAGGCACATTGGAGCTGCTTTGTACCACTGCTGCCATTTCCTTCACAAAAATTTGGAGAGGCTTCCTTGGTGCTCACACACAACAAGAAGATACAGGAGAAAAATATCTCASCTGGGACACCTCTGATGGCATAAAGCTCTCCAAATAAAGTTCCTGCACTTGGGCTAAAGAGAAATCTTCTTTACCCCAAGGATTAGTGTTGGGGCCCTGGTTGTTGAGAATTTTTAGACTTTCTGTGCTGAYAGGCACTGACCCCCAAGAGAACACTACATTTAACCTAAAACCATAAAAAAACCTGCCAAAATTAAATAATAAAACTAGAATTCTAAGTATATAATTTAAATAAAATATATAATATCACATAATAAAAGCTGTAAAGTTTATATTTTTAAATATATTTAAATTATATATATAATATAAATGTAATATATAATAAATAAAATACAGATAAATCTATAAATATATTTCTAAATATATAAATATATAATATAAATTATATATATAAGCAAAATAAAAATTTTAAAACAATAACTAATCTTTCTTCATGTTCTTCATAAATTTAAATAATATTATAGAATCAAATTTTAAAATCCACATAACAAAATACAAATAATTAGTTMTTAAGTTTAAAATAAAAATAATTTTAAACCAATTTCTTAATCAGGCAATTTATCTTAAAAAAACCTAATTAAAGATACAAAACTGTTTCATCATTTGTTAACAAARTACTATAAAACTCACAACTTATAAAACTATAATATAAATAAAAACTTATAAACATCTAAATCCAAATAAAAAATACTATCTCACACATTCAATCCCAACCCTAAATAAAAAAACAAACAAAAAATCCACAGACCAGGGCTATCATTCACTGAAAGGAAGCTGTTGACAATGCATAAAACTCTCCTTGCTATGGTCTGAAAATGGACTTTTCACCYAGTTACCAATAGACCCTCTGCTCACTGGGCTGGTTTTTAATTTTAAAACCAAGAAACTGCACCTTTATTAAAATTAAAAGACTAGTAAGTCTTTGAATAAAACCATAACAGTGGAAGTTTTGTCCTTAGGATCATCGTCCCTGATGCATTATAGTAAATGTGTAAATTTGTTTTAATGTGCTTATATAATTTAAACATTGTAATTGCATGACAAGATGAAATGGTCTGAACTGTCAGATCTACTCCTGCCAGATTTTCCTCTTTTATTTTCAAGAGATTTTCCTTTTCCCTTTTCCTCACAATATGTAAAAATACTGCATACAAATTRGAGAATAGTCAGAATGTATTCCTTTTACTTTTGTTTCAGTGCTAAAACAAAGCATCACTAGGACTGAAATAATAAAACACCATCCTTACAGCTTATTTAGCCTGCAGAACTAAGCAGCTTTGCTATTTAGAAATTCAGTTTTTCACTAGATTAGATGCAGGGTTTGTCTTCTGCTTGTAAAATTTGATCAGAATTCCCTTCCTTTTATTCCAAAAAGAAAATAATTTCTTGTTTCCCTAGAGCATGCCCTGACAGATATTACTAAATGTCATTGGTTCCATGTTTATTATTTGGTAGTAAAAGCACAGTTAATTCCCTGCATTGTAAAAATGTAATTAATACTAATTAATCCAATGGGTTGAAGTTCTTATGAATTACCACACCAAATATTTGGCATATTCAAGTTTTTCCCAATTATATCCTAATATATTAATTATTTTACCAGAAAGCCTCATCTACCAGCAGCATCCAACTTTACTGTTTTCCTAATATTTAATAAAGGATATTTTATACAGTCTTTTTACTGATCAGTGGATTCCTCAGCACATAACAAGCATCCCAAAACCAGAATTATTAGCAGTTTTTCTTCCAGTTTATTGCAATTAAATCTTTAAATTTTATTAATTTGGTGATTTCTGTGGACTGATACTCTTAAAAATATAATTTAAGCCTTAAAACAGTTTTTACTACTTTTTTCACAATTATTTGATTGACGAGATTGAATAATGATAAATGAAGAAATAAGGGACCACAACCTTAAAGTTTTTTCCAACCTAAATGATTCTATAAWTCTATATAAAGTAAGAAAATAAGATCTATATGACAAAATGTCAGGCTATATTTAAAAAAAAGGGGCAAAACAAAAAAGAAATGCTACAAGGATTCCCACTATTCCAAATTTATCACATTGCAACTTTTGATTATTTCTTGCCGTGTGTGGCTGCACTAATACCATTTATGACTGCATTAAGGTCTTCAATTAATTAATCTGCATGATTTCCACAGTCACCCCCTTACAGAAGAGAAACAACAGCAGGGTATTTAATTTTTTGGCCACAAGATAAAGCAGAGAAGACAAACTTGGGTTTCTTAGCACTGCTGCCCCATGTTCTCTTTCTCACCTCCAGGGTGCCAGATTATCCTTGTTTTTTTCAGATTTCCTGCTCAGACCTGCTTGGAAGTAACTGAGAAAGCAAGGCAGGCTGTGAATATTTATTTCTATAAGTGATTTTGCAGGAACCCTGAGTAAAATTGTGAATGTTCAATGCACTGAGCATCAGTCAGGCAGGCCACAGCACCCTTACAGAAAAACAAGTAATTGTTGGCACTTGGGTTAATCCTATCAGGTGTTCAAATAACAAAAAAATGTTCYATCTAGAATATCAAAAGTGCCAATGCTAAATAAGTGTTTTGGAGAGGCATAAATGTGCATAAAAGCTGCATTTACAGGTAGTCAGTAATCCTAATAGACCAAATCTCTGCTGTCTCTTCTAGAGAAACAGAATGAGTCCCACCTTCAGTAAAGCACCCAGAGAAAAAACAACTTTATTCTGGTAGGTAGTATGGTCATAGATAAAATTAAACATCATATTATTTTCATAAATATATATATATATATATATACACACACACACACATGTATGTACCATGGGATGTACTCCAAAAGGAGAATCATAAAGAGAGCAATAGAACTTTTGTCAATTATTTCATAAAGAAATAAAGTTTCAGTGCGATATAGAACAAAATGGGGCAATATTAATATAAAATGCAATAGATAAAACCAGGAACAGGATAGTTACTCTTCCTATGAATACTGGAGTAGGTAAAATAATGAAGGAGAAAACAATATTTATTAAAGGATAGAATGGGAAAATAAATACGATTGGTAGAGACCTCATGAATATTAAGTGATGCACAGGGAAACCTGGTGTTTGAAAGTGTTTGGGGCTCTCTAGGACATGATTAGGTTATGAAAWGACCACTTTAACCGAAATTTTAAAGCTTGTCTAATGTGAACATGCTGGGAAAATAAATATTTCCCATACATTTTCCAAGAATCTCTGATTTGAATGTTGGCAATAAGGATGGCAGGACAAGATATTTGTTTGTTCATTTAATCATAAGTGAAGAGGAAAAAACTCRACACCAAGAGTGACACCATTTCAGGTATACTCAGCATATAGAACAGAAAACAGTAGCAAACCTGAGGTTCTACRTTAAGGACCAAAAGAGGAAAATTTACACAGCTGAGAAAATGAGATTTTAATAAAGAAATGAACAGGCTTATTCTAATGACCAGCAACATTTTAGATTTAACCACCAAAGCAAATCATRGACTGGTTTAAGTCATTAGCTCAGTACAGCTATATTTTTGCGCTCCCTGAAATCTTGATCCCTAAATTCAACCATTTAGAGGTCACTGGGGAGACTTAAATCTTGAGAAATATTACTGGTATATCTGCAAATTATAAGATGACMCAAACATGCTGACTGAAAAAATTTAAAGTTATTATCTGAAGCACAAGAAGCATTATAAAAGCTGAGCTATGACATTAWGATTTGGGATCCATAATTTTGCCATTCTGCATTTTTGGAGATAAACAGCAATRTTCCATAATTCTTGAGAATATGCAAGGAAAATGGGAAAACTTTTGTTGGTGATGCATGGAGAATTAATGAAGCCAGAGAGTCACTAATCTGTTTTATTGGTTTGGAGGCAGTTGAGGAATCCACATGTCAAACTAACASGCTCTCTGGCATAAACCTGACAATACCCATTCCATGAGATGGTTGAGATCATCTGAACCAGGTCCATCCTTCAGCACAAGGACAGAAATCAACAAAAGCATTTTCTCTTTTAGAGATTTGAGTTTTACTACCTGAATAAAAGTCTGAGAGCCCTTTGGTTTGGCTGGGAGATGGGTTTATTTTATCTCAGTCCCTCTTTCCAAACTAATTCCATGATGGGGATTCATCCTGAGCTGACAGACCTCTGACTACAAGGGCAGCAGCTGCTTCTGCCTTTCAGTAAAGCTCAAAATGAGATTCTGCCTTTATTTATAGAGAAAATTGAGAGTGGTGGAAGACCTTCTAATGGCTCGAGSTCTACTTAGAAATATGAGGGGGACAAAGCAGGAATCCTTCACTGACACTCCAGGAAAGTGTTTTATATTGTTCTGATAGGAAATATTCACATAATAAGTGGCTGAAGGCAAGCAAGAAGGCAAGCTCCAAGTTGGCTTCACAAAGTGGAGAGCCTGAAAGGGAGCATCTCCCTGGGTTGTGCCCTTCCCTCAAAGGAAGGTAATTTATCAGCATCTTCCTCCTGTAACCTCCTGACAATCTTCCCTAATTATCTCCATCTAACACAAATTTGTTTTCACTTTCTACCCTTTGTTCAGGTTTGCTCAGTAGTTTTCAGATTTGCAGCTGACAGATGAACAGCATCATCACATAAACTGCAGTTTCTTAGGAAACCAATCTAAAAATGAACATCGAGGCTTTTCAGATATTTAAACCACAGTGTTACACAGTTCAAGATCCATGCTAAAGAAGTGTGACAAAAAAAACAAGCATCCAGGTCCTTTGAGAAGCTGAGGTCTCATTTGTGCTGCCATGGCCTGGCCTCTGTAATTGATAGGTGCAGAACACAATACATGCTGTGGGGAATTTAAAATTCAACAGCTAAAGGAAGGGGCCACAGTGCACTGAAATATATATATTTATATATATATATAATATTGGAGCCAGCAGGAGGCAAGCTGCTTCCTAGTCATATTTTACCCTAAAATACCTTGTGAAGAATGCAGGGATTAGTCCTGACTTTAGAGACTTGTTTAAAGAGTAAAGAAGGGTGTAAAATATGGACAGATGGGAGGTAATATGCAGTTGAAAATCTTGCAGTTATATGAAAGCTATTACAGCCTTCAAGGTCTTACYCAAAATCTCAAGGAGTTTAGTGACTTTGAAATTTTTCTTTATTTAAAAGAAAAATCCACTTCTTTTATTTGTAGCCCAATAACTGGAAATATGAATGTAGAATCAAATATGACCACTCACAGAAAGAGGAAGTTTCTAGTTCTTCTAAACCTCATTTTCCCTTATACTTACAAACTGATTTTTAAATTATTTTCAGGACATGGAATGATTGGTTTCCTCCTTTTTCTTTTTTTTTCTGGTTAAAATTATGTAKTATATTAGAACTGTATGATTAAGAACAACACTTATTTGTTGTGGAATATACAAAGCAATATACAGGTTTGGAAGATAGTAAAATTGTGAAAATAGAGTTAAAGCATTCAATAACCTTAAAGAAAATTCTATTAATTCCAAGCAGTTCTATTACAAACTATTAACAATTTTTCCATTATATATGATCAGATAAAACCAGAAAAACCTAAAATGGCTGAAGAGAATAAAGGATTAAAGCTGTTGTACTCCYAAATTACATGGCAGAATGAAGTTCCATGACCAAGGACTTCTCATTGTTTCTCTGTGAATTACTCTGAAGAAATATTTTAGGATTTGAAAAGTATTAAGATTTCTGAAGAAAAAGCAACTTCATTATATATAAAAATATATATTTATAGTATTTTTAAAAAAAWTTATTTTAACATTTATGTTTTAAAACGAACCCTTACATTTCGCCTTACAGTCAAAGTTAACAGTTGTGTTGTGATTTGCCAAAATGAAGAATCGGTGATACAAAACCAGACAATAACACTAATTCTAGCTGTAACAGCAGAAAAAACTGATTTTGTAAAGCACCCAAGAACTCTTTTTGAAATAAAAGAAGCGGCTCTTGAGGAAAATAAAAGGCAACAGGCAGTTCCCTGAATAATGCTGACCATACTCTTGCTCAATCTATAATATCTGAATTTCAAGTATTATCACGTAGCACATTGTTAGAGCTCCTTTTTTTTTTTTTTAACTCTCTTCGTGGATTTTGTTAAATCAGGAGGAGCTATGTATAACTCAAAGGTTTATTATCCTGTTCTAGGTTTTTCTTGTAATTGAGGCTTTTTTGACTTTTGACAAAATTCATAAATATTAAGGTTCACCTTAGACTATTTCAGTCTTGCTTCAATTACCATCATCTGTTGATACAGCTTGTGTGACATGATGAGAGTATCACTCCCTGGAAGTTACTCATTCTCAGTCAATTTTGCAATTCTCTCTGGCAAATTGTTGCATTAAGTGCATTTCCCACCATTCCAACACCAGACCAGTGCAAAAGCTGATATGCACCAAGATGTCCCACTTGGAAAACCACTGTGGCCCCTTTTTGCTTTAAACCAGGCTCACACCTTTCAAATTCAGCCACACACAGTCCTGGCACACTCAAAGCACTGCAGGACCTCCCAGTTACATTTATTTAACTATTTTAGGGGTGGAAAAAAAGTTGTGTTGTGCATGAATAATGCAAACCACAACATTCCTGCACAAACAGTGAGCTTCCATTGCTGCATCAAGGCATGCTCTGATTTGAGATAAAGCCAGAGCTGACTCAGAAGAAACAGGTGATTAAGCTTTAGTCTCACTAAAAACTGCTCACTAGTTTTACATTCAAAATGCTAATTGTTTCAAAAAGAAGATGGGTATAGCAAAATCTAAAGAAAAGAGTGAAGGTATAGATGGCATAAATACCTTAACTTTGCAGTGGTGGCACTTTTATGGTTCAGCATTTTTATGGTTCAGACTGTTTCCTGGGAAACATGTCTGAAAAAATATTCAACAGCAATTAGGTCCACAGATTTATGAATGTTTAGAAATTCCCTGTCAAGGAGCAAGATTAGGTATTTGAAGTACTGACGGGTTCTAGACAGAATGGGGACGGATAAAGGCATGAAAATTTGCTGAAGTCTTTTAAAATAAAGTAATTTCTCACACCGTAGTATTAATGTCCTACTGCTGTTAGTCTGCATTGTCAGCAAACACCTTAATGAGGACRTCACAGCTGCTTTGTTCTACAGGCACCATTAAGCCTATTAAATTTATTTCCCCCTTATTGACACAATTTTGCACTTGAAAGCGGCGACCGGTGGCATGAAGCCACTCAAAAGTTATTAACATTCAGACAAAAGTCTAATTTCACAGGAAGCCAAAGGTTTTGAGGGTCAGCACCAGTGCTAGTAGGGAGGCATATATGCAGTAACTTTTCCTTGGGAAAGTAAAACCCTTTTCTGTCTGTGATGAGAGAGGATACAGGTGTAGGACCAGGCTGATGTGCTGTGCCCGCAGCTCCACAGACTCAGATCCTGCACRCACTGTGAGCAGCACAAAACCAAGGGAGGATCTACAGAACTGCTCCCCTCATTCTACTTCCATGCCAAGAAAAATCAGGGCTCAGTGCTGGCCTCACCTCATTGCTTGACTGAGGGTGGCAAGAGTGGCACAAGTGCAAGCTCAACACAGAAGCTAAAAAAACTTGATGAGGAGGAGGAAAACAGAGAGAAAACTTTCTTGTGCCACAGTTGTAGCTAAGCACAATAAAATTCTCACAAGCCAAGAAATTAAAAAAAAAATTCTTCCAATATATACAGCTCTTTTTAAATTGTATTGTCTTAAAATTGTCAGGGCTATCAGGTCTGAAATTCTCTCATAGGAGATTCAAACAAAAATCTATTGACATTTGCAGAGATCTTAATCTAAAATTGTGTCTGGCACTRTACAAGTTGTTYCTTGTTTTTTTAAAAAAACAAGACAAAAGCAAAATTGCTTGACTAACCAAGACTCTTTTCATTCTGTTTTCTCCCAGACTTTCCACTGTTGTTTGGAAATTGTGTGTGCATTGGATAAAGAATGGCTTTCAAGGTAAGAGAGCAATGTTGATTTTGGAGCATCAGCACTGTCGGCAAGGGCAGATATGTGACTGTGATTCAGGATRTTTGTTTGGGGGGATCCTGCCTATCAAGATTCCAGGTGAGCTCCCTCTACAAAGTTGGGAAATCTGCTGTTTTCCAGTATAATTCTAATTAATGTGACACAAATCTGGCAGTTTAATGCTTTAGGACCAGACTTGCCCTTAACTGCCTTCCATCACTCTCACAGGGACCTCATCTTCCTCAACATAAATTTTGTTCTAGAAGCCAGATTGTTTTGGCTCCTCTTCTACCCCACATAAAATCTTTGGATTCCCAGTGTTGTTTGTATAGGGTGGGTGTGATATTTTTCATTCATATTCTTTGTGTTGGTCACTTCAATGCATGAAATAGATTTTCTACTCTCATCGCAATAAAAAAAAAACAAAAACAGTTTAGAAAAAAAAAATAGATTTCGGAAGAAAATCAGAATGTGTTAGAAGCATTAATCTTTAAAATAAAATATTTATGTTCTTAATTTGAAGTCACTAATTCTGTGATGGCACTAGTCATGGYGCATTTTCAGATGCTCCTTTGAGAACCATACATATAAAGTACAATACAACAGCAAAACTAGGGAAATATTAAATAAAAAAATAAATATCCCAGGGGAAAAAAACCCAAACAGAAAAAAAAGCAGTCTATTTTACCAGTATGAAATCTTGTGAATATCTTAGGATAAATGAGTAAAAGAACCAGAGATTTCACATACACCCTTTCAATAAACCACTTTATCTGTGCCCAATTCTTCATATCTATATAAGATAAGAGCATGTCCTGAGCCTCAAGATTTACCATAAGAAAAAAGACATTTTGAACTGAGACTCCAGGAAACAGCAGAAGCAGTGGTCAGCAAACAAATCCTGCCGATAATGTATGACTATTAAAAGAAAACAAGCAATTAATGAGACAGGCTTARGTTTCTCTCTCCCACGTCCTAAGCAATTACGGGGGGGCAAGAGCACAACCATATCCAAGAGCCATGGTGTGCTGTGATGCAAATAAAACAATTAGGAACCCAGGAATTAATAAAGCCTTCATTTGTGTCACATCTGAAATATCTAACCAATATAGCTGGCTTTAATTTGACATTTCTTCCGAGGCCATATGACAGGGATTTAATTAAATCAATACATTTCTCCTCAATGTTAAGTATGCCTTTTTTTTTATGTCAATACTTTCATCTTGACCATTATTAAACTCCGTAATTCAAGTCAAGTAAATGTGAAAACTTAAAGGAAAAGCCTATGATAAGTAGACAATTATGTACAAAGTTGGGGGATTTTTCTATTTTTAAGCAGTATTTTTATTTTGGAGCAGAATACTTTAACAGCTCAAACTTCTAGAGCTGTTTATTAAGAAGGAGTATGTTAGGGAATAAATAATTATGGAAATAATACGATGATTCTCTAAAAGTTTTATGATAAACACTTCATCTTGTTTGCAAAATTTACAGGTGAAATTTTGAGAAATGTATATAAGAAAACCCAAATTGCCACCAGGCGAATGGTTTGATGGACATCCTGGAAATTTTATCTGCATTTAGGACAAGAAATTGTCCTACATGACTGTGAAAGTGTCTTCTTTATGAGACAAATGTCCTTTTAATAAGTTATTTATTTACAAATACATCTGAAGAGAGAAACTCTTTGATTTAATACTGAGAAGATCCTGGTTTAATTCTGTGGATGAAATTGTGAGTGTGAATCAACACCCAAAGACCAACATCCACAAAACTCACAGCAACACACCACAATTCTCATTTTATGGTCTTGCTCTGTATAAGCAGAGCTCCAGAAAAAAAGGACAAGAAAGGGAACAACAGCTCRATTTCTTACTTGGAAAAGAAAAAARCAAGATGGGATTTTTGCTCTACAGGAAAGTACAAAATCTTGTTGGAATGGGGAAAAAAAGTATTAAATCCTTACAAGTACAAAATGGAAGGTATGGATGCAAAAGCTGGTGGTTCCCCTCTASCAGCAACTAAAATAGCTGCAGAAAAGTTTAATATCATGGCCTACATCAGACTGGATTAAGTTCTGGCAAGACCACTATATTCTTGATTTAAGGATAATGTCTTTTTCTAATAATTTTATCTCTAAACCAACTTCATCTACAACCAGCTTCTGATGAAAATCCCCCACAGGTACGAGTCCTTGCTTTAGTGTGAAAAGGCTCAATCTGCCTATTCCTTAGCAACCAGTTTACTCTGGGTATAAAGCAGCATTATTTCTAGAATCCAGACTGACTGCACTGATCTGTGTTGTTCCTGAGGAGAACTTAGGATTTATTTTTTTTTGTCATTTGCAAAACAAGTTTTCGCCAGTTTTGCACCTTCCAAGTGCAGCATAAGGAAGAATTTTTTTTTTCCTGTGTATTTCCACTTGGCCCAATCACCTTATTACTTCAAAAGATGGAGAGTTGTATGGTTTTGTTGGTTTGTTTTTTGGGTTTTTTTAAATTTGCTCTTGAATCCTAAATCAAGGTGAAACGAATATAAAAGGAATTCTTCAAAAAAATATTCTGCATTCATCACCATTGGAATAGATCAGGTGAACCAATCCACCTCAATAAAAACAGGATTAGGAAAATAACCAGGCTGAATTATGCTTTTAACTTTAAAAGTGATCGTTGTGTTTACCTCCAGAGAGCATTCAGAGATAAATGGCTGCTATTAAAGTGATGATCTCATCAACACATGGCAGCCTTTCTCTCCTCACACACTGTGAAGAAAATAGAATTATCCTTCTTCTTGGAACCCATCTTAGTTCCTCATGCCTCACAAACTGGGAGAAATGTAGGCAGCAGCATCAAGTGTGAGCTATCATGGAAAGGACAGGTGAAAATATTTTCCTTCATATTTGCAGATGAGCAAAATTTTTAATAGGATTTTAATTATCAGAATTAAATCTCCTTTTTCTCCTCAAATGGCGATGGAGTGTTTTTCCTTTTGCCTTAAAAATATTGGAGTGATCCATCTCTCTTTCACTCCTGCACGAGATAATCAAGAGGAGCCGCCCACATTTCCTTTCTTGAGGATGAAAATCACTTTGCAATGCCCTGCAAGGCTTTGCAGAAGCACAGACACCACTGGCTGCCACAGGAGATCCCTGTACTGCCTTCCCCACAGGGCATTCCCAGAGGAAAAACTGCAGAGCCCAGCGTGGAGGGAAGCAATGGCATGGCCACAGCCAAGGAATCCCAACTGTTTTCTGCCTCAGCACAACTTCCTGTGTCCTCAGACAAAAAAATAAATAAGAAAGTATATTCTACATTACTCATCCTGTTTAACTAGTCAAGATTCTCACTGACTCCTAAGCAACAGCCTCCCATGCAAATTAAACTTGCTCTTTCACCTCATAATTGGAGTTTAGCCTCAAGCAACCCCAAAAGTCATGACCAGTCAAAAACACTCTTCAAAGGCAGTGGACAAAGAAAAGACCTTTTGACTTTAGTTTTTACTTAAAACTGGCACACAATGCTCTTCTTTCAGAATTCAGTCTTAGAGATAACACACAGTTATCTGTGAGAGACATCTGTGAAAAATACTTATTGATGGAGGCAATGAACTATTTCTGCAGAGGAACCAGGAAAATCTTTACCAATTTATCTGTCCCTAAATTGGCCCAAAGTTTAATTTCCATTTTACTCTCTGAATTATAACACATGCAAGGCACTTAACCACTCTACACCAATAAAAACCAAGTTGCCCGAGTATAAGGAAATTAATTTTCCTTAGAGCATGTCTTAACATGCTCTGAAACCATTAGATGAACCTTGTGTGAATAGAAAATATTACTGGGTATCTCTGTGGGAAAAGAATTCTTGTTTTAAAGTTGCCATCCAGGAACTATGTCATCAGTTAAACAAAATGTATGAAAAATTATAATCCAACCCTTYCCCCTGCATTTTTATATGCTTCGCCAACATGCACTAAATGAATATATTTTAATTTATTCTCCCAACAAAATATGGAGGGGATGAAAAATCTCTTTTTTTCCAAAAAAATATATAAAATTCAGAGGAGAAAAGTGGCTATCCCAAGGAAAAAAAACAATGTCAAGCGTGGTKGCTCAGTAAAGTCTGAGACTATTGCCTAGCACCAAACTGGATATCCCTTTATTTTTCTATATTTTAAGGTCTTTCTTCTCAATCCTTTGAAATAATTTGGGTCTACATGAGGTCCAGTAGAAAAGCAGTGAGCCAATCTAAGAGGAAAACAACASGTAGCCATCAGGACTGCTGTCCAGCTCAAAATATCCACCAGAATTCAGCGGGTAGAAAAACAAAAAGGTCTTCAGCTGTAATTGAGCTATTGAGAGTTTATTGCGTCTCTCAGYGCCCCATATACCAGAGATTTTGTTCTTAGGTGGAAGTTTGGCTGCAGGTGCTTTAGGCACAAAGGCAAGGCTCTGTTAGGTGGACAAGACCCAACCTCTTCAGCTACTAAAAATTAAATTTTACAGGATCTATTGTTTTCTTTAAATGACAAGATATTTTTGCTGCTTTATCAACCAGAGCTGTGGCATAGAGGTAGGAAAAGCCATTAATTTAACTGTCATTTGTTGGAGGGGGCTGGTCTTTGTGTTGTTATTTTTGCTTCTTTTCAAAGCCACCAGCACACGGAAAAAGTTAGAAGTTCTAGCTGCCATTTGGACAGTCAAAACCTATTAGAAGTATACAGGAATTCATATAATTTACTTGTAAATTTAAMAGTATCCTTTTTTCAGTATATACTTGCCAAAACAAACTGGAGCAGAAACAAAGCTTGCTGTTTCTGGAACAGATGTTGTAAAGACATAAAGGCAAAAATAAAAACTGATGAGGGACTTGCAAGCTAGTTTACTATACCTTCCACAAAAAAAAAAACAAACAGGGTGAAAATTTTTCTCGTGTAATATTATGGATGAATGAATGGCTTGCAACTGAATTCTTTCACTTCTTTGAACATTTATTTAAAGAAAAGAATATATACCTTTCAAACTCTGGGAAGTTCTACAGTTAAGTACAAAAGAATTGGCCAAATAATGGGACACACTCGGGGAGAGGTTGAATTGTAGGTGCTCTTTGAGAGAACCCTGGAATACAATTTCAGAAGAAGTTCATAAATGTTTGTTAAAATGCTTTTAGTGCAAATTCAGGAGGATTAGAAAGAGAGAGGAGATGGAAAGTAAAAGTTAGGACTGAACAGGTAAAGGACTAATTTCCTCTAGTTTGCACAACAAAAACATGAGAAACGGCAGTGGCGTTGCTGAAAATGGCAATAAGTGTCAGAGGATCAAATTATCTTGATTATTTATTGTGACTGTAATTCTATAAGGAATTCTATAAGGAATATAATTCCTTGTCTCCAGTGGAGTTCCACTGAGGTGATCCAGACACTTAGTGCAGTTCTGTCAGAGCCTTTGGCAGGGGGGGACKGGGGCACAGAGATGGCTGCAGTTGTCCAGTGTCATAAAAAGAAGCCAAAAAATGCCATAAAAAGTTGCCCAATGCCATAAAAATACAGTGGGACCAACACAAGGAATGCAGCAGACAGCAAGCAGGGCCTCCAGGATACTGATGGTGACAGTGGAAGAGCATCTTCAGRCAAGCTGCCCCTTCTGAAGATCTGACAAGAGTGACACACATCCAATCACACCGCGAAGCACAGCACAAGTAATCAGCTAATTATCTCTTTTACATAATGAGCAAGGATGTGCTTTCACCCAAGGAAAACTGCTAAWAAGGAGAAATAACATTTGCCATAAGCAACAGAGGGGCTGTGCTTCCAATCAATCACATGGCAGACCAAACTTAAGAGAGATGTGTCCAAACAGCGAGTCAGGGAGAGAAGAGCACTATCATCCCGGGCTGGCAGGGGCAGCAATGCTGAGATCAGGGCTCAGAACACTGAGCTGACACTGTGGGTGGCTGCATCTCGAGCCCTGGCGACCTGGGAGCACTCAGGAAGAGATCTGCAGTGACAAAAGAGCGGCATCGATGGAAGGAAGTGGTTGCTTTGATGGCAAAGAATTGTTATCTTAAAGGTTAATTAGCCCTGCAGAACCCCACAGCATCCTTGTAGTCCTCCCAAATTGTCTGCCTCTTCTTCCAAAAGTCTCAAGCTCTCCTCTTTTTCCTCAGTTGCAAAGTTCTCTGCTCAGCCTGGTTGGAGTTCCCCACCRGCTCATCTTTCAGCACAGGGGATGGCCTGCTCTTGTGCCTTTTCAGATTTCCTCCTTGAAGAATATCCAGCCTTCCTGGGCTCCTTTGCCCTTCAGGAATTTCTCCAAAAGGACTCTTTTAAGCAGTTTCCTGAACAGGCCAAGGTCTGTCCTTCACAAGTCCAAGGCACCCATCCTGCCCTCACTCCTCCTTACATGAAGGATCAAACATGAAATTTCACAATCACCATTTCCAAGACAATCTCCAACAAAATAAAATCACAAAATGCCTTTATAGCATGCCAGGCTTCTAGGGAAAAGGGCTTTTCCCTTGGAAGACCTCAAGTATTACAGACATTAGCACCATAATTTAAAAAAAAAACAATAAACATAAGCTAAAATATCCCAAAGCTTTTCATTCTAATTCTGAGTGTTACCAAATTGTTAATTACTTTAGTAATCTCAGGGCAGGCAAAAAAATGGCCCAGAACCAGCACTGACTGAGAGATCTCACACTCAGTAACAATCAAAATTAGTGACTATTGATACTTTTCAGAATGTGTGGGAAAATTGAGACTTTGGAGCCACAACATTATTAATAAAGAGATAATCAATAAAATAAATCTGGCTGCAATTTCTCCTGATAATAATTACTCAGTCACTAACACCATACTTCTTACACAAATTGTATCTGGCTTGGTGAGTAGTAAACACAACCCTTACTGACAAGAACAGCTTTACAGTTATGCTGCTGCATGTATTTTATGTATTTTATACCTGTTAGCATTCAATTACAAAAAATAGAAGCATCCTATGTCTTCCTAGATGCCCTTTGAAAATTGCTTTTACCATTTATAACATTCTCTTTTTGTCCCTTAGAAGAAGAGTGTTGGAGAAAAGTAATGAGGAACTACAGTGAGGAGGGGAAACACACCATTCTGCAAGCCTAAACTTCTAAACATAAAATCTGGGGTTTGTTTCATGATTGAACACCTCTTTTGCAAATGCAATTTATGCTTGCACATTGAAAATTAGGTTATTTCATATTTTTGCATACTCATATTCTCCACTGCTATTTGAATAAGAAATAGATATATATGATCTTTGACATTTTAATTAAAACCTATTAAGAAGTCTGTAGCAAGCAATAAAGGCTAAATTGTCACCCTAATTTTAACCTGCATTGCAACTGTGTCATGAATTCATATAACCATGGATAAAAATCTCTCATAGAGAAGAGCATGGGCTAAGCAAAAAATTCTGGCCCTGACATCTAATTAAGATAAACATTCCCCTGATGAAGAAAGTTCTTCATGTATTACTGTGTGTTGCAGTGGTTCAGGGCTATATTTAAGGGACCATTAAAAATGTACCTGAAGGCAAAGTCAATCTTTATATTTGACAGCTTTTTTTGCAGTGAGAAGCAAAGTGAATATTTTATTGCTTTATGATCTAATGACCATTCTGTTTAATCATAATGGAGTAAAGATGAGCAGGAAAATATGCTTAGGGGATATACTAACACATCAATTATGGAGAGTGGGAAAGTACTTTTAAAAAGTACCAGTAATCTATTGTAAATGAACATCTCAATAAACACTCCTAGCCACAGGCAGAGCTGAAAGAGATGCATTAAAAATCCACTCAGATTCTGCTCATTACAGATATGTTCTTCACAGCTCTTAAGTAATGCAGCAATCACATAATTAACTTTTCAAAAGAGAAGCACTTAAAACAACTTGTATCTATGGAACACTGCAGGCTTTCTCCTTATTTTGCTCACTGAAAATGAACTTTTCCATCTACTTTCCTTAGCACTGTTGCAAAAGGGCTGAGACAGAGTGGCATTTCTCTGGAAGGTACTGCAAAAGTATAAATAAACACTATTCCATGAATCAATCAGACACTAATTTTTGGTCAAAAAAACAGGTAAAAAAAGATAAATAAACTCTGATCCCACTTAACTGAAAACACACTATCCCATACAAACATGGGTACTTGTCTGCCCTGGAATTTCACCCTGAAATGATGACCTGAATTTTACATGGGAAGGTTTTAGCTTCTTCAGTAATTTTGGTTTAGACCTCTGTCCTGTCAGGGGACATGATTTGACCCAACCCAAAAGATCTGTACATCCCAAAACCACACACCAGCTCCAATGAAAAAATATACAGAATTTTCCAAATAAAATCCCAGGGCCTGCTGTGAAAATGTGAAGAACTGATTGAAGTGATTAAAGTGACGAGGAGCCTCTCAGATGAATCGAGAGAGCACTGATACTACATACAGTAATTCAGGGAAAGATGCCTCTCCAGGAGCTCTCAGGACAGAGAACTCTGGATTCTGATCTCCATAGAATGATGTCACTTAGAATGAATGGTAAAAATCATCTCATTCCCATGGGCAGGTGTCAAGTTTTATCTTCTTTTTTTTCTCCAGAGTTGGGATTAAATGTGTGAGATGGAATTTCTTGTTGGGACTCAGATGTTAATGGGTTCTTATCTGTGTTACAGTCTCACAAACCCTGAGCTCTACAGCACTTCACTCTAACAAACTAAAAATGGAGCCCCACCTCTCTCTCTACAAGGCTTTTTAAGGATAAACTGTCCAATTAAGAAATAACACCTAAATTATTTTTACTTTTAACCCAATAACCAATCACCCATGCCCTTAAATGTGGACTTTTTTATCCAATTACACAAAACCACCCAAACGGGGGGGGGGGAGGAGGAGGAGGAGGAGGAGGACCAGCCTCCACCCTAAAACCTCCATCTTGCTTTATATATATTACTATATTCTAAACTCTTAAAACTCTAAGTTTTCCCCCCTGTGATAAGTTTTCCCCCTTCTGTTCAAACTCCACACCCACAATCCCAGTTCTGTCATTCCGTTTTGGAAACCTCCATGGCCTCAGGTCAAAGGCAGTGTTCTCTTGGGGTGCCTGTCAGCAAAGAAAGTCTGAAATTCTCAGTAACCAGGGTTCCAGCAGGCAGGGACACCCTCTACTAGACCAGGCAGCTCAGAGCCCCCTCCAACCTTGGACACCACAGGCCTTGGGCACTTCCATGGGTGGAAGGAGCAGCCACAGCTTCTCTGCACAACACCTGTGCCAGTGCTTCACCACCCTCACAATGGAGAATTTTTCCTAATATCAAATCCAAACCTACTCACTTTCAGTTTGACAACATTCCCCCTTGTCCTTTCACTAAATGTCCTTGTAAAGAGTCTCTCCCCATCTTTCTCCTGCTCTGAATTTGTCTACAGGAGCCACAATGATCTAAATAAATCACCTGTGAGGCTCCYGACTGAATTAAGAAACAGCAATATCATTGACATGGATGTGATGTGCACTAATTCTGCCCAACATTTTATGGAGGGAGAAAAAGAAACAGGAAATATCCAAAGTGCCAGCTGACAGATAATTTACTGACAGGTTTTTTAATCTGATGAATAGTTGTCTACCATGGGTATAGTTCTTTTCCTATATAACTCAATAGAAACCTTTTCATTTGACTAATAACATAGCAAACCTTAATTTTAGGGAGTGATTATTAAAGTGAATTTATATGGGATGTAGAAAAATTGCATTTCCATTTGCAAAATGAAAAAGCCTCCCTACTACAGTTCTAAGAAGGTCTGTGTGGGGGACTCAAATTTCTATACATTGAAAAAAAAATCGCTTTTCACTTTTCCATCAACACAAGCTGTTTCCTGAGTATTTCAGCACAAAGTCTTGCCATATAGCTTAAACAACCAAGAGCTTTTATTTCTTTGCAGCATTGTGGATTTTTATAAGCCAAAGAGAAATGGAGATATAGCAATAAACCTCAATGGCAAATATTTTTTTTTAAATTCCTGGATGCGTTTCTAAATCTAAAGGCTAGGGAGATGTGTGCATCTTGGGTTTGAGAAAGCAAACTATTCATGACTGTATACTGATCAATGACAAGAGATTGATAAAAGTGGAAAAACTAGTGATGCTCAAGCAGATTTTGTGGATCTGGTCACATTTTTTATGTCTAGCTACGGACTTTTGATGTAGTTTACATGGATAAGAAAATTATTATAAACAGTTTCCTTATGCCTAAACATTAAATTATGTCTATTAAATGGCCATGGAGGTCTTTGTAAATTAAACACATTTGTGTGCACACACATTCCACTTTGTGTATATTGCTTTTAGCTGCTAATGACAATGATCTATTTCTTCCTTTGGTTTTTATTTTAAAAGCATGAATCACATGGTGGAGTTTTCAGCAGAAAGCACTGCACACAGTTCTGGAGGAACAACAGCAAAAAAAATTCACATGTTCTGAAAAGTGCTGTGAGAAACTAAAGCTGTGTCGAGTAACAGCAATGATACAGCTGAGTATTTAAACTGAATTCATTGTTTTGGAAGAACACTAAAATGCTGTGTTTTCATGTTCTGAAGCAAAGATATAAGGAACAAGAAACATTGCACTGCAGAGTCTGTGGATATGAGTCAAAYTGGATTAGGAGTACAAGGGTTTGTCTTCCACCTTCTGCAAACCCATGACTGCCCATTCTCCCTGTCTTCATTCCTCTCATCCTCACAGAAAATT
This sequence comes from Cardinalis cardinalis, assembly GCA_014549065.1. Taxonomy (NCBI): domain Eukaryota; kingdom Metazoa; phylum Chordata; class Aves; order Passeriformes; family Cardinalidae; genus Cardinalis; species Cardinalis cardinalis. The sequence goes on from JACDOX010000255.1 coordinate 566,210, forward strand.
AGCAGTTCTGATTAAGGTATGCTGAAAATTAAATCATCAAGAAATCATCCATTCTCTTCCTATATCTCTCCACTGTCAACTAATGTAGGAATATGTATCCAAACAAAAGCACTGAAATCCCATTTCATATCTATCAATTTAAACCATCCTAAGGCCCAAGTGCACTCAATCTTTCAGAACTCTTGCTTGCTTTACAGGTGCATCTGTCAGATATCCAATAAACAACCCCCAAACCTACAAATAATACCAATAATTGATCTGGCTTGTGAATTAAAATAACATCAATAATCGTGGAGCCCAAATGTTCTTTAAGTCTATATCTTTAAAAAGATATTTTTAAAGCATTGAATGCACTAAAAGTATTGGAAGTATTCAAAGATTCAGTTATAAAAGGAAAGAATCATCGCAACCTCAACATCTAAATTACTATTGCCAACTTACAGGGGAATATAGCACAGACAACCATTTTAAGATGCATTAAATTTCTGTATGTAGACTAATTCATGCAGTCTCTTAGCTACATTTTTTCTCCTTTCCTAAGATTGAGGAGTATTTTATAGAAGAAACCGTGTTAAGAGGTGCAAACTGATTTGTCTAAGCTTGATGAACTGCTGTATTGGTAAGGCCTAAGGTGTTTAAACACCCCTGAGACAACTTCAGATAAAGTGGTGGCCTCTTCTCACTCAAAAAGAAAATAAACATTTCAGGCGTTTATCCAGGCAGAGAATCAACTTCCTCGTTGTGCTACAACCTAATATCGCCCTTAAATTTCCACATTTTTATTTGAAAGCAAATTTTCTGTGGAATAGTTATGAATATATCTACTTTTGAGCCCCACGTTTTAAATCATGAGCTTAAATATTGGCATCAAACAGTGATGTGTGTGTCAGTGCAAGGAACAGCCTGCACAGGACCCTCTCTACTCTTGTCTCCTTTCCAGTAACTTCTGCATGGCCTTTTTTCCACAGAATATTCCTGAAATAGCAGGATACACCCCATGCCAGGGGTGCATTTATTTTTATTTATGTTTAAAATAAATAATGTTTATTATTTAAGTGAGGGCATTTATTTGAAGAATTCACTGGCTGAAGCAAGAATATAATAAGCTGAGAAGCGTTTCAAGGAGAGAGCTGAGGGAGAATCCAGAAACATCATTTTAAAAGGAATCTAGAGAGTTTGTGACCAGCAGTTAATTACAAAATCAGACATTTTCATCCCAGCCCTGTGTTAACCCTTTAAGCTGTTTCAAGTTCTAGCAGATATTCCAGTCCCTAAATTCATGCATGTGTTATTTTCCATTCATATTTGACTGGTGAACTTCAAAGAAACACACAGTCTGCAAGCAGGTCATTCTTTCCTGAGCTAAAGTCTAGTCAACAACATTAACCTCCCCCCCTTACTAAAATAAGTATTCCTGCTTCTGGTTTTGATTGACAGAAACTACAATACATTAGAGTCCTTTTGGATTCAGGCTAGAAAAGCAATCTAGGAAAACAAAGTTAAAACTTCACTTAAATACTTACTAATATCTTCCCTATTCTGTGTATTGAACCAGTTGATCCATTACGTATTAATACAGATGTAACGTAATACCTGAACATTTCTGCTCTCTGAATATTAAATGCAGTAAATAAATTTCAAATCAGTCTCTGGGGTCTAGTATTCTGAGAAGAGCTGTCTTAGAAAAGGACACAGGCTAAGAAATGATCATATGGATGATGTTTGTACATGGTATTTTTCTAAGTGTTCTGCTGAATTTTAGGTGGAAATAAGCATTTGATAAAGAGTGACAGTTCTGAACTGAGGTTCCTAAGCAAACAACCCCCAAAAAAAGTTAATCCCAGGATGACTGTCTTTGCATTGTGGGTCATTTCCTTAGTTTTTGTTTATGTTGAAAATCTGTCTGAATAATTCAGCATTTGCAAGGCAAATGAGCTGTAGGACTCTTCAGCCTCAGCTGTTATTGCATGCTGTTCCTTTGAACAATATTTACCATGCAACAAGAGAGAAAACAAGGAAGATCCTGTGGCTCCTGACAAATGCTGCTAATGAGGGTTCAGACCCTTGTTTAGCCTTTACAGCATCTCCTTCAGAGGCAGCTGAATGCCACCAGCTCCTCAGCCACTGCATTTTAATTACAGCTCAAGCCACTGCAGAGAAAAGCACTCAGAGGGAAATCGACTTGTCCCTAATTTAATTTTTAGTGGTACTCTGACCCTTTAAAAGCAGACTTTGCTGAAGTCCACAGGAGTCTGGGCAGGGTCTCCTGCAGGAGGAGGAGCCCAACCATCTGCTCTGCATGCCTGGCAAACAACTCAATTTTATTGGTCTGCCTCTTCTCCAGTTTCTGTTACTTAACATTCTGCTCGTGCTGCTGCAAGAGAGCTCCTGAGTGCCTCAGAGTCAGTCAAATGTCAGGATTTAGAGCAGCTATTCCAAACCGGAATAGTTGCAGTTAACACAACTAATTTCCCTAAACAAAGTCTGCCTTTGGAGTGCTGAACTTCTGCTGTAGCTCGGTATCTGCAGCACATGAAGAATCATTTGAAATTCTCATGTTTTAAAACTATTGCAGTGATAGACTGAAGGAAAATAATTTGAAAGTARTTTCATCACATCTTTCCACTGGATGAATCTGCTACAGGTAATCATTTTGTGGCAGCAGAACAGCATGATAAGATCTAATGGCAAGAAATGAAAAGGCAAGATATTTTAAAATACTAAAATTAGCAAATGATGTCCAACAATCCAATCATATTGTCCCAAACAGGTGATATTTCCTTGTGACTTCTACGTCTGTGTGCTGGAGAACTGAAATTATTGCATGCCACCCAAAGGATGGATCTATCAGGAGCAAGTGTTTCCTCACTTGGCCTTGCTTTGCTGCAATCCAGACAAATATCAAAGAGCCAGAGAAAATCTTCACAAGCTTTGGTGAGCCTCTCAGCTACTACAGGGATTGGAAAAAGGGTAGGAATTTTGATAGGCCCCATTTCCACACAATTTAGTGTCAGAATTCACTGAGAAGATGGGTTGCTCAGTAAAGCCTGCTTTTTTATTCTTGAAGGGTCTGTTTTCTGAAAAAAAAAAAAAAAAATTGAAGATCTTTTAGTCAAAGAGAACCTGATTAGTGGATTTTACTGAAAAGGYRTGTTTCTCCCTGTTTTATCAGAAATGGAGGGTCTGTGAGGATCAGAAGAAAATAAGCAGCAAGGCAAATTGAGGTAAAAATGGAGGAGAAATTAAATGTTGATCTAACTTAACACCATAACTCATTGTTTGGTTATGCAAATCATTCAATATCAATTACTGGGTAATTATTCAGAGGGCAAAACTCAAAGACTCCCATAAAAGTTAGAGGTGTGAAACCTCTGGAATTCATTAAGCAAGATGAGAGCTCACAAGGTGGAGTTTTAAAAATCAAGGTGCCTTATTGATTAATCAAATAGCAATGGTTGTTAAAAGCACAGAAAATTAAAGCAAAAAAAAAAAAGGTTTAGTTTTCCAAATATTATCTCTCCCTGTTTATTATTAGAAAGAAAGCCTTAAGCTGACAAGGGATGAGGAAAGGCAGGAAGAAATGAAGAATAAAAGGGCATTATTAACTAAGCCACTATTTTGCTAAAGCTTTGACCAAAGGCTAAATAAAAGTTCAAAATTACATTTTGCCTGGTGTTCCAAACCAGGGAGAGGACCACAATAATAAAAAAGACATTTTGTACAAAATATGTTCTACATCTGCCAGCTCTCACAACCCTACAGACAGAAGAACCACACATGGAGCAAGTGTGGCACAAGGACTGTGCCGTAACCACTGAGAGTTTACCCACAACACAATGATATATTCAGAGGGCTCCAATTTTTCTATTCAGTTTTTATTGGCTGAGCTGGTTGAATCTTTCATGTTTTGGCCCAGAAAATAATTCACCACTTTAAAATGGTTTGTCAGAACCTAATTTTGTGAAAGAGTCATTATCTTCAAGGGTTTTTAGACTAGCAAAAGGTGTTTTGTGGCACAGAATGCAGCATCTTCCCTTTCTTATTAGGGAAGTGCATCTTTATGATCATGAGATATTAAATAAGAATGAAGCTGGGATGAACATTTTTTKGTTGTTTTTTTTAAAGAAAACAACACCAACTGAATMATTCTAATTACAGTTTCCAACAGAAGTTTATTATAAGATGGAAGCCCCGCTGGAAGAAGAGRTGTTCTGAGCCCTGTTGTATGAGTTATTTATTGGCACATAAAGCTTCTCTTTATGACATAAGTAGACAACTATTTCTTTCTGGCAGAAATACTTTATGAAATTTAGCACGGTATACAAGGGTTTCAAAATTTCTAATTACCAAAATACCAGAGATTTTGAATCATTATATAAGGTACATCTTCCAAAAGGAAAGCATGATAAATCTACCATCTAGCCTTTTCAAAAGGCATTAAAAAGGACCATAATTCACAGCAGAGGTGTATGCACAGAGTGCAGAGGAGTCTGACTGAGCCAACAGAAGCCTAGAAGCCAATTTATGACCAAGCAGCTTGATCTGTCCAGAATTAGAATAAATACCCCATTAAAGCCATGCTGTCAGGCTGTAACTGAAGTGGAAAGCATGCTGGGACAGAGTCCTGCTACTTCACTGCTACACCAAGTCCAAAAGCACTGAATATCTGTGGGCTTTACACAAAAAACTGAAGGGCTCCTGGAGCGGCAGCAGCTGTGCTTTTCATAGCAGCCTTTATGGCCACAATCATTTTCCTGTCTTTTCAACAGGGAGAGGCCTCTGAAACCTGGATGGGAACAAAAAATGCCCTCCCTGAGGACTGAGGAGAAAGGGGCTCTGTGGGGATGTTGATACCATTCACTGAAGGTTTGGGAAGGCAAAGGTGAAACATSCCAGGTGGCCAGTTCCTTCTACAGCAGCAGGAATATCAACTTCAGGTCATGGCAAAATAATTTAATTCCCTTCACTTCTCTCAGTGCCCTCCTCCAAGGAAGGCCAAGCCACCCATGTCGTCACTAATTTTTTAGTTCCTTTCAACAAAACACAGACTGAACTATTTCAACAAAAATATCAGTTTTCCCAGTGCAATTCCCGGAATAATTCCCAGGGACTATCAGGTGTTTCCTGGTCTCTGAGGTGAAGGGTTCAGGGAGAATTTTCAGCTCTTCTGTCAAGCACAAATCACCTGAGTTGAACCTCCCAGACTGGCAGATTTTACCCTCCCTAAGCACACAATAACAGCTGATTCGAAAAGCAAACTTTTGAGCTTGTTTCAGTAAACACAATAATTTGCCCAGTGCTATAATAAAAAAGTGATCAATATCCTGCAGGTTCCTCTTTCTAATTCAGGTGATTTACCAGCTTGATTTACCAGACAGGAAAATCTAATGACCCCATTCTTCTGTGGAAGAATACAGCACTGCCTTACAAAACAGGTCATAAAATGATAACTATTCAGCTGAAATACTGCAATTACTTTAAAAAAAATCAATCAGTCAAGATGAATCCAATGACGAATTTACTTTAATTTTTACTCTTCTTTCTTTTCTTAATTTAAAAAATCCAAATCAGGACTATTTTCTAAAGAAAAATRTTTATATGAGTTCATAGCAATTACGTATTTTATTTCCTACAGAAATTTTTTGCTGTTTCAGGTTTCACACACAATTCCCACACACAATTTAAATTATCCTGTGTCTAAAACTTTACAAGCATCTACTGGGAAAACAGAACTTGTTGTTCRGAAAGGTCYGGAGGCACACTCAGCTTTCATCTGAGGATGCTGAGGACAATATAAAAAGTCATCCCCACTGACTGAAATTTCAGAGGGCATTAAAATAAACCTGCAAGAATGTCAGCTGTAGCTCTACAGGGAGCAGAGTGCACGCTGCATTTTCTGGAGAAAGATGCAAGCTGCAGAATATTACTTTTCTTGGTTTAAAAAAGAATTGGTGGCAAAATGACTGAATATTTATTCAGAAATAATTAGGCAAAACCAAATTATTTCTCTTCAGCTAAGATGTTTAAAATATTTTTTCTATTTTAGTCTTTTTTCATCAGCCTAGGACATGAGATTTAGAATTACACTTTATTCCTTCTGATTCATGCTTTAACCATCTTGTTTGTTGGTTCATGTGTTTAAAAAGAGCAATCCCAATTTGAATGCAGAATTTCCCTTTTAAATTCTGCATCCATTTCCTACGAGCCAGTTTATTAAATAAAGGGTCTGGGAGAAACCAGAATTTCTCGAAACAAAGTGGAAGTGTAAATACATCTCAGAGGGATGTGAGGTCAGTGCACATTCTCCCCCTCACATAACTCCTTTTTTCATCCTTTGTTTGTTCATTTATAACCCCTGAAGTCCAACGCTTGAGTTATCCCATTGTACACATCAACCACTTGACAGATTGTTTTAGCAAAACTCTGATGTGCCCTGGCTTTCCTTCCAGGCTGCCAGGAACAGTTTACCAAAAAGGCTGATTAGTTCCTTGAAGTGCTCCCAGATAAACAAACTGCAGAGCAAGTTCACAGTGCCCAGGAGCATCCATGCAAAAACCCCACACGGGCTCTTTGCAAAGCAGAGCAGCCCCAAGTGCCAGGCAGGAGGAAAAGCTGCTGAGGATGCAGCATCCTGCATTGGGGATGACTTTTTATATCCTCAGATGAAAGCTGAGTGTGCCTCCGGACCTTTCCGAACAACAAGTTCTGTTTTCCCAGTAGATGTAAAGTTTTTAGACACAGGATAATTTAAATTGTGTGTGGGAATTGTGTGTGAAACCTGAAACAGCAAAAAATTTCTATAGAAAATAAAATGTAATTGCTATGAACTCATATAAACATTTTTCTTTAGAAAATAGTCCTGATTTGGATTTTTTAAATTAAGAAAAGAAAGAAGAGTAAAAATTAAAGTAAATTCGTCATTGGATTCATCTTGACTGATTGATTTTTTTTAAAGTAATTGCAGTATTTCAGCTGAATAGTTATCATTTTATGACCTGTTTTGTAAGGCAGTGCTGTATTCTTCCACAGAAGAATGGGGTTATTAGATTTTCCTGTCTGAAGCTGGTAAATACAGAATGCAAAATGTTCATGCTTGAGGATCTTCCATTTAATGACACATCATTATTAAGACACTTCTTAACAAAGCTCCTTGAAAGAAAGATCTTTTATTTTTATTTGTTTGTTTTATACACTGTAGATTTTTGGTAATAAAACCCAAAAATTATTGGATTTTTTTCCTTTAATAAAACCTCGGATAATGTCAGTGACAGATGCTGGTTACATAAATACTATCATTGTTAGAAATGAAGGGATGGGTCTATTTTGGGGTTAAGAATGATTTATTGTTTAGATAACATTAGTTTTAGAGGTTGTGAGATTTTAAACAAGTAAGCTATTGGTCATAGTTTAAGAGTAGTTACAAGTTTCTTTGTTACAAGACAATATCTAACTTTTTTAACTAATAGACAGTTGTCACAGGGTTTATGTTGCTTTTTTATTATTRCCTTTACTTACTTCTGCTGTACTGTGGCTACTTTTATCTAATGGGTTTCTTTCTCATGTCTATATATATGTTTTTATTATAATTTCTAAACTCTTAGTTTATTTTATACTACCCCACCCCTGCATTATAAACTCTTTACTATCTTACCTAAAACAGTTTCTTACTTACTTAAGGCATATTCTTACTTATAACTATAGAAACATTTATGATTTTTCTGCTTAATGTCTATGTGTTGTGTTTTTACATCAATGTAAGCATCTTCTAAGGCTGCAGATCAAATCTTTTCATGTGTTTTTCCGATTCCCACAAAATATGTGTCTGTGTGCTCACCTAAGAAACTGCCTACAAAACTCAGCTGATACACAGCATATTCCCAAATCCTAAGTGTGGCCCTGGAAGAAGTGCACCAACTGCAATGAGTGAGCTCTGAGTCCAGGCACCAGAATTAAACAAAAATTACCCTTTYTGTGTTTTCAAAAACATCAAAGCTTCTTGGAGAGTGATTTTAATGAATTGCATCCTTCCATCAACACAAGATTGGTAGGACAGCAGAGAGTGGGAAGAAAGGTAAAGCAAGAAATGGAAAAGGAGCAAAAGGATCCTGAGGTAGATTGCAACATGTGGGGAAGGAAACAACATTAACAAATTTCAAGGCAGGTGGGGATATTGCAAGGGACAAAGTGCAATTTAAAAGAGAAAAATACCAGCCTGACTTTAACGACAGCAAATTAGCTCCTGGCATTGCTCTGCTGTTTTGGTTGCAGAATTTTACCTCAAAATCTCTCAAAAAATTAAGTGCAGCTTAAGCACATGTTAAAAAGAAAAAMAAAATCTCAAATAAACTCAACAAAAATGTTATGGCAATTGATGACATGCTGCACTGTTCTAGGTAAGATGCAGGCAGAATACCAGCTGATTACTTGGATAAACTGATCCAGAAGAACCAGGGCTGGCCCAATGAGATATCCCAAAGCTGGAATTAAGTGTGATGCTCACTAATTCCATGTTCAATTTCTGCAGCTCCTGAAGTTGTAGCCATTTTTCTATTTGATGCACTCTAAAAGTCACAATGTCCTCTGATTTAAACCCAGTGTATAAACACATCTCCTCACTGCAAATATGTGGCACATAATGACAAAGAAGCCACAAAGCAGAGGCATGATTTTCATTTTTTTCCCCATATTTCCTCCAAATTCTCTTCCATTCTCCCAGTCCTCAGCCTGACCTCTCCCAAGTGCAGCTCTGCTCACTCCTCACCCAACACCCTCCTCTGGCTCCTGCTGCTTCAGGAGAARCCCCACTCTTTGTACAGCCCCAAATCAGATGTGCCAAACCCCTGTTTATAAAGTATTCACCAAGACTGCAACAGAAATTACCTTCCTCAATACAAAATTGCTGATTTTCTTCTTTCCACATGGGCCTACTACAAGAAAATATTGATTTCCCAAGTAAGCAGCAAAAATGATAAGTTCCATGTGGTATATATAACACTTTGCTACAATTTTAATCCATCTGGGTTTATATTATATTGCTGGGATAAAATCCAGCCACTTTTCTGCACAGGACCAGGGCCTATTTCTATTTGCAGGTATACCAAGGTTTATTATGCTTTAAAGAGGCAATGTATCCATGATCACATTTCATCCCACATTGAGATTGTTTTTTCCCCTTCATATTCCTTTTCTATCSCTTTTATATATTAAGTTATAATCTGGTTTTATTTTATTTTTCTTGGCTTTGGGAGTTTCTTGTCAAATACACCAGATGTTCTTGAACCATGATTATATACACTTAAGAATCACAAGAAAGCAAATTAAATTTAGCACACAAAACCTATTGCTATATAAGTTTTTTCAAAATAGTCTTTGAGATTGTTTTATGCTGTTTATATAAATATAATTGAAATTTTTTTGTGTCTCTCAGTGTAACTCTGTATACAACCTACCCTGGAGGTCTCAAAATACTGTTTTTAACATGCAGCAGTTACCAAAAGGGAGAATGATTAATCCACAATATCATCTTGAACTCTGCTTTTATTTTTGCTGACTTCATCCTCAGAAGTGTCAATTATAGGAAAGATCCACACAAATGTAGAAAAAGTGAAGAAAAGTAAAGAGGGTTTCATGTACACATTCAGCATTAAGGAAGAGATTATTTTCTTTGTAAAAGGGATTATTAAGGAAAGAATGCTTGTGCCACATAAATARTGATGAGCAGGGAAACACAGCACTTTAGATATTTGTATAACACAAAATGAGGCAATTCATCAAGAAGCAAAATGTAGCACTCTGCAAAGTGAATCTAAATGACAAATAATCATTCACTATTTTAAGGCAGGGGTATTGCTTGCTGTCTTCAAAGTTTTCTTTTAAAACAGTGTCTTCAYGATTAAGCCTGAAAAGGTGATTTTCACTTTGCCACCTCTGATTTCTGCTCTACGTGGCACACAGATTTTCTAAGTACAGTATGCTCCAACGTACTTGTCCTTTCCTGGACAAAAACCCTTGCCAGGGTAAGAATGAATCAAGAAAGACACACAGAACTCCTTCTCCACCGAACCGAGAATTATTCAGCAAAATYACATTCCCAATGACAAATTGTTCATGGGCCAAGGGAGGATCGTTTTTTTTTAAGTAAGCACCAAAATGCACCTACCTGCTGTCGAATTTCTTCTTCCATCTTCACTGGGGAGCCCAGCTCTGCCACTTGCTTGACCCCTTCACTGGCATATCCCCCATACTCCCACARGATGTAGTTCTTGGAGTGGGAGCTGCCAATGATGGCAGACCAGTGGTTGGTGCGTCCTTTTCGGGGGGGAAACACAAAACAAAATAAATCAAATCACCCTCGAGACAGCCTCAAACAATAATTCCTGACTTCTAATAAAGCTTGGAAGTCCCCACTCATGAGGCTTTTGCAGGCTGCCACTTCTCCCTACACCAACACACATCTTCAGAGCAGTGAGAACAAGGCAGTGACTGACAGAAACCGAGCTTAAAGCAGCCCCTCAAAACAAACAGGCTTAGAATAGTTTTTTCTCACAAAAGATCTCACTTCAGAAAGTTTAAGCAACCTTTAATTTTAAGTTTCTATGTMAAATATTTTTGAGAAGGAAACCTGCAAGGGAAGACTTCAGTGGTCACCCTCAGTTTTAAAAGCAAGTTTCTTCCTTACTGAAGGCAATGAAGAAGGAATTTTTTCTGTATTCACTTCTATATTCACTAAGTTTTCTTGCTCAGATTTCTCATAATGTAAGAGCTGTAGAGCTAAGCAAAAGGATTCCCATTCGTGTTTCATGTCTTGTTGAACAAAAAAAAAAAAAAAAAAAAAGGTATAAAAAAAAGATGTTAGGGAAGTATGATGGAATTGAAAACAGAATTGAGCAGAAATGAGGAGTCACAGAAGTCCCACAGTCCTGGAAATGCAAAATGAATTCACTTAAGTGTCAAGTAACCTTCTTCAAGGGCTTAAAGGAACAGGGTGAGAAAATGAACTGCTAACATAAGCAGACAGTCTGGTAACAAGGCAAGGACTGTAGGAGATGAGGGAGTCAGAATGATGGAGTGAGACAATATTTATCATTTCTCTTCACAATGCAAAAGGTAGAGAGCAGCAGTAAAAACAGCTGCAAACTGAATAAATGAATGAAAAATGAATAATGAAGTAAAGAAAAGGAATGCAAATTTAAGATGTGAGAGGTGGAACAATGAAATTGGAAAGGACAGTGCAGAGAATTGTATGAAGTCAGATGCAGGAACCTAATCATGGGAGAGTAGAAAATAGATTAGAAATAAAAAATGAACACCAACAGCAGGGGAAAGAAGATAGAAAAACGTAGGAAGCAGAATAGATAGATGAGGGAGATGGCCTAGCAGAGCAGCAAACACAGCCTTCATAGCTTTCCTAATCCTAAACTTGGACCAAAATGCACTTACAGAGCTCTAAATGTAGAAGTCCTGATGTTTTCAGAATCAACTAAAATGCATCAGTAATATCTGTGGAAAAAAACCCAAAACTAAACCTTCCCTCCTCCACAGCTGAAGAGACTGCAGTATCAGGAGCTGGTTTCTTGATCTAAGACCTAGCAATTGTTCCTGAAATCTACAGTGGCACCTGCCAAAGCCCAGGGAGATGCTGTCCCTCAGCCCCAGTGATGGGAACTCCATCCTCTCCTCCTGGGTCTGGCTGTCCCACAAGGCACCCTGAAACACARCTGATGCTTCAGGGTTTAATTTCTTATATTTTTCACATTCTGTGCTGCTTTGGTGTGTAATTCTGAGGCTTCATATTCAGGGATGGTGAGCTCTGTGCACAGAGCACGGAGACAAAACAATTCCTGCTCCAGCTGGGACCAAGGACAAATGATCCAAATCTCAGCCCCAGAGCACAAACACCGTGGGCTGGAGATAGAAAAACTAGCAGGAYGGGACTGCAGGGGCTGGAGCTGTGGTTGGACAATYAGCTCCAATATGGAAATAGACTAAAACTTATAAAAAAGTGAGATCTCATGACCACGTCCTCTTTTGCTTCCATCTTGGAGCCATCCAGGAAGAGCCATGGCTGTGGCTCCAGTACTGCCAGGGTGAGRCCTTTGAAGGCTCTTCAATAAATATCCACTTTATTCCCCTTAACTCCATCTAGCCTCTGTTCCAGCTCCTTAAGGCATCACAGCCAATGACACTGATAGTAAAAGATTTTAAAATCACAGAAAATTCGTGRAGTTAGAAAGAAATTTAGGCTTAGTAGGCCCTGGGAAAATGTTAAAGGTAGGCCCTGGGAAATGTTTAGCCTTGTATTTGCTAAATCATGTGAAACTGCACCTGTGTAGTCAGTATATGATGAATGATATAATTGTTAGATGGGATTTGATATAATTATTGTTTAGAGAATCATGAGAAACTATGTTAGAGGTTTGAGGGGGATCACAAGAAATCCATGCTTGGATGAAATCAATGTATACAATAGAACAATAAAAGTTTAATAATTAATATGTAAGTTATATAAAGACAGAATATAAAACATGTTCAGCCCGACACCATGGAGGGTCAGATTTGGGTTTGTGTACCCCTGACACCCAGAACTCTTGAAAAAGCACCTGCATATAATCATTCTGTGTTTATGTGTTCCTGAATGCTAACAACACCAAAGCTTTTTGAAAGAGAACAGTTCCTACAGAACAAAAATGTCACCACCAAGAGAAGCCCCCGKAAATCTTCAGTCAGGAGAAGGGATTGCTCCCTGTGCTCCAAAGCTTCTCTCCCTGCCTGTCCTGGCCAGGACAGGAACATCTGATGCCTGTGCAATCGTGGCACAGCCTGTCCCACCCCACAGACCTTACCAAAGGCACTGACTCTGCAGAGAAAGCTCCTGCCCAGTGAGCTGCTCAAAGTCCTGCCAAACCCACCCAAACCTGTTCACCAAACTCTGCTGCATCTGCAAAGGTTTCACTCCTCACCTCGAACCATCCACTTCTTGTGTGAACAAAGAGAGACAACTTGGTATTTCCTAAGCTTTTTCCTCTCACCATCARAAAACTCCTCTGCATGACACAATCTGAGCAGCACGAGGCCAGAGCTGTTTTCACTCTCCAGTTCTTARGGCAGCAAGCAGAACACTGACAGCTTTCCAGTGGTCTTATTTCACTTCATTCTTGTAGTTTTGAGTAGCTTTTCAATTTCTCAATACACTCACATGTGTATTTTTTTTGCAGAAAAATCAAGGTCCCATCACAACATGAGAATTTATCCTATGACACATCTCATAGATGTGCTCATGCCATATGATGATGAGGCTATGGATTTCTGTTGTCAAAAATTGGTGATACCCAGAGAAAATAAATGCTTTGCTTTGCACAAAGTGCATGCTCTTTAGGGTTTTTTTAAGCAAATTGGAAGACAAAGAAAAGATGTGTAATACAAAGTTTATTATCTGCTTTCTCTTCCAACCTTACTGGTGGTACAAGAATAGAGGAAAATTTTTTATGTGGTTTGCAAATAATTAGTGATTTACCATAGTCCACAATTAATACCATTTTATTTTCTTGTAATTACTGCACAAGCTCAGTATTTTTAAGAATAATGCCAATGACCAGGTTTTCTTTTTTAACATCACTATATTTGGATGAGATCTTTCCCTCGACTTTCAGAAATTTTAATGCAAAATCTTATTAGCTGTTATTSCTGTGATTAATCGTGTAAGTACCAAATGGGTTTTTTTAAACTTTTCTAGTTTAAGTAAAATATTGATTCAATTCACCATTTTGTGACTGGGGACAGATAGTAGGCAAACTATTGCGACTTGCTTATTTTCCATCATGCAGCCATACCTTTCTTGAGTTCACCAACTTGGAAGAAAAATAAAAAAACAGGAAAAGGAAAAGGAAAAGGAAAAGGAAAAGGAAAAGGAAAAGGAAAAGGAAAAGGAAAAGGAAAAGGAAAAGGAAAAGGAAAAGGAAAAGG
>JACDOX010000255.1:580206-607506 GCA_014549065.1 Cardinalis cardinalis
AAAAAGAAAAAGAAAAAGAAAAAGAAAAAGAAAAAGAAAAAGAAAAAGAAAAAGAAAAAGAAAAAGAAAAAGAAAGAAAAAGAAAAAGAAAAAGAAAAAGAAGAAAAAGCCACAGTAACTTCCTAGCTTTCAGTCCTTTTCTCATGGCCTATTTCTAACCACCAGCTGACTCCATGCAAATAGTGCACATAAAGTTCACACTCAGCAGATATTTAAATCCTTCAGTAGCCTGAAAGAGCATTCCTGCAATTATTGGCTTTGCTTGTTTTATCTCCCCCATATTATGCTGACCAATAGGATTTGAACAATGCTGTGCTTCAAACCCAACACAGGCAACATTGCTTAGGCTGTTAAAATTTGAGCTGAYACAAACCATATTTGAGTTATATGAGGATATTCTGACACTGTGACAACAATAATATTTTTTTTCAATCAACATAAAAAAGCCTCTATAATAAAGATCAGCCACAGAAAACATAACAGAGTTTAAAGACCTGTAAATATGACTTATATTCTTACTTACTTTCCTGGCCTTTTTTCCCACAGACRTGGAGTCAGTAATGAAAGACCAAATGCATAATACACAATTTTTTAACTTCAGCTTTTTACAGATACTTGGGTAACTGCAGAAAACAAACTTGCAACAAAAATACTGATTCTGAAGTTCAGACACTTAAAAACCCAGAGAGGCCAAGTTCAGAAGGTGTTTTTCATCTGGGTATTCAACCAACAAAGAGAAAGAAGACAGAGTATTCTTAGATCTATATATACAATTAATATCCTTGGGCAGCAAGATTCAAAACTCACCAAATTTACCTGAAATAATTCAAAATACTTTGAAGCAAAACAAACTAGGTAGATTGGCATGGCTGAAAAATCAAAATATTAGTGTGTTGCCCATCCATTGTGGACTTTTTCTTAAAATCTCCTTTCCTACTTCTACATTATAAGCCATTCTAAGCTTTCAATCAGAAAAAAAAGAAAAGGAACCTTTCTCTTCACAAAGACATCTTGCAAATACAACCTCACACACATCTTAGCTCAAAATGTCAGGCAAATCAATAGAATGTGCAGGTAATGTACAGTGCAGAAAGATCCATTGATTTTCAATGCTGAGTGCCAGCAGGATCCCATGCATGTCATCATTTACTCTGCTGAGCTGTAAATAAAGTGATGCTGTGTCACACAACCTGCTCCAACCCTCCTCAGGGCCCCCCTGTGTGATACAAGCAAAAGAGGGATACTCACGTGGAAAATCTTTGGGATGTGTTTTTTCTGACCAGTTTCCATAAAAAGTCAGCCTGTACTTGGCAGTACCGCAGGCACAACAGTCTAAAATGGGTTTGTCAGTCACACCTTCTGAGGCTGAGTCTGAAAAAGCACCAAAGCACCCATTGAAAATGGCTACAACTCCAAACCAGTGAGGACAGTGAAGCTGCCATAATAAATACTCCAGGAAATAAATAGGAGTTAAACATCGGTTTGGTTTTTTTAAATTTAGTTTGTTGTCAGACTAAAGGACAAGCCTGAAATATCTGTACCATATTTATAAGTGGATGAAATAGTTTAAATCCACAATTGTCAATTACAATGCATTAATATTTCAGWTATCTTCGGATTCAAAAGGGCTTTGTTTCTGGTTTCTATCTGATAAGGACAAACCTCAGCTGATCTCAAAACACAATGGGCTTGAAATTTCTGAACAGACAGAGTAAATGAATTCTCCAGTGGGATGCAATAACAAAGTGCAACGTTTAGGTTTAGGAAAGGATGAAATATCCCAGGATTCAATAACAGAGTGCCCTGGAAACCAATGGGTATCACACAAAGAGCAGGTAAAAAATTGCAAGTAGCACTTAAGGGGGAGGCAAGGAAGATTTTATGAGCTGGAGTATATGTGATAAGGATGAACATGACTGAATGGAAGAGCCCAAATTTCAACCTCGATGAAACTGTCCAAGACCTCCAAATTTTAGTTTGAGACATGTGTTAAGAGAAAAATGCAAAACGCAATGAGGAGGTCAAAGAGATATTTTACTTTACCTTACCTTGTTCACAGATTTTTTTTGTGAGAGAGCCCTCATCTTGAAAATAAATTATGCGCTTCTGCACAATACTGGCTCTACAAAGGGAAGGAAAAAAAGTTTGAAATATGTTTATTTCTCAAAGACAAAAGAAAATGAGTCATAAATGACTGTTAAGACATGGTTATACTTCCCTGTACTGACACTACAACATGGGATTASAGATATTTTTATTTCAACTTGCATTTTAATTTCATCACATTTTACAGAAACCTGAAATATATTTACCTCTAAAGAGGTGGTCATAGGCTTACAGTGAGGACCTGTACTCTTGAAATGCATGACAGACAACTGAGGATTCAATATTTCAATCACATCTTATATTAAAATACTGAAGTTGTATTCAATTTCAGTCAAAAAATAGCACAGCTATAGTGAGCAGCTGCTCATAGGAAATTACATGGCATTCTAAAGAGATAAGTACTTCTGATATATGACAGCAACTCAGTGCAAATATCACGTAAAACAGAAGTTGAGAAAAAAGCTGGCATAAGGTAAAGTCTTTGAAAGCAATTCACAGGTTCCAAAAGACAAGCTGCTCTAAAATTAATTAAATCTGGAGTATTTTATTGAGACTTATAGTTCAAACCAAATGTAAATTACTAAGCCTCGAGGCCTCAGTTCCTCAGCTGAGGGGGCTGGATATATTTGATGCCAAATAAACTTCAACTACCTTCTTGGACCATCTTTAACTATATCAATTTAATTCACATGTAAGCTTTATATTCTTTCCGTAAGAAAAACAGATTTTGGTTAAATTCAAAGCCAATCTATGGACAGAGAGCCTGCTGAGGACAGCACGCTTTGGGAGCTGGCACTCTTCCTTGTTTACCAGCACAAGTACACATTCTTCCAGCAACATTTTGTACCATCACTTGTACTTAACACTCTAAACAGCAAGGGCCAATTTCTTGTCTTTCTTCAGTATTAGTCAAATAATTATCTTAATCTTTCTAGAACTACTCCTCACTCATGACAGGAGGAAAAGTGAGAAGAAAAGTGAGACTGTATGTGCTTCGATGTGTTGCTGCAGCTATGTAACCTTCCTTTGACAATGTCCCACCCATAAAATTATCAAAAATAAGAGGCAGTTTTGCTGTGCTTTCTTTGCCAAGATGCAAGGCCAGCGTAGGAGAGGAAGGAATCCTTCTTTTCACCTTACAAAGCACCTGGGAGAAAAACTGGGTTTTGCAAACCTCTTAAAGCTGCATCAACCTGAAAAGGGTACAAAAAACTCTTAATCCTTTCCAAAGGAATCTTTTTCAGGGTTTCTAAGAAGAAATAAATGGGGGGAAAATGAAACAAACACAAATACCAGAGCTACTGCTAGGAAGAATAAGAGCCCAGTGGGCACCCTGTGACAGTGGCATGGTCCTTAACGTTCCCAGCCTTCAAACTGAAAGCCAAAGCCAAAGCTAAATTTAAAGACTTTTTTGGATGCTACACTGYAAGGAGACACAAAGTGGGGGCACATGAAATGCTGAGCAGATACAAGGAAAACCTCTCACACCATCAGGATAATGACAGAGATTTAACCCTGGAATGGGCTGCCTGGACAGTTTGTGCAACATCCATCTCTGGAAATACTCAAAACTTGATGAGATCCATGCCTTGGCAACCTACTGAGGGAACAAGAAAACTGATGTTCAGCACCTCCTTCAAGCAGGAGAATGGACTAAATGACTTCCAGAAGTCCCTTCCAATCTAAATTATTCTATTGTCTTAATCCATACAAATACAAAATCAGCTGTTTGATAAAGATCTCAATTCTGCAGGTAACAAAGGTATTGTGGATATTTGAGAAGCACTTATTTTAGAAAAAAAAAAAAAAAGAAAATAGAGAAAGATTGTTTGAAGCCTGAAGTGTACTTGTATTATTCTTTCTGCTGCAGTTAGCTTGTCACTGTAAAATGTCAAGGGAACAGTTCCTTTTCKAATAACAAAAGCTTCACAGCTTTCTAAACCATTGTCTCTTCAGCTGTATTTGAAACTATATGGTGAGCCAATAATTTAAATGGGAGGTTTTGGACTGATTCCAAATGCACCAGGATGGACACATTATATGGCTGCATAAATACTCAATTATAAATAATTTTAAAATATTAACTGTTTTAATAATCAGCTTCTAGACTGAACATAGACCGAAACATCTGCTCAGTGTATTTGCTAGCTTTTATAGCTACTTTTTCCCCCCTTTTTTAACATAATTTTTTATTATTCCATAGAAGTTCTGATCTTTGGACTAAGGATTCTTTCCTTTGGCTTCGAGGCTTACAAAAAACAGCTAAAAATGGAATGATGAACTTCTAGAGAGAGGCAAAAAAGCTTTTAAGAATCTACACAAGGTATTAATCTGATTAATTTACAGAAATCCTTCCCATCACTTCAAATGTCTGGTGCTGTCTGAACTTCATGGAAAAGAAGCAATCCAATTGCTTTCCCTCCCATATTAATATATATAGGTGGATCTTCAATTTCTTGTTTTTCTTGTTGGCTTTTATCTCTCTAACTATCAGAAAATGATGGAGAGAGGCAAAAGGAAATAAATTTGTCTCAAAAAACCTTGTTTGTTTCCCATTTTCTTCAAGGCAAGACTTCTGGATTTGCACTAAAGCTTTTCCATCTGTAAACTAAGGAGCAAAACTGTCAGGTACAGGCATTTCTACACCTGACAGCACCTGCTTTACTGAAGAAAACCAACCAAATGAACTGTCCAGAAAGTGTCATTATTTCTGTGTTTCAGTTCTCAYGTGAAAAGGAAAGAATATCTGCTTGCTTCTGCAATGTTTGCTTTGGCAATGCCACTTTGGAATGTCCCTGTCCTGGCTGGGTTTGGTCAGACTGCATGAAATGGCAAAAGTGGGAAAAAACTGCCTTGAAAGATTTCCATGGGATAAGAAATTCCCTCTGCAGCCTAGCTCCACAACAACTGTATCATCCTGCTGGGAAAAGCTCTGCCAAAGACACAGAAATTGCATTTGGGATAGTAAGAAAGAGGAAATGTCATAAACCATAAAAATTCAGGCCAGCCTTGGGAATGCTCCAGTGAATACCAGAAACAGAGTCAGTTTGGGGTCTTTCTTTTTTCTTTTCTTTCTTTTTCCATTCCTTTCTTTTTCCATTCCTTTCTTTTTGCTTTCCTTTCTTTTTCCTTTCCTTCTTCCTTTCCTTTCCTTTCCTTTCCTTTCCTTTCCTTTCCTTTCCTTTCCTTTCCTTTCCTTTCCTTTCCTTTCCTTTCCTTTCCTTTCCTTTCCTNCCTTTCCTTTCCTTTCCTTTCCTTTCCTTTCCTTTCCATCCCCTCCCCTCCCCTTTCCTTCTTTTTTCCATAGAAACAGCTTTGGATTGTTTTCCTCACTCCCTTTTTCAAATCCTAGCATGAAAAGAAATACTCTTATTTTAAATTACCTCTGTGGGTGTAGTGATATGACAAAAGAAGTAAGGAAGAGGATTTGTAAGAATTGTTCCTATGACATTTTTTATGCTTACATCAAAATCATTAAGTACAATATTAGAGTTACAGTTGAATAAAAAGGTTTTGTCAGAGCTGGTGAGGATACTCCAAGTTTTACTTGGATGTTGAGAAATAATRATAATTTACTGAGCTGTAGATAAGACACTTTTCCTGCTCTATATTACCTATGAGTTAACCTGGTCCTACTCTTCTAGCTATCAAAATTATTTTCCTTAATTATTCCATGCCTCACTGATTTAATTACAGTATGATAAGTTGTTTCCCACCCAGAAAGCTACTAAGAACAATTAACAGGATGTTAATTTTATTTTCCTTTTTGTTGGTTTGTTGGTTATTTTTGGAGAGAAGGAATTTCTAAATATACCATTTACTTGAACACTAGAAAGTGATGTGAAAACCATGAATTTACATCTGCTGTAATTTTGTTGATGTTGTTGGGTTTTGTCATTCTAATGCATTATTTAGTATGTTCCCATTTTCTTTCCTACTATGTTTTAAAAATAAAGCCAGCCCTGTGTTTCTGACAAGCACTTACAAGGTCAGGGGAAGCACAAAGTCCCAGAACTTTGCCAACAATATTTACTTCTTTTTATAATATTTAGGAGACTTTTATTAAAAAGAAATTCAAATTCCTCTGAAAGCCTGTACAACCCTTTAGCCAATAGATGTCCAGCAGTTTTTACACTGACAGTATATTTGACAATCACATTCTTCAAAACAATTTTCACGTAGGAAAGCGTGCTGGCTTAGCCAAGGCAGGCTCCATCTACACCAGAATCTGCCAGCTGCCATCACTGACAAGGGTCAACATTCTAAAAATTTGCAGCAAAGTGTTTCTTATTTAAGGCATAACAGAGAAGCTAAAACAAATGATGCAATTTCTGTTGTCATTTTGTGGGGTTTTTTCATTAATTTGTTTTTAAATGTGTTGTTACACMGTTTAAACAAACCAAGCAGACTTGATGTTTGATGTTGGATTAAACGCAGTAAAATTAACATGAAGTTCACCAATGCTGCCATAATTCCACATTTACATCCCTGCACAGGATGAGGATCTTTTCTCCACTAGATCTCCATGCAAAACAATCAAACATGATCACTTCTAAAAACTTAACTACRTAAATACACACCAGAGTATCCTTCTTCAGCTTTATTTTCTCAACATTTCACGTGTGCTGTCAGAAAATACAACTCAGAGAAGCATTACAGCAAGAGCAAAGGACTCTAAAGCTTTTCTTACAAATTTCTTCTTGCTCCCAAATCCTTTTGGTGTCCTCATGTCCCACTCAGGGCTGCCACCACACACCCACACAGGAGCTTCAGGACTAATTTGGCCATCATACTCAATATGTGAATATAACACAGCAAAAAGCTCTGGGGAAAACCACAGCTGTACATGCTGCTGTCTTGTATTTTCCCTCAGAAAATCTCTCTGTTCTTTGCTTGAATGGCCACAGGACATAAATATTAAATGAAAATCTTCAGGATAAGAAGTTGTACTGACATGGTAATTTCTGACAGGAACRCTACACCTGTTACTTGCAAAAAATAAAAACAAAAACCAAAAGAAACTAAAACAAAAAAGCAACATCACTTAAAGCCCATTGCTGTTCATGGGCTATATCTTCACCAGGGATTTTGATAGTCCCCACTTTTTGCATCAATCTCTATGAATTTCAGAGCTAAGCAGTATAGGATGTAATTATATCAGATTGGATAGGACTGAGTGTTTGGAGGATGGATTTATCTTGTTATTCTAAGCAGTGCTTTTGTAGACTACATGGAAACAATCTACCAAAGGTGGGACTAAAGGGTTTTTGTCAAGCTAGTAAGCCCAAAGTCGTGTTACCTGAAAACTCAGCTAACCAATGCAAAGCACCTGTGTGCTAACTAACAAATCCTAAAAACAAAATAAAAATAAAGCAAAATAAAAACCACTTACCGAGCTGCAATTTATTTCTGCCTAAGGTCTCTGCAACCTTTATAACACTCACCACTTGCACAGGAAACTGAAATACTTCATTTCTTTGGGTGTTCAAACCATGCTCCTTTTGCTAGATATAGCAGGGTGGGGGAGAAATCCAACCACACAGGGGGAGAAAGCCAACCACACCTCAAACCCTCACATCTGTTCCTTCACCTGTCCCCAAGTTCCCTACCTGACTTGAGGTCACTGTTTATCTACTACTACTACTACTACTACTACTACTATTACTACTACTACTACTAATAATAATAATAATAATAATAATAATTTTGCCATGATTGTACAGCCCACGAGGCCAGCTGAGACAGAGCAAAAGCACCTTTCCCCTTTTACAGCATTGCTTTTAATCTCTATAATCCACTCACATTCTCCTCCCCACTTGAATCACCTTCTCCTGCTCCAGGCTGGGGCAGTAAAAAAAGAACCATCACTTTTTTAAAGTATTTTAAAAAATTCCAAAAGCAAAATTTAAGCATGACCATGAGTGACCAGTTAATGAAGCCAGAAAAAAATTCCAAAATTTTAGRAAAAAATATTCTAAATTTTTAGGATTTATAAAGCATGAAGTAAAAGAATTTGAAGATAAAACAAAAAATAAGAGCTGTCATTCTCCTACTATTTTTTAAAAAAGCTGCCAACTAGCAATATATTGAAATTATGTTTAAATTAATAAATTATTTGCTTGCACAGAAAAAAACTTATTTGTCAAAAGCAATATCCTAACAAAGCCCATCCATTCATCAAATACTGATTAGTGGATAGTCAGTAGCAGGAATCTAGACTGGAATAAACTATTTGATGTTTTCAAATCTGAAAAAAAATCTTCACTTCATTTGAATTGACAGGAACCTGAAGSTGAACTCCACAATTAATGGAAAAAATTAACACCCACTGAAACAAAGATAATTTAATATTGAAATGCTTAATACTGCTTCTTAAAAGAGACCTTACTGTTATGAATGTATTTCCCAGAGAAGTTTTTGATGCAATGTCTTTAGCACTTGAGGTTGAGTGGAGCTGGAGCCATCAGAGGAGACTTGTCAGTTCTTTAGTGTAGCCCAGACACAGATCTCATCTGTCAAGAATTAATGCCTGAAACAACTGAAACTTCTCTACCTGGGCTGTTCTGGGAGCTCTCTGTGACAGCTGGGGCTGCTCAGCCTACTGAACATTCAGCCACATAATGCCAGGAGGTGCTGGGTGTTCATGCTGAAAGACAGGGGTACAGGGAAATGAAAGAAAATACAGGACCAATAACAGAGTTGTTATTGGTAACTCTTCCACTTCCCTCATTCTGAAGGGGCACATATTGGGAAGAAGGCAAATTCAAATTGTATTCAGGAAATAGCTGAAAGACCACCCTGCTTATGAAACACATAATTATGAAAGACAGATCAAATGAATCCATTAAATTCTTCCACATTCTGAGGGTTGTTTTCAGCAAGTTTCTCCATTGTTTAACACCTGCTCCTAGCTAAGAACAGTGTGAGAGCACTGCCTCCAGCTCACACAAATGTTCTCCTTGCCAAAATTCCCTGCAGTAGGGATTTGCAGCAAACATTGCTGCCAAACTTTGGTACACAGGTTTTTGGAGAATGCAATGGCAGGGAACTTCCACATCAGGGTCTTCGGTCTCCCCACTTCAGCCCTAAAAATGCCAAAATCATACAAGCTTCTCATGTCTCATTAGCTGCCAACACCAGTGGCASTGGCTGCACTTTGGCTATAGCAGAGCAAAGAAAATGATGGAGAAAGAGGAATTGCTAGACACATGAAAGTCAGAAAAAATACTCTCAGGGATAAGGAGACAGCAGTGTTGAAGGGTGCAGAAACAGATTAGGAAATGGATCAAAAACTCTCCAAGACATGCACAGGAAGGGTGGGAACCAAACCCAGGCATATCTCCTTTCTGCAGCAGTGCATTGTCAGACTATGGGTGTGATTATATTGAAATTATAAATATTAACCCCCCAAATCACTCTGGGGTAATGAAACTTCTTTGAAGATTGTTCCTTTTCACGGTGGTTTTATGCATTTTCTGCACAACAACATTCAGCAGCAGGGGGAGGAAACAAACCCTACAGGCTCAAGAAGCTTTTTGCCACAGTGGGGTTCCTGAAGTTGATCCGGATGAAAGTCAGCATTTCACAGAGGAAGTGATTACAACTGTGCTTAGAGGAGCAGGGATTAAGCAAAAGATCCAGGCTCTGTATCTCCCTCAATCACAGGGACAGGGAGAGCACATGAATAAGACTATTAAAGGAGCATTGTGAACAGTAGCAAGCAGTAATGACAGGGATTAGAATGATAAATCACCCTTTATTTTGAGAAGCAGGCATAGACAAGGTACTGGAATTCATCCCTACCACATTTTATGGAACAAAAGTGCAGTTAATGAGATTCTTAACTTCATTAGAAACTCCAAGAGGGAGATGTTTTGACATAGATGATTGAGATACACCAAGTGTGATTAGAGATACAGGAGGAAATAGAGATTTCATTGTTCAGAATTTGTGGAGAAAAGCCAGGATGCTCCTTCAGGCACCTGTATGGGAAACAGGTGAATCCATCATAGGTTTGAGACTGACAACCAAGCAGTGCCATCAAAACATTTCCAAATGTTGGTCTAGGCTTTGAAACTGAAGCAACAAGGAAAACAAATTTCCTGATCTTCCAGACAAAAATATAAGGTGATTTTTGTTTACTATAGTTGGGAGTTATTTGTAGCCACCAAACATTTRAACTGAAAATGGGACCGAGAAATAATTGCATGCTTTGAAAACTAAAAACATAAAATTTACAGATATACTGATGTGAAGGATGTTTAGAAAACCCAGATGTGTCCCACAGTCTTGTGCTTCTGTTAGGGGACACTCTGGTSACACCTGATTGACCTTCTCCTGAAATCAATTACCAACTTCACTTTCACTTCATCAGAAGGGAACTGCAGCCTGAATTTCTTATGAGGTGTGAGTGGCCACTGGAAAACCAGAAAATTATAAGGACAGCACTTAGAACTTTATTCTCACTGAGCCAAGGCACTTACTGATAAAGACAATGCAGACAACACATATCCAAGTACCTGTCAAATTTGCCTCCTCTTCAGTTTAGCTTCATTTTACTTACTTGTCTGGACATATTTAGCATTTTCTGAGTAAAACTGTGTGGCAGAAATACAGATTACTATTACAAAAGCAGGAAGAATTATAACTATTTGTGTTTCTTTGCCATATTGAAGAAAATTTTTGGCCACATTTAATTCAGAGAAATTAGATAAATRCCTTTCGTTAATATTTTGCTGTCCAAATTAAACCTGATGAGCAAGACAATGTCTTTATGAGCAGTGATGAGATGGTGGTGCCTCAACGCCTTTGCATGTGGAACATATATTTTATATGAGCTTCTTGTATCATCATACATCTACTTCAGCCACCACTGCCGGGCAGTTGCATTATAAGAGAGCACAAATTTATTTCTCTGTGTATAAAACTAGTATATATTCCATTTTCAGAGAAATCTATGGCAAGCAACAGTCTGACAGGTAATCTGTAAAACTGAAATGAGTTGGTTCATATTAGGGTTATCTTGGGGCTCCACACACAGCAGTGAGGGAGCATCAAGCTCATTGTCCCTCTAACGAGCAGAGCTCAGTCCCTCCCTAGACACAGGCCTGTAACCCAGACCTTTCTGCAGCAAATGAAACCCAGAAACCATTAAAAAAAAAAAATCAAATGTGCTTTCTGGTGCATTGCAAGGCTTCAAACTAGATTCTGCTGGAGCAGTGAACTGATGGAGCAACAAATCCATTTCTTGGGGAAAGCAGGGAAAAAGCATCCAGGCTGCTGCTGTTCAGAGAGCAAAGATACTTAATGCATGTCTAATGATGTAGAAAAGATGGAAAAAGTGGGCATGTAATTACTGAAATGAAAAGAAAGGAATGGCCCACCCAATTACTGGTTGAATTTAATGTTTCAATCCTTTCGCAACAGCCCTAAAATTGTCAACACAGGTAACGAGAAAGACAAAAACAATCAATTCCACAGCCGGTTCATGCAAAGAAAAATTCAATGTCTGGGTGGTTTTTCTGCCTTTCAGAATTTCTAAAGAGCTGCAATAATACAAATAGCTGCTCCTTTAAGGGAACAAATCAGAATTGATTTTGTGGTGCTTTACATGAAGCAAAGAATCAAGATAAATACAGTGTTCAGGTTCTGAGACCCTTACTGAGCCCTTAGGGACTCTCCAGCTAACAAATGTAAACCCACATGAGACTTGAAAGACTGTTCACCCCAAGGAAGATGGCCAGAATCCCGCACAAACTCATGCATTTGCCTTTCATAGTGTAACAGAGCTGTGCTAGAAGTTGTAACTGCACAATGTGCTCTGCAGAGCTGCTCTGGATTCCTGCAGGCACGCAGACACCTCACCAAATTCTTACATTAGCCTGCTAGAAAAGTTTCTCTGATGGTAATTTCATCCCATACATGAAGTGCAGCTTACATTTAACTGCTGGATTACCTACAAACCCTCACAGAACACAACCTTGAAATACTGATTGTATTGTGAATAAGCAAGTGACCATTTCTGCCATATTTGTGACTAACTTAGATTTTGTAATGTCTAGGAACCACCAGTGTGCTGTAGGATTGAGAACATTCACTGGTCATCTACACTCCTTTGTCTGGGTCAATAGACAATTTTGAGTAATGGAGGATCCTGCCAAAATGTAATAGCAGGTTTAGTTAAAGCCTCAATCACTAGGCACAGACTGGATAAAATCATTTGTTACCAAAACTAAAAATTACACTACTTATCATTTTAATTACCTCCTTTCATCATTGCTGTACTCAATTTGCCCTCCACATTCACTGATGTGCAATGAGAACACCACCATACTACAGTAAGCAAAACATATTTGAGCCCACTGGAGGGCTGGTTTCAATAGAGAGACCAAAATCTCTTTATCTGTGACCTGCAGAAACAGCATGACATTTTGATTCATGAATAAAATGCATATTTTAAAAATGTATCACATTACATTAAAATAAAGCCTTCAGTTCCTGAGACAAGACAAATCAATTCCTTAACATGAATTATCATGCATAACTTCAGGCAGTTATAAAAAAAACTGATTTCAAGCACTCAGTAATAAAAAATGACAATACTTCTGATGCCATCAATAGTGACACTCTGTATGTTTTGAAAGGAAATCAAATTATGACTATCATTATTATTTCTATTCCTTTTCTCTCTTTGTTTCCCCTCAGAAAATGACAATGGCCTTGAAGTCAAATTAAACATCTGTTTGCAAAATAAACCAGAGTGCTACTGACAGCTGCTGCCGAATGGCAAATGTCCTACAGCTGTCAGGCTCCTAAATTAACAATGATTTGCATTACAAACAGCAAACAACAAGCAAATTACACAGCTGATTTTTTTCTTCCATCCCCCTATTTCAAATTTATGAAAATGTAGACTCTCCTAGAGACTCAGTCAAAAAGAAATCACAGCTTACTGTTTTCTTTCCCCACTTGCAGGTAGCAAAATGTCAGAGAAAATCAGATTTCGGTGTAAGATACTTGACAGAACATCCCTTCTGACATGTCTTAAATCCCTTTTTTGCATTTTCCTCTAGGATATGTAAATAGAATTAATAATTACTTGAGGATCTACCTTGTTCTGATGCAAATTCTGTCAATAAGAGAAAGTATTGAAGAAACATTTTCTTGATTTTTCCTATATCTATTTGGATTTGTAAATACACAGGTGCAGGGGAAGCTTGATCATAGCACACACTACAATCACCCAGTAAAGTCAGACAGAAAAGGCTTGGGAAGTTCATTAAAGTCCCTTCTGTCATCACTTTTTATAGCTTCCTCATTTATCTTCAAGTTTGGGATCAGAAAGTAGGAACACTAGAAAGCACTGAACCTCATTTTCCACTTCACGTGACTTTTTGAAGTGCACAATTTGAACACACCAGTGCCCTTAGAAGAGTGTTGAGAACCTGGAAGGAGCAAGGAGCTCGGAGTGGATAATGGTTAGGAAATAAAAATGGAAGGTCTAAATGTCCTGTGTGGTTTTGTAAAATGCCAAATTAGGGTTCAGGTGAATTCTGACTGGTTCTGTGTTTGTGTCCACTGTTAACCTTATTAGTTCTTTTTTTATTGAAGTATTTCCCCACAAAGTCTGGAGAAAACACAGTGATGATCAAAGATGTAACAGATATCACTGTCTGGTGATAAGGCATGTTGAACTTTTCCAATGCCTGAATTCCCACCCCACTGCACATCCATGCACAATCTTTTTCTTTCTCACAAAATGTCTTGTCTTACAAAAAGATATTTGTGAAAAAACCCAAAAATTATATGGAACAATGAAAGTAACTGCACATGCCTTCAGTGTACCACAAATAGTGCCATAAGACTGAGGTTTTTTTTAATATGAAATTATTGTAGACATTTTCAAGGTAAARTGTAAAAAAGTTTTAAAATATTATCTTTCATAATAAAGCCATAACTATATTCCCTCTGCTGCTAGAGAAAGACCACCACCCTTCCCCTTACCCTGTTTTTCTCATTGTTTTTCTGTTGTTTTGCTCTCCTCAAAGAATAAACCCATCCTTAAGTGACAAAACCATTAAGCTGTTTTGCAACACTACACCTTTGCAAACAAAACACCATATGAAGGAACAAAACTAGATTTTATAGGATTACTTTAATTATTGCACCATAAAATAGATTATCTCGAAGACCACAAAATTATAAAAAAATCAATTTTTAACTCTTTCCAAATTCACATGTGACATTAAAGGAACAATATTAAACCTGTGAGAAAATGAAAGTGAAATGGCTTTTGGTTTTAAATGTAGGTGTGTCAGTAGATCTGTGGGGCTGCTATCATATATACTGAGATAAAATATGCCTTTTTACACTAATAGTAGAGCTGAAATTAGAAGCCACCTAAAAATGCAGTTTCCTTCTCTTTCTTCCTAACACAAACTCTCTGTAGGTGTTTCATCTATGAAATAAAATACAGGTTTCTAAGTTAGTTTCATTTAAAAGTTTAAACTTTTGTCCTATTTGCTTAAAAAAAATAAAATTGCTGGATGAAGACAATATTTAATTCATTTTTAAGCATAGCAATACAAGCTTTTCTATCCTGCAGTAGTTTATAAAGAGTCACTAGGCTGCTCTTGAGGAAACAAAAAAATTGAAAAATTAGTTGAGCACTGCAGAATAACTTAGCATTGAAGGACAGCAATGGACCCAAATTTATTAATTCCCAAGCCATGGCCATTTAAAGCTGGGCACATTTCTGTTACATCTCCTAAAAGTGAAGAATGGGTAAAAGTGAAGGCACACCCAAAGGATCTCACATGGAAAATGCCACATTTTCTATCTATCAAAGGTTTGTTCTCTGGACTGTTGGGATGCACAGAGATATCTTAGTTCGCTATCTTAATTGTGTAGAAATACCTAAAATGTCTATATAAAACATTCTATTTAAGCTATGAAATATGAGGCTATACTGCTACTACCTCTATCAAAAATGAAATTCAGAAGATGCTGTCATGTGGTAGTTAACTGGAAGATAAAGATTTTGATTTTTTTTTAAATAGTAGTACAGAAATTATAAAAATTTCTCTGCATGCAGAAGACTCACTGATTCCACCAGGAAAAAGAATAAAGTTATTTATAACATGAAAACTTTTATCTTGTGCTGTTCCATAAACAGAGCCCTTTCTAGGCAAGGAGGGCAGGTTGGTCTCTCTTTTTCCTTGGCTGTTGTTATTTACTCATTATGGCATGCTGTCAGTAAATGCTTTACAGCTGTGCTCATTATTAGCACTCTAATAAACAGGTAAAACTGTTGACATGAAGCGTCTCCACAGTCTGAGAGCATGAATGGAAAAGACAGAATAACAAATTTAATACCTGATTGAAACAAGCAGGGTTTCTAGGTTTGATTTCTAGGTTTCAGTGTTGCTGGTTTTTATGTTTGGAAAATTTAGAGGCACAATTTTATAGTGAATTTCTCATAGCTCGTCAACTGTGTGCCAGTTGTACTCATCTGCTTCAAAAAAGTATCCCAACAAATCAAGAAAAAACCCGTGTATTGGGGTAAGTAGGCCCTACCAAAAAAAAAAAAAAAAAGAAAATGTTTTAGTGATTAAAACATCAGAGAGGAGAAAAGAATCTACTTAGAGAACTATGAGGATTTTTGAAGGAATTTTGAATGAGTTAAGAGATGGGACCTCTGAGTTGTTTTTGTTGATTAAGTTTATTTTCTTATCTTCTGCTCAGGCAGGAAGGGTGAGCTCAGCTCACACTTCACTGCGTGGTTCAGAAGGTCACAGGACCCTCAGTTACAAGACATTTTAAGGATTTATTAACCAATAAATCCAACAAGGATATTTATGGTTTTGATTCAATCCTTAAATATTTCATCTTAGAGACTCATACTACAGTGTGAGCTTTCTTAACCAATCATATTATGACACACAAACCTACAGTGCTGCATTTTAAACTCCTTATTTACCTTTGTAGCTACTTTAATTTCTATATCTTAAACTCTAAAACTCTAAACTTTACTTAGCTGAAGTAAAAGGAAAAGTAAAGCTTGTCTCTGCTTTAAGCTTTAAATCTACATTCTTGCCTCTAGCACCTAAGTTTGGAACCCTTTTCCAAGGTTTCAGATCAAATCCTGTGTTTAATTCTAAGCTTTGGCTTACAGGCCCAAAGTTCTGAGAGTTCTTTGCATTTTTGGATTCCAACAGAGAATTTCATCACCTTAGTCAAGTAACCTGAATAAATTCAAACCATGCCCAACTTCTCTTCCCTGTGCCAGTTCATTGATACTGATGAGGACTTTAGGATAAGCATGAAAAGTTGCAAACAAATTTTTCAGCTGTAACTGCACATAATTCTTTGTTCTTTATTGGTTTTTTTTTGGTTTTTTTTTAATTCAGCTCTGTGATCAGATGTTTTTACATGACTGGCAGCAGTTTCAGAAGCATTGCAGCTTCCACCCATGTAAAGCAGTCTGGCAATTGGAACTTCTTTCTACTGGAGGCAAATTTATGCAATATTGGTTTCGTGGGAATCATAGTAACAACACTTTTAGTCAGAGAGATTAAAAGTCTATTTCAGAATTATTCTGAGCACCTCAGTTTGCCCTTCCTCATAAACACTCCTCTTAACACAGGGTTAAGGATTTGATTACATATTAATTTACACACAACAAAGCTGTTCTTGTGAATTTTGGGCCTTGTTGTCCAGGTGCCTTGTGCTCTGTTCCTGGCCCAGGGATCTGATCCTGAGTTCTGAGTGCAGAGAAGAGGTTTGGCTGCACACGAAGACAGTTTCAGGATGTAGGTGCAGTTATGAACTCCTGAGGTTTTATGACACTTGGTTCTTTTTTTAATCTTTCCTACAGCACATTTCAGCACAGTGCTTACTCAGAGTGACAGGCCAAGTGACCTGAATGAACAGAATGCCTGAAGTTACAAGAAATCAAAAGGTCAATGTTCAACAACTGGAGTTCCTTCACCCTCAGAGCTTTGTAGCTTGAGAAGAAGAGGATGGTCAGAAGCCACAAGGACATTGGAAACTGAGTGTTGTATCCAAGGCCCAGACCCAGGGACTGGAACTGAATTTGTCCTCATGGATATGACAGCTTTGCTCCAGTAGCACAACTATCTAAAAGTATTTGCTTGATATACACTAAATATGCCATACTTTTTATTTAGAAGGCTGCAATTCTTTAAAATGCCTCTGCTCTCTCATTACATGCAAACAAGAGCCAGTGTAATTAAAATCATGATGATAATTACATATTCAGGAAAACAAGAAGCTCCACACTTTTCCTCAAGAACTATGAAACATTTCCCTAGAGATGGCTCAGAACACATTCCCAGAAACAAACAGCAGAGACGCCACCATGAACCCAGCACATTTCTGCAAGTGCTGATGGTAATAAACAGTATTTACAGATAGCAGATTTTAATTTGTTGGTTGTTTAAGCACGATACGTACAGCAGAAATAAATAACTTGTCTGCAGGATCTTTTGCTGCATTTGCCATACAAATCACATGAGTTGTCTGAGAACCCAATTAGTTCAACAGCCAGTTCCAAACTGTGGTTTCTTCTCTATATGGTAAATTGCATATAACTTATCTGCATGTGGCCATCATTTACTGCATTTAAGTATTAATCTCAGCCTCAGTAGCAAATGCTAAAGGAGGGGAAGATAATTACAATCTCACAGGACTTGACTCTTCATGAGACCTACACCAGCTGACAGATTTACTCAGTTGGATATTAAGAWGATCCTCCCTACCATGAAATTTTAATATGGGACAAGCTAAGAACTTAACCAAATTTTCCTCACTCTTGTGTTCTAGCACAAAATTCTAAAGGACTTGCAGAAAACTGTTTGTTCTGTATTTCCCACCCATTCCCTGGGTCAGACCTTTACACACGCTCAGCTGAGACACTGTCTTGAGGAATCCAACAAACCAGCTGAATCTAGGGCTCAAAGCAACCTAAAAGAGGTGATTTTCCATCACTGCTAAGGAGCTTTCAATAAACTTTTATTGTCCTTTTATTGGTCAATGGGATGAATCACTATTTGAAATCCATACTTTAGACTTTCCTTGTTTAACAAGATAAATTTCTATTGCTTGGATTTTTTACAGAATTAAGCACAGCCTCTGAATATTAGCTGTCAGGTTAAAAAAAATGCATATGTACTGTTCTAGTTTTTATGAAAAGTAGAATATGCTAAGCCAAGCATGAAGGTTTATATGAAGAAAAAAAAAAGGTACTTAAAACAGTTTTCATTCACTTAAAACAGATTGACCAAGACAGGGTTCAAAACCCTGAAAATTTCTCTACTTCTCTGTGATGATACAAACACCACCAGGCACTGCCACTTCTCTATTGTTTATGTAATTTTTTTCTGTTTAATTGCACGTTGCAAAAAAACCCATAATTTTTTCTCAAGAACGTTTTAACAGAGGGTTTTCAAAGATCCTAGAAAGCAAATGCATTTTGAAGAGCTCAGAAACCTAGTCAAGTTTCAACCAGAAACTTTTATCAGAAGAAGAAGGAATGACCTGGCCCTCCCATCTTGACAGGTGACATGTTGGTGTGCAATCAATCACAAAAAAACAAAGGAAAGAAAACAGGGAGAGAAAGAGGTTGCACTGTGAACATGGAAACAAGCAGGCTGTGCACACCATGACAGCTTGGAAGGTCCAAATGGAAAAATAGGAAAGAGGGCTTAAAGCTGGAGGGTCTCCCAAGCAGTGTGTAAAATATAAGTCTTTTCTCTTCAGTGAGACTTAAACACAGGCCTAAGTGTGTGGATAAATGGAGCCTCAGCTACTTTTGCATCCCAAAAGCACATTTAGTGCTGGCAGTTCCAGTAGAGTCCAGAAGGATTCAAACCTTTAGGGTACTTCACTGTCATCTCTTGTGGGGAATGAAGAAAATGCATTAATTATTCTCAAGTAAACAATTACTGCACAACGTCATATGTTAATCCATTTTCTTCTTTTTTCTCCTCACAATTCTAAGTCTTCAAAGAGAGAAAGATGTTTTAGAAAGCAAGGTAGTGACAGTAAGTCAAATTCAAATGTGTTTTTTTACCCCTAAACTTTGAATTTTGCAGTCACCCAGAAATTTAGCATTACACACAGTCGTGCACATGTCAAATGATTTAGGATCCCTTACTGAACCCTACAGCCACAGGTTCCCATTTTTCTGTATCATTTTGTGCTTGTCACAGCCACACTGATCACATGCACTATGCCTAGAAAGCTCTGGGAAGGTACCACCCAAATCTGAGCAAGTCTTTCTACCAAAGCGACCAGACTCCACAAACTGCAGAAAAATAGCTGCTCCCAAACCTCACTACTAGTTCAGGAAAAGCTTCCTGGAAGACTCTCTACTTAGTTTTACCACTACAAAAAAATTGCATTATTTGGCATTGAAACTGTAGTAAGTTTTTATGGATCAGTTACGTTCAACTTGAGACTACGTTTAACTTTTCAATATATTGAAGTCAGCAGATCAGGGCTAGGGAAAAAGTAAATCCTCATGATCCAGAACAGGCTCCAAAATGCTGCCATTCTGTTTTGGAAATTCTAAAACAAAGATTTCATAGTCTGCAAGGATTGAAACAGATATGTATTGACAATTAAAAAAATATTTTCACTCCCATCACATACAGAAGAAAGAAAAACACAGAGGGTTTGTTTCCCTTAAAGGTCACGGTTTCAGAATTTTTCCATTACGAGTTTGGATTTAACTCTTCAAAACAATATTTGCTTTTAGATTTTTTTTTCTTTTATCATCTAGGATAATCATGAAATAATTATTTCTAATGCTGTTGTTCCAATAATTATTTCCAAAATGTTCATTCTCTTCTATGGGAATGGACCATAAAGAAGATTTGTGAAGATGGCTGACTACAAACTCTAACTCAGATGCCACCAAATCTTTACATGCAAAAGAGAAAATATAAATGTTTTTAATGCCAGGAGTGATTGTTATACATGGGCCCATGGAGGGCTGCACCATAGCACAAACAAATGCCACCTTTTGAGGTTCATCTCTGGCATCAGCAACTCTCAATCATGGTCRTTCTTTCTTTAAACAGTCCTGAGCACGGAGCTGTTTTTTACCTCCTGAGGTAACAACAGAGCATTCATTGGGAGGAAACTCTTATTTCTCATTTAATTTTTCCTGAAAGGTACTTAACAACTTCCCTCCACTTTTCAGCAGCACACATACCCCCCAAAGACACCCACAGCACACTGTAAATAGGTGGTCACAAACACCAATTTTGTTTCCTTTTCCTGGAACCTGCATTTCCAAGCTGCCCTTTTGTTTTCCCAGATGGGTTCTGGGAGCTGGTACCAGTCAGCTRATCTAGCTCCTCATTGGCACTTCAGAGTTTCAGCTCTCGCTGATGCACACCCAGCAGCCTGAGAGAGCTGTGAGCCCCTGGTTCCCTCGGTACACTCTCTGAGGCAGTGGCAATTTCGTACTTTCATGTGCAGAACATCAGAACTGCAGCTCTGACTGTTACATTTTGTAGCCTCCCTTGAATTTCTGCAAGAATTCAAGTACTTCACAGGAAAAATATCAGTGTTGAACATCCAGCATGACCTGACTAGCAGTGAGGAGAGAGAAGAAACACTTCTCAAGATCCTGCAGTTGGTGGTACTTTACTGCATTCCTTCTCTGCCAAGACCTGAACTGACTTCAGCCACAGTTGTCTTAAGTTTCAGTCAGAAAAATACAGATCTTAGTTAGTTAATTTTTTTTCAGTGCTGGGGATAGTGACTGCAAAATTCAAAGTTTAGGGGTACAAAACATATTTGAATTTGACTTATTGTCACTTCCTTGCTTTCTAAAACATCTTTCTCTCTAATGGCAATTCTATTTAGGACAGTAATGGAAAAAAAAAATTAGATCAACGTGTGTTCTTGAATATCATTACTGGATTAAATTTTAAATCTTGTCTCTTTATAAAGCATCATCACCTTATTATTATTTACTTAAATAGCAAGTGCCCTAAGCAATATTGGTTATACAGTTAAGAGGGTGTCAGTCCTGGGGGGAAGAACAAGGAGCTTTACTTATAAAAAGCTCAGCAACACTCAAGGAATCTTCTGGATTGCCAAAGGAAGACTCAGAAAAATCCATCTATAAACATTGCCAAACTTATTTCCAGGTTTTTTTTCAGCCTGATGTGCACTTGTCTGTGCCAAGCTAAAGAAAAGACTCTAAGTGTATTCTTGAGCTGCTTTAGTACACACTAAACCAGGGGATTCTTTAAATTATCATACTGAAACTAAGCAGCAGCAAGTAAAAGCACACTGCCAAAGATTTGAGACTGTTCCACAGCCTGAGTTGGGACTAGACAACCCTCAGAGATGTGGAAGAGGACAGTGTCTGTCTCGTGCCCATCAGCAGGAGAAGCGAAGCACAGGGTGAAAGGAAAGCAGCCACAGACCATTTTTGCTGGTGGCAATTTCACAGCCTGTCCAGAAATCARTTGCAATTCTAATAAAAACATTTTCCTGAATTGGTCTGAACGATCTTCAGCACAACCTTTGTGATAGCATTTCCTTAAAAGCCTAAAAGTCACTATCCCCAGCACTGAAAAGCCTCTTTGAAATACTTCTGCAGGGCACATCTTAGGAATTTTTAAGGCTTCTCCCAGACATGGATTCAAATAAAGCAAAGGAATCCCAATTGCTCATGAATATTTGACCAATCTGTCCAATTAAATACAGCAAACAAAGTCTTAAGWGACAGGACAGTGTTTCTCTGGCACTCTTTAGCTCTGCAGACTAATGAGTGACCCTAAATCCAAGTGAACATACACAGAGTTATCTTTATTTACTGCTTGAAAAGCATGATTCCACATAAGAGTGTGTAACAATAGTAAAATATCAGTAAATTATCACTAGGCCTAAAATGAAAGCATTCACTTCTAAATAAATCTTGTTTTTCTGATAAAAGTCCATTTCGACAATCATGACTTTGCAGAACATTTTTATTATCCATCTTAACAAAGAGCCTGTTTTTTACCCACCAGAGGAATGCAATTTTGATCTTAAAAATTAAGAACTTTTAGGGKTTTTTTTATTTGAAATTAATCAAGTTCAAGTATTATGTGAACTAACAAGTTCAATTAAGGTTGCTGACTCAATGGTTTTTGAAGGCTTGGACCTCCTTTTGAATATTGAGGCTTTAAATTGCTAACATTTCACTCTGCAAGTGGAACTAAACCCAGTAAAATGCATCCAAAAAGAAAAAAGAATTAAGAACTCCATTGTTTCCAATAAATATTCAGCTTATTAACTGAATTTTACTTTAATATGCCTTAAAATACTTACTTCAGGATGACACAGCCTGTCCCAGTGGGAGGAGCTGTCCAAAACACCTGGATGCGTGTCCTCCTCCTGGGTGTGCTCTCAGTCACAGCAACGGGACAATTGCTCATGAACTGGGTTTCCTCTTCATCTATGATCTAGGCAAAAGTAAGGAGAGGAACAGGAAAAAGATAAGGACTTGCACGGCCAGCACCTTCCACCTGTGTTTTGTCAGTTTGTGTTTTCTTTGAGTGGAATATTTATAATTCTCTCTGCTCAGCCCAGCACTACTACAGTGAATTTATGTAGAACATGCAGACTGAATTGAAGACCAAAAGCTCACAAAATAAAGACAGAAGAATAAGTCAGTTCTGGGTAAAGAGAATTCAGGGCTTTCAGAGCATGGCTGCAAATAACCTTTTTTTTTTTTTTTGTGGATCTTAATTACTGGAGGTTCCTGTAAATACTAATGAACTAAAATAATAAAATATTCATCATTTCAGATGATTGGGATTCCATTATTTAGTCCAAACTGCAGCTATTTTTGCTTTTTTGATTGATTGATGGTTAACAGAGAAGTTTAAATGGTACAAGTCAAAAGCCAGAGAGGCAGATTTGGAACTGGTGTTCCAAGGATTTTACTCAAAGGTGTCATGTCAAAATAGTTTTCTCACTGCATATGTGTTTCATGGATTGTACTTTAAGCCTTCTGTTCATCAGATCTCAAAGACACTTCATCAGAAACTGTTAAGTTTTATCTGGAAACAGGCAATGCTCTGATATTGCAAAATTTCTCTTCAAAATGCTCAGTGGTCTTGTTTCATTTGATGAAGCCACAATTCACACAACATTGGGTCAGCATTCAGGCAATGAGTTACAAACCTTAACATTTTGAGAAAAAAGCTGTATTTATCAATTTATGGCCAGATTCAACTCTGAAGGGCCTTTTTCAGCACCCTGGTTCTAACAACACACACACACAAACATACACTTTTATCAATTAAACTATGAAAAGGAATCAAATCTTCTGGCAGCAAACATAAGATTAAACAAGTATTTTGACTAAAAAAAAATAAAAAAAAAAAGGAAAAAAACTCCTTTGCATTCTAAAAAAAGAGAGGCAATATTTTTAATTGGGCCAGATCTGCTTTAGTGAGCAGGCATCCTCCCTGTCTCACCCAAGGATACTGTCACCATTCCCAAACATTTTTAGCTAAGCCAACCAACATTTCTGTATTTCCGTGGCAGAATGAAGTGGTGCTGGCCCAGAGCAGTGCTGGGAAACTCTCTTTAGCTGGTCAATAGAGCAGTGGCTAATGAGTTTTAAATTTAAAGCCATTAACACGCCTGAGTTTTTCAACGCTTTGTAGAATAGGTGTAAGGAAACACAATGTGCACATTTGCTGGGTTTTAATTAACAGGAAGCAGTGGCAAGTGAGAGATCCAGTGGAGGCTTAAGCTGACTGCAGAGTTTCTGCTTCTGCTGGATACAATTTAAAGGGTGCAAGTTGAGCACCAAGAAATCCCTGACCAGCAGCTCAGTTTTGGCCACCAACTGTACTTATTCCATCTGCCTTATTCCTGCATCAGTGAAATAAAGAAATAAAACTGCCTGCTCATCCCTCAGAAAGGTTGTCTCAATTATTCCAGGACCATATCAATTGACCTTCTATCCCTATCTCACAGCAATCCATTCGCAATCAAAACCCAATTTTGGTGGCAGCTCTGAGAGAAGAATGAGTGATTTTCTACCATCTCATACACAATGAAACACTATTGCACATTGTACAAAAGCATGGTAATTCCCATTGAAAAGGCTCTTAGGAGGTCATCAGAATGTTCTTTAAAAGCACAGCTTTTCTAAAACATGGAAATATTACAAATTACTGTACAAATTACACTGGCTCCCTTGYCAGATGCAAAGTCTTGGATAAAAACTTCAAGAATGTGCTAAATCCAGGTCAAGATTATGTAATTACACGTAAGTATGAATAGGATTGATCAGATACAAGCTATTCCACAATAACCAATGAAACTTGTTCCCAATCTGGCTGAGCTCTTGCCTGGCACAGGTTCCACCAGTGAATGTTTCTTGAGAAGCCCAACTGAAATGAATTGGTGCTCTCCAAGTATAAAACCACTATTTTCACTTAACAAGACCTGAAGATCATTCCTCCAGCTGTCATCATTGYAGACCTACCCATGTGCATTTGCATGTTAAATAAATTCTCATTCCAGTTGAATCCATCCTGCTTTTTCCCCAACAGTSAATGGAATCACAAGGAACCCCAAAACCAAATCCAACAACCAAAGGAAGGAGTTGTGAGTAGTTATTACAAGC
Organism: Cardinalis cardinalis; assembly: GCA_014549065.1. Classification (NCBI taxonomy): domain Eukaryota; kingdom Metazoa; phylum Chordata; class Aves; order Passeriformes; family Cardinalidae; genus Cardinalis; species Cardinalis cardinalis. Next base: position 604,985 of record JACDOX010000255.1, read on the forward strand.
CAAATTTATGACTTGCCTGCAAAAGCAGAAGCTGAAATATGTGCTTGGATTTTAGACAGCCATTACACTGAAGCACATCCTTGTTCCAGTTGCAGCAAATGAACACAGAAATGGTTTTTGCACTTCTACTGCAGATCTAATTCCTTCAAATTAGCAAGTAAAGAGTTTTCTCAAGTATTTCTATAATAAACTAATTAGAAACTTCTGTTTGCATTTTAGAACATGATCCTGGAAGAACAGGAAGTGGCTGAGCCCCAAGGCTACATCACAATTTCCTGCATCACTAACCATCAAAGCAGAAGGCTTATGCAATGAGTGTCTACTGGAAAACACTGAGCATAAAATTATAAGGTCTTCCAAAAAGCACTCCTTTGAAGAAAAACTGGACAGAAGCTTTCTCAGTAAAGGCTCCTGATGTTGACAGAATGAAGTACAGAACTCCTAAAGAAGTTGGAAAGGCTCAAATGCAAGCTGATTTGAGATGATTAAAGAAAGTCATTTTACCATATATAATAAACACAAGAATTTTTCAAATTCTAGGATTTCAGATAAACCATCTCCAATCTATTTGTTAAAAAGATGGGAGGGGTTCTTTCTGTATCCATGGAGGTTCAATTATTTATAAAAAATTTCTTAGGAGTGATAAGAAGGGAATCCTGATTTATACTCCAGGATTACAAATGACRTTATATTTTAGGGGGTGGATGATATTATTACACTCCCATGTAGGAGAAAAGCAATAGTATCCTGGCCAACTTCTGGGGAAAAAAGAGACATGTAATACAATCCTGATTTTTTTCTGGAATCAAGTCAGACCACATAGGCGTGAAGGAAAGATTTGGCAGGGAAAAGGCACGCAGATTAAAACATAGCATTTGCAAAATTACAGCTTCAAAACCCCAGGTTATCTGTATTGGGAAGCCTTATATTTTCAAGAATGTGCCAGCAAATTACCCACATGTTGGACAAAAATCCTACACCCAAAAATAGACACTTGGCCAAAGAATCTGAACCCTCAGAGGGAGGGATCTCTATGTGATTTATCCTCTTGAATCCACAAATGCAATAACATTAGATTTAAATACTCTGGTTGGGTTTTGGTGTGGTGGTTTTTTTGTTTGTTCGGGGTTGATTTTTGGTTTTGGGCTTTTTTTGTGTTTTGCTCGGTTTTTTGGTTTGTTGGCTTTTCCCCCCCATTATGATTGTGGGATTATTAGACCATTTTATTCCTTCAGGAAAACTAGCATAAATCCCAAACAAGATTTTTGGAGTTAACTGGGATTCAAATGAGTGTCACAACAGGGAGAATTTTAAATCTACAAACATGAACGTAAAGCTATTACAAGGGAAAATTTACCAGCTCCAGGCATTCTTTACTTATGCCAAAAACTGATGAGGTTGAGGACAAGTTTTGGGTGTTCCTGAAAAGCAGGAGTGGATAACTGCTTAGTTGTTAAAAGAAAAAAGAGCAGTTGGTTTTCTCAGAATTGGAACATTTCATGCTGACTGACAAAGCTTGCTGTTTCTGGTTTCTTTAAACCGTTAGTCAAATAAACCAGGCAGTTATACTCCCTATCCTTAATTTTACATCAGTATTGAAAAACAAGTTTAAAAATTTCAAAATACCATGCATCACAAAGAAAGGGATTAGTGCTGAGTACAAAAGGAGATGAAGTTACATAAACCCTCTACTGGCTTGTGTCCACTTCCTTAGCCGGAACCACTGGCTAGGACCTTCAGCWCCATTCCTTGTTCTGTGGACACATCATCACTTTCCACTCACTGAAACAGCTGCACTCTACTGGAACAACAGAATTACAGGAAAGGAAAAAAAATAAAAGGACACAGCTAAAAGTTCACAAGATAAGCATCTTTGTGGGCAGATTTCTTCCTTGGAAGAGCTAATATGAATGTTGCAAAACTGTCTTCTCCTTGAGGAAACTTTCCAATCATAAAAAAGAACATTGGTCTATGTAACAGCAATAATATTTGGCCTTTAGGGATTAATCTAGAACAGAGCTCATTATATGGAACGTAAAATTAACGATGTACAAAGTCAGTTTAAAAACCCTACCTCAAAGATATGCTTCACATAACCACATTCTCTGACTAAAGGACACAGCATTTGTCTCAGTCTGTGCTCAGAACCAGAAGAATCAGGACTGGGATGTTTTATGCAGTGTCAGTAGCCAGTCGTGGTGCAGACCATGGTTCAAAGTTGTACAGAACCCCTGAGCACTGCTGGGCTCTCTGGCCATCCTTAGCAATGCATCACAAGGCTGAGGCTGGCTTGAATATCCTTATATTTAATTGCATAATATAGATATTTATATGAATAAAAATTATATAATATTATATRWTATTATATAAATATTGTAATTATTATATAATTATAATTACTATATTTAATATAATAGAATATAATAATGTTATAATGTAATATAAATTAATATAATTAATTATTAATATAATCATTAATAATATRTTATATATTGTTACATGATTATAATTAAATAATAATA
>JACDOX010000255.1:607511-659721 GCA_014549065.1 Cardinalis cardinalis
TATTAWTGTCTATAAATATATTACATTAAATAATATAATCTATTTATATAAATAAATATATATAATATTAATGATTAGGGCTAGGAGTTGATAAGGGTTAGGGTTAGGATTTGGTTCTGATAAGGGTTAGGGTTACTTTGAAGCACTGAGAAAAGTGCAGATTAATTGAAGGAAGGCAGTGCTAAACTCCACTTGTAGATTAGCACAGTGTTCTGATAACTTCTAGCACAAATTTTACATACATCTGGCACAAAGTTGCAATCAGAAATCAAATTTAGTTCTGTAATCATTACCTGAGGAAAAATATTTTTGCTGTCTAGAGTCTGCTGTGTTTTGCTCTGCAGTCCAAACAAMCCTGAGGTCTTTTATTCCTGCAGGGTTGCTGCAGGGTCTGTTTCAAAGTGTAACTCAAACAAAAAGAGAAATAAAGCAGTTCACAGGGTGACAGGAGCCTGAAGCGCAGTGAAGATGCAGCCCTCCACACCACCAGCTTTCACACCAAACAGCTTCTCCTGCCCAAGCCTGGCTATGGGAAGCTTAACAAAAACAGCTATTTCTTCTTTCCTTAATATGTATGAAAAGAGTAAAGAGATTATGTGTACTGCCAGAAACAGGTGACAGTAGCTTGACAGGATTTAGTAAATGTAAAATGTCACACTGCATATTTTTCTTGCTTCAGAACCACTCTTAGTGAACTTAAAGTTCTAACATGCTGAATTATAAAGCTTGCACTGAAGACTCATGCTTGTAAAGTTAAAATGCCCAATTAAGCTGATGCTGTCAGGAAAACTCAAGAGATGAATGAGCACAGACTGTCGTGACTTGAGACAGTTTTCATCTAGCTAGTCACTAAGAGGGGGCTGAAGGTCCAAAGTTTCATCTTTGTTTCCCATGAACTTTCCTCCTTGACTACAACACTAACATCTCTGCGAGAGCAGTTTGGTAAATTGACTTTATCACACTGCATGACTGGGGAGAGGGGTTGGTAGATAACCCAGCTTTTCCCAGATAACATTAGTTTTATCATCTCTAACAGAGAAACCCTACCAGGCACAGAAAGCTGTCACTGCTATAAATCACATTGGGTTCTATCAGTAATTTTCTTTAAGTAGTTACTTCAACTAAGGAAAATTCTTTCATTACAGATTTTAAAAGCAATTTGCAAACACTAATTTCCAGCAGGGGAAGGACAAAAACCTTTAAAAATTCAACCATCTTTTGAAATCCCTTCAAATATTCCAGCTTCTTAGCACATCCAGTGCTCTCCAGCAACGCTCGCCAGAAACTGGGAATTATTTTGAACACTGAACTTGCTTTTCACACCTTGGCACACAAAGGCCCAAAGTGGCTCTTGCCAAAGAGAGCTCCCTGGCATCACAGCATACAAATTACTCCCAGCACCAGGAAATTGTGCAAAGGAACTCCGTGTGACGTTTTTTACAAAAGCAACTCCATTCCCACTGCCTGCTGTCCACTCCACACAGCACATTTAGAGTATTTGAAATTATGTGTATGGATTCTGGAAAAGATTGAAAATTCTAGTTCTAAGAAACAGGACTTTTGGCCCACTTTGATGTACAATTTAATCAAGTTAGACCTAAATCTAGAGTAAATTTACTGAGGTCAGACTCTGTGCTGACCAATTCAAAAACATTCATTTGTGGGTTACAGGTTTTTTTCATTATATTCAGGCAGTAGCTAAATAAATGGATTTGCTTTTCTATGAAATGAGAGGGGGTTTTATGGTCTAAGCATAGTTTAAATTAGGAAGCATGAAACAGCAGATGAAAAAAGAGTAAATTTTATCATTGTAAAACGGAAATGAAGATATTTTACTACCAAAACTCTGTTCCAAGATTTAGGAAGCAGAGCTGTCCCACTGCAGCCTTAAAACAGATTCRCAACCACTGAGGATGATGGGGGACACGGAGGAAGGCTGTGCCGTGGTGACCCTTAGCAGGGGAACAGAGTCAGCATTAGTCAGAGCAGTCCTCTGGCCAACCCAAAAACAGCAGCTATGGAGAATTAAATCCAATATTGAAAAATTWAAAAAAAAATAAAAATGGAGCACAGCCACTTAGGGCTCTCACAGATTTCTTATTTCTGTTTTCCATGTAATGGAGAGAYCAGTGCCAACAGTCCTTCCAAGATGACAAAACTAACACACTCATTTCAGATGGGAATATAACCACAATGAACCTTAAGAAAGATCCATGCAGGCTTCTCTGTGTGGAATACTTCCACAGAGGCATTATTTATGTTCAGTGTTCTGTTGTCAAACTATTTCAGTGTGAACATTATTTATTTGGCAAAAAATAGCCAGCACTCCAATCTGGTAAAAAATAGCTTTTGATAGATGATGTCTSCAAGTGCTTTAGCCCGGGAGAAACATTGCTTGCTGAAGGGGATACTGTATAGAAATCAACAATTTTTAGATAAAAATCACTTGAAAGAAGTAAAAGTTTAAGGATTTTGTATACTTCTTATTCATTCTGTTAGGACATTTCACTCGAGTCCATAATACATACATTTTTCTGGAAAGTGAGAAAACTGCTGTTAATTCCTAAATGTATTTCCCACCACTATATCCAGATATATGTAACRCAATCAGCTACCTCACATTAAAGAGAACCTTCTAATCTGCTTTTCTAGACAGATAAAAAAAGCTTTGGGAAGTTGTTTAAAGAACAAAATTCTTTTGCAGCCTCATAAAAGAAAGTGATATAAARGAATGCAATGTGCACACAAGCCTGGACTGGAAGTGAGATGTGACTGGGATTGCTGAGCAATCCATTCCAGAGCAGCCTGTGAAGCAGGGATGCAGACACTGAGCTCCTTTTTTCAAATCAATATATTAAATGCCCTATGATAACTTACTTATGATCCGTAACAGCTTGTCACACCTCCAGTTGTTCTCAGGCTGCATAAACAGCAGTTCTTTGGGAAGMGATTAAACCTGAGATTCCAGACCTTCAGCCTCTTCTGCAGTGTGCCAATTGCTCAAATTAAATGGAAAAGTAGCTTAGAGAGTCAACTAGAATTTAAGCCAGGGAAATCCAAGGAAGACATAAAGTTGGAGTGGCCCCCTGTGTACCAAGCCTTTGTCTTGCTTTCGTGGAAAGAACAGCCAAATTCTATCAAAAATCTCCCAGCTCGGCACATTGATGCTCACAGAACCCAGAAAGCAGAACAAAAACAAATCTGGCAGAGCTGCTGCAGTTTGAGGACTACATCTTCTACACCAGAGCACTTTTTCAGTGTCTCCAGGGATTCTGGCACGACAAATGTAAAAGGAAATTTAAATAGTGCAGATGAAAAAAAGAATACCCTTAGTTTGGGAAGAATTTGTTTATATTTTCATTTGGCTGCATAGTGGGATCAGAAGACAAAACTTATTTAGTTATTTCTCTTATTTATCCTGCAAAAAGCTGAGACATTCTATTGGGGTGTGCTCTGGGACCAGCATTGAAGACTCTGCTTGTGAGATGGAAAGTGTAGGTTCACAAATCCTTCTGAATGAGGCTGTTCAGTGTCAGTGAAAGGTTTTACACACGGAGTAGCTTTCAGCCAGTGTCACAGACATCTTTTTATGAAAATYCTTTCTTTGGGATTTTTCTTCCTGAGAAGCTGAGAGGCTTCAGGAACAAAATGTAAAYAATGGTTATCTGCTGCTGTAGAATGCAACAGGTGGATCTGTGATTGGTCTCATTTGTTTGTTTGTAATTAATGGCCARTCASAGTCAGCTGGCTCGGACAGAGAGTCTGAGGCAGCTGCCTTTGTTATCATTCTTTTCTTTTCTATTCTTAGCTAGCCTTCTGAGATTAAACCTTTTCTTCTATTCTCTGGTATAGTTTTAATGTAATATATATCTTAAAATAATAAATCAAGCCTTCTGTAACATGGAGTCAGATCTCTGTCTCTTCCCTCATCCTAAGACCCCCCTGTGACCACAGTCACAAGCCAGCCTCGATTCTGAGCTGTTCTACCTCACACAGGTGCTGATCCAAGGGGAAACACTGCCTTGGCACTCAGCTCATGGAAAGCACTGATGTGTCTTTAACAAACTCTCTGCTCTGTTTATTTTGATGACTTTCTTCCAAGTTACAGAACTATCCCTGCTGGTCTAGTGAACTGTTTCACACTCATTTTACAAAGCAGAGGGGTGCACAAAACAGGCTGAGTGAAATTTGTCCTGAAGGAGATTAGTGCTGTGTGGAGAAGCATCTTTCAGGGCACAAACCTCTCTGGTGCAATCTGTGTTCCAATGGCTCAGACACCTGAACCTTCTCCTCCCCATCCAGGTATAAATCCTTTTCCAATTTGTGCTGGATGTCTCCTTCAACCTGGAAATCATATTTGGATGAAAAGTTTTCCCACCCTCAAAAAATTGTGAAAATTGATATAATCCATTAAAAAGTTTAATATTTGGGTGTTTATTTCTGGGGAGGCAAGAGACCAAAATGTTTCCCCTAAATATTAAGAATTCCTTCTAGCATTGGCTTGCTAGTCCAGGACTGCAAATGCATTAGTTCTAGGAGTGCTAACACAGAACTTTTTTAAATGTTCAATCAAAAAACAAATTACAGAACTCCTTTTTGAACTTATTTCTGATCACCCTTGTTTGAAAAGGGACAAAACAGGGCTCTGAGCTTCCTCCCCAGACCTGGCCTTCTGTGTTGTCTTGAACCAGACACATGCATTTAAACCAAACTCTAGCAATGCATAAAGCATGTTCCAAACACACGTTCYAAATCCACATGAAGAACTCATTCAGATTCTTTCAATCTCAGCACAAACCAAAGATTTATAAATATGGACCTAAATCCACTTCCAGGTCTTATGCTAAGCATACAATTTAAGGCCATTAAAAAGTTTGATGCAGAGTGCTCAGTATCTGGCACAACTGAATCCAGGATAAAGAATGATGTTTATGGACATGTGTGTGGAAAGCTGAAGGACTCCCTAATTGCTGTGAGCAAAACTCAGCATTTTAATTTTTGCTAAATGCAAATTAAAACCTTGTCAGCCCATTCTTAATTCATCAAAACAATGTGAAACTTTTCATACCAGTACCAGGGTTTTACTCAATTTCTGCAGCAACTCTCGTTATCTCCCTGAGCCCACGTGTCGTTGCCTCTGTCAATGCTCAGAATTTTTTGCACAAAAATGCCATTTATGAATGCTTGAAGGAAAGTGCCTCCACTGTGACTAATAAATATTTCATACTTACTAATTATATTCATACTAATATTTCATACTTACTAATGTAAGGACCTCCAGTCACCACTCAAGGCCAGTCAATAACATATTTTAAATTCAGTGGTGCAGAACCTCTGTTCACCCTGAAAACAAGCTTCAAGCACTCAAACAGTTAAGAAATTTAAGTAAGAAAAAAAAGTTGCTCTCATGTTCATAGTGCCACAATGCTTGAGAGAAGGCATGATCCAATCCTAAATTCACCATTCTTATTATCAGTTCTAGAAAGCTTGGCTAAGGGCAGCCAAGGAAACGTGACCTTCCTATCAGAACAAAGCACATGGGCTGGTGAGAGTCATTAGTGACTAATTACTGCAGCACAGCAGTTTCATAAAATTGGTGCTAAATGATACTGATGAGGTGTCTCTGCCATTTTAAATTAATTACACTCTTATCTTCTGATAAGATTATCTTTCTTGTATTGTTGGATGTTACCAACAGCTCTAGCCCCACAATGAGCAATGCATGAGTGATGTGGGTGCCAGAGAAATATTTGCTGTGGACTCACACAGAAGAAGACATGGACCTTATCCTCTGCTCACACTGGCATTTCTCATTTACATTTCTGTGGCGAGGAAATCCAGGCTTGTTGTCAATTCAATTTAAAACTCAGGAACTGGCATTTTTATTTCAGGAACAAAATCCCAGATAAGAAGGCAGTTGCAACACCATTTGATCAAAGAAAAAGGAATATTAAATTTGAGGAGGCACATAAAAGATCTGATAAGGAAGAAATTTTATAGTGGCTGGTCAAACATATATAGCTTGAGCACTGGAGGCACCTTTCTGTGGGTCAGATGCTCCCTTCCCTGCAGAGGGATGATAAGGGGCTCCTTTCCTCCCCATACATTCTCTCTTTATCATTTGTCAGAGCATTAATTACCAGCCAAAGGAGCCTTTTCCAATTATGACTTTGTGGAGTAAAAAGTGCAGCATGGGGTAGAGGGGTCTTCTTTACTAATATAATCAATAATAACATTATTGTATAGAAGATGGCACTTCTCTGCCATACAGTGTGACAACAGGCAGCAAAGTACAAAGGAATTGCCTCTTCTGCTCTTAGGAACACCAGAACTGATGAAGGTCATTTGAAATACATAGTAAAATGTGAGTCTGCACATTTTACTGGATCAGCATTTCTCAGTCTCTTAGCTTGTTCAGGCTTTTCATCTAACCTTAATTTTAGAAAATATTACACTACTCAGCACTATGACTGTGGTGCCAAGAACAGCCACCTCACTTGGAGCTCCTGGCTTAAGAAGGGATTTAAGGATTACAGAAAATACATATTTTTAATAGCATTATTGTCCTGCTCAGTGTTGGAGCTTTAAAGCATCAGCAGCTCTGGCACATGTGCTGTTCATGCTCCTCCTGAGTGTCTCAGTGCCAAAATATACATCCCAACCCAGCTCAAGCCCACGCCACACAAATTCTCGCAGCCTTTGGATGACTGGTACAGAACATAATCTACTTCTGAGAGACTTAATCCACTGCTAAAACCACATTTACAGCAGAAATTCCAGTGATCTGGAACTACAGGCTTGGTGCAGATAAACTTAAGAAGGCATTTGCCTCCTTAAAAAAGCTCTCAAATCTTTTGCAGAACAATTCGCGCCCAGCGCTGGGTCAGGGATTCTGCTGTTGCAGAAGAGCTGCAGGAAGTCAGGAGAGGCTCCTGGCAGCCCTGACAGGAGCTGTGAGCAACTGAAAAGCCACCACGCTTTCWGTGCGCATGTGAATATGTGCCTGAACACCAGACAGAGTCAAGAGATAATAATCCAGGCTCTGGCTCCTCGTACTTTTGATATGCTGATCAATTTAATGCACAGCTTCTCTCAATTCCTCCCTTCCTCAGAGGGCATCACAGACTATATCCTCTACTCACCATCAATTCCCCTGCCTGACACTTTATAAAGCCAAATTTCATGTTACCTTGAGCACCCTTCCAGCAAATTTAACCTGCAGGCTAAGAGTTTGCAAGAAATCAAAAAATTTCTGCTTTCTCCCTTCCAGAATGAGAGGATTCTGATTCGGAAAGACACACTGCATTCAGACAACAGTAAAGCCACAGTTTGGCAAAAAGGAGACTGTTGTGGCCAGAACAGATCTTTTTCAAGAGTTTGGTAAGCTCTCCTCAAATGCTGACTGAAGTCCAAGCCAGTTAAGTGCTGAGACTAAAATAAAAGCTCACATTAAAACACGGTTTAGACACTTTTTGGAACAATGTCTTGCACTAAAAGTTCATTATGGGAACCTAACAGTGACATGAGCAATAGAAAAGTAACTAAAAGCTTCAGTGGTTGCATGAGTCTGCGTGTCAGTGGTTTTGTTTGATTTTGGGGCTTTCTGTCTTTTTATCCAAAGAGGTTTTCTATTGTCTTGAATACAGCATTGTATTTCCCCATGATATATTATTTCCCSCATTTCTGGAGGAAATAATGCAAAAGGGATTCTGAAAAAAAGTAGAATAACAAAGAACTCTGGTAAAAGTTTCTAATAAAATTCTTAATCTCTTTACAAATTGAACAATTCTCAAAACAGAGCTGTAAAATGAAATGGCAATGTCTCAAATTCTGCTTCTACACAGATCAACACTGTAATAACTGAGCTAATCTCAGGGCCATACACTGAATGAAGGGTTCACTTACTGGTATTTCTATATTACACATGGGCCATGAATTTTGGCAAGACCTTGGCATAAAACAAATTTTTTTAAACCAAATAATAAAAGGCAGTGATTTTGTTAAATCTGCTTCTGACACTTTTTACATGTTCTAAATGAATTTCCAAGGCAGGCTGCATAAGGGACAGCTGATTACTGAAGCTTCAGAGGAACCTTATATAAAAGCATTAGACTGAGTTTTCAGCTCCTACTGCTTTGGCACATTTTGTTTTGAAATAACAGTTTTCTTTATATGTGTCAATTTTGTGGGTAGACTTCCCAATTAAAAAATTGTACCCTCATCTTTCCATACATATGGCAACAACAAAAAAATTAGAAAAAACCCATAAATTTATCTCAATCTCAATTCTGATGATTATGTTTTTACAGATTATAAAGTTGTTCTATTTGAAATTTCATTAGGATTAATATAAATTCTATATATGTAATTATAGACCGAGAGGGTGGTAAATAAATTTTCTTTTGAGGGTCCCTTGCAACTCAGCATGTTCTATGATTCTATTTAAAAAATATCACAGTGAGAATAATCAATCCACAAGAATGTGGTAGAATCTCCATCTCTGGAAGTTTTCCATAAGTGGCTGGACAAGGGTCAAAATAACTAAAATAAATTATTCCAGGCTCCTTTTCACATGAATTGTTGGATCAGATGCTCTTTCAAGGTCCCTTCCAACCTACACTGCTCCATGATTTCATGAAGTAGGCATTCAATGAATTTCTGCTCTCATTTTTTAAATGCATTACAAATTGCATCTTTGCAGTTCCTTGCCCTTTTTTCCTGCACTTGATCTGCTTTAGGYAGTTTTTCCAACCTGGAACAACGCTTCTTTCAGCCAGATGACTTCATTTTCTCACTGTGCTTCTCTCCAAAATAATTACACAGTGCAGCACCAAATATGAGCCCAGACAAAACCACCTTCTCAAAGAGATGGAGTGTTGGTGTGTAGGAATATAAACAGCTATCCCTTCCTTCTTGACTCCCATGTGAGGATCTGAAGTGTGTAACTGTGAGAATTTTTATCTGAGAATTTCACCATGAGGGCAGGAACAACCTAACCCATCCATCTAAGCATCTGCAGCACATGAGCATTGAAGAGAGAGAAATAATTCATATTTTCATGGCAGAAACTGAATAGTGCCCTGCAGGTCAGCTCTAACTCATGAGGAGCCTCAAGCCACCTCCCACTCCTGAAGCTGAATTTTGGTGATGCAGGAAATCTGTCTCAGGTGTTAGGGATGATCAGTCACACCAGTGTTTGTTCAGAGGCATTTGATAGTTTCAATACTATTCTGAATTATTCTCAATAAATTTCAATGAAAAGCTGCATAAAGCTCAATCTCAGCACCCTGGATCTGTTCTTTTTCTGTGCTTTTCCATCTTTTGGAGACTAATCATATATACTTTGCACAGGTACTTGAGAAAATTCTATAAGGAATGCAACTTTAAAACAACTTGAGCAAAAAGAATAAAAACAAAACCTGGTTCAGAAAGGGAAAAGCAGCTCCTGTGATGGTCAGACACTCAACCACATCTAAAAGAAAAATTAATTTGCAGGAGAGACCAGCCCTAGATAAATGACAGATACTCTCTGGAGTATGAACTAATTAGAGAAGTATTAAAATTAAAGGCGAGGAATGATATATAATAGATGAGATTCTTATTATTTATTTTCACTTTAAAAAAAACCAAACAAAACAACACTTCCATGTTCTACAGAGCACAGTAGGCATTACACCATCCAGCTTAGTGATCCAAAATACATGTAAATGTTGCTGTTTCTGATTCTGTGCCAAGCCACAGGAAGAACTAAAACATAGTATGAATCCAAACACATTTATTTGTTTAAGTGACTAAGCCTGCTAAGAGTGCTAAGAGAGTATTTGGAGGGGTTTCATCACTTTAATCCTGTAGCAGGAAAGATTTGCTTATCTTTTTGATACATACCAGGACAACAGCTATTACTACTGGAATTGTTTTWATGGTTCCTACCAAATATATAAAATTAGACTGTGCTCCCCTATTTTAAAACCTCTGTATTATATTTCACATTCATGATTGGAAGGTTCCACATTTAACAAACACTTGTTATTTAATGCATGGGCAATATTTATATGCAAAGTGATGGAGGATTATTGAAACATTCCTGACTTGGGAGGTGGATCCCTGAAGTTTGGTCATGGCTCAAGTTTGATATGTAATCTTGAGCAAGTTCCTTCAATGCTTAATCTTCTGCAAAATGCTTGTCATAAATTCACATTCCAGGGAAAAAACATATTTATGGAAGCTAGTTCATGTAAAAAACTTTGGAGTCTTAACCAGAAAGACAATATAAAATAATATTTGAGAGCTGTATTATATCCATAAATGTGCAAATGTGGAGCACTGACAAGGGAGAATCATTACGACAAGACTAATAAATTTAACTGGGAAAACATTTAGCTGGGATTTCTCAAAATTCAAGAAAATTTTTTTAAGTATCTTAATGAGCTTAGCATTTTATCCTGCCTTTATATGTTCATCATGTTTTTAATCCTGCTGTACTCCTTTCCATTTTTATGTAAATTTAGCTTATTAGGCTCAGGCACATCCCAAGTTTTTAGAGGACGTGATGTGTACCAATGTAAAAACACAACCAGAAAAGGTGAAGCTCCAGGACCAGCTTTTCCACAGGTTTTATCAGGTTTGCTCCTCCCAAGTGGAAATCCCAAATCTCTCTCACAGCCAGCAGAGAGAGGGCAAATGGGTTCAGAAGCCTAAGAACACCCTGCCATGTACACAATGTTCTTCCTGTGAAAGCTGCCAGTGGAATAACATCTGTACCACACACAAAGCTGCCTGTTCAGAACGTGGCTTTAATTCATCTTGCAAGAAATGCAATCAGTGGAAAAGGGAAAAAAAAAACTAAAGGAAAAAAAATAGACAAATAGAGAGTTTTGAGAAGCTACCATATGGGTCTTTTTCATCTTTTGGGGAAATCTTACACAATGTCTAAGAAATGATTGTTTGGACACGTGGTATTGAAGCGAAGGCCATTATATAAGGCCAGTGTCTAAATATGTCATAACCCAATTCTAACTCATACAAGCACTTTGTACAATCTTTATGGACAACAAAACTGGGTTACTAAAGATTGTAAAGGAAGTCAAGAAACTTTGCACAGTCAAAAAACCCCACTGCAGCTAATACAGAAAACATTTATGATTATCTTAATCTGGGATTTATCACAATATGTGGGCAGATTTGCTTAACAGGAAGGATTAGTGAGGGGGGGTGATTTACTGACTGGGGGTTTCTCATTTACACCTCCATGTGGGATTCCCACAGTATCATGTAAAGAGAGGCCAGAGCAAAAGGACAGCAATAAGAAGCGAACTGCTGCCTTAGCAACCATTTAAAATACCCTCCCTGAAGCTTCCAGAAGGCATTCCTCMTGTAATTCTATAAAACAGGGAGTTCATTTTCCTGGGAAAGTACCTATTGCTCAAGAGAGATTGTGGTGAAAAGTATTTTTCCATTTTCATAATTTGTTTGCTCCTTTATGTCCCCTCTCTCCTCTACTCTGTCTTCTTCCTATTTAAAAGCAGTCTGTTAGCTAAAATAAGTTTGTGACAAACGGGCTAAAAAGAGCAATAACAGGTATAATTAAATCTCCCATACAAGCAGAGTCAACTTTGCTCATCCAGCTGAAATTACGAGGAAAAATGAAAAAAAAATTWAAAAAAAATAAAGAAGAGAGTAAATGGGTTGTATGAGAACAAAACCCTGAAGTGTGCCTGACAAATAATGAATAAACACTGGCAATGCCCTAAGGAACCTCTACTACACGACTGACTGTATCAAGATATATGATCATTAACGTTATAGAACACTAAGAACCAAAGCTACCTCTTACACACTCAGTCTTTTAAATGTTTCTTTGGAAAAGAAAAGCAGGTTCAAATGAACTGTGCCCACCCACACGGAGAAAAAAAGAGGCAAGAGCAGCAACAGTGCCTCAATTCACTCAATAGATGAGAATAATTGGGGCCCAGTTCAATCTGTGAAGTAAACAGAAGCAGGGTGAAGGCTTTTCAATTCACACCTACAGCCTACAAATTAGTGAGCAGTCTGGTAGGATGAGCCGGGGAGGGACTGCATAATAACCCTGCCCCAGCAACAATGCAGGGAACAGGGAACAAAATGGCAGCTCTATACCAGCAGGGAATTTCCCTTTCTAATTACTGACTGCTCTGAAAAGCATTCTCAAGAGCCAAACATCAGCTTTTGWGCAACTGGATCAGGATTTTCTTCGTTATTCTTGATTTATTCTTGTCCCAAAATTATTTTCAATGGTGTTTTAAGAATCAAAAGTAATTACGCATAAAAATACAAAGTGTCTTCTGGCAAATATTTGTTTGGTAAAATAATTCTTTTTTGTGCCAAAAGTTCAACAGATTCCCAATAATTATGGCTTATGTATATATCTTGCCTATGTCATTATTCATTATATAGTCACTTGTCTATAGCCATTGAAACCAAAAGTACCTAATCCAGAAAATTCTGGTTTTGCAGAACGTGTTGTGTAAATTCACATCCTTCCTCTTATGCAACCATGAGAAAAGTGAAGCTGAATATATGACTTTCAGTTTTTCTCACAGCAAGTGAAAAAGGAGACAAAACAGAGCAGAAGGGGGATGGTTTGAGAAAAATAAGTAAAAAAAAATACAGCCCTCTTCTGAGGAACACAATTACTCACAAGAAAGTTTTCTTGTCCCCTTTCAATGTTGCTCATGTGCAGATTTCCACTTTGGGCAACTCCCAATAACAGGTCCTCCCAGAGGCACGACTACTTGGAGCAGGAGTCAAGAATAATTTCAGAAAGCAGAACTATAGTGGCAAGTGGTATGTCACTGTCATATTTTCTGAAAAATCCCTTCACCAGGATTTCTTCTCCTGGGAGGATGAGAAGCCTCAGAGAAAAAACAATATTATCACATTTGCTTCTCCCTGTTTGGCTGATTTGAAATGTGGTCTGGAGATTGTTTACCCAACAGGTGATTGTTTGATTGGTTCCATGTGAATTGTTTTTAATTAATAACGAATCACCATCAGCTGTGTTGGACCCTGAGGAGTCAGTCATGAGCTTTCATTACCATTCTTGTTAAGGCTTCTGTGTGTATCCTTTTCTCTTTCTTTAGTATAGTTTAGTATAGCATTCTTTAATATAATATCATAAAATATATTATTTATAATCTTTTCTATATTATGAAATATTATTTATAATTTAAAATTATTATAAATCAGCCTTCTGAGAACATGGAGTCAGAGGCATCTCTTCACCTCATCCTGGGGACCCTCACTAACTCAGCAGTGGTCCATTATTTCTAAAAAAATCCTTGACTATTTAGAGCTTGATCAGTAAGTCAAGCTCCTGTAAGTCAGTCCTGATGAAATGGGAACATCCAGACCATGGCTTGAGAAACAGCCTGGCTCAGGAGGGTCTGTGCTGAGGCTATTTCTGTTCATGGCTGATTCCCTGCTAGGAACACAAAAATGAGAGGAAAGCACATGGCTTAGCCAGTTCAGAAGGCAAGCCTTGTGTTGAGGCAGGTCAGAGCAAAAGGGGAAGGCAGAGACAACTTTATCTCCTGCCTGGAGTGAAAGCCACATCCCCTAGCTTCGTCAGCTGATTAAGATGTCAGTCCTGCACAGGCAGCAGGGCTGTCAGAGCAAAATTCTCACCTTCCCAGGTGAGAAAGCATCCATGAAAGCATTATTCTTACAGCAGCAATGCCCATTACCAGGAAACCCCATCAGAGGGGGACAGGCTGGGATCAGGGATCAGAGGAAAGGTCACAGAATCACAGAATGTGCTGATATGGAAGGGATCCACAAAGATCATTGAGTSCAGCCCCTGGCCCTGCACAGGACCATCCCCAAGAGTCCCACCATGTGCCCAAGAGCATTGTCCAAATGCTTCCTCAACTCTTTAAGGGAAGGGCACCTCATTCAGGTGATAATTAAGCAGAGGTTGGTTGAGGTGGACAGCAAAGATTGAAGGAAATCAGGATGGRAGATAACAGACCAGGACAAATTCTGATGACTGAATTTGGTCTGTATGTCCAAAGAGAACTTCTTGTGTAAGCACTTTCAGGTAGAGTTATCCCTATAATCCCAGACTTCACAGAGATGAACAAGGTCCCTTCACCTTGAAGTGGTCCAGCATTGTGCTAGATGAGGCAATAGTTTTAGTATAGCATTCTTTAATATAATATAATATCATAAAATAATAAATTAGCCTTTTGAGAACATGGAGTCAGACTCATCTCTTCACCTCGCAAGTGCTGCAAAAGTGTGAAAGAAAGRGCAACATTATGTGGATTTTTTTAGTCTGGGACTCCAAATAGCCTCAACCTGGTCAGGGGGAAAAAAAAACTTCTCAAAGCTACATCCAAGCTTTACTGCACAATTTTGTGAGAAAACAGACCAGAGAAAAACAAAGCATCCTGATGAGAAACACATCTGCAAAGTCTCCTGAGTAAAAACTAGCACTGAAGCAAAACATCTGATGAGATTAGGATGAGAGGGCAAATTTCTCAGTTGTGTGAGACCCTGCACATCATTCTGAGGACACCATTACAGATTTCCACTCATCACTGCACGAAGTGATGACCAAAACCATCTCTGAAGGTATGTGAAGATAAAGCACCAAAAGGCAAACGTGTTGAACGTGCCAGAATCCAGGGATATGCTCGTTTCCTGGGCAGGTCTTACATCATTGTGAGGCAGGATAAATAAATACTCAGTGATCAGATGAGTAGTGAGCCTGGGTTTTAAAGTCACGAGAGAGAGAGAGAGCCATCACAGCAAAGACAAGAATCAATTACAACTGCTCAGGGCAGCAGTGGAAGCTGAAACAGTATCATTGGCAAACACTGAGAGGTCACTTCCATCATTAGAAAGGGAAGAGTTGAGGAGGAGGACTCTCAGGGCTAGGTCTGAGCCGGCTGCATGTGCATTCTAGAATAATGGAAGCTAAAAATATTGTCACTTGAATAATGCAAAAGTGCCTTCTGGATTCAGGAGGCAGTTCTCAAGACAACAGGCATAGCGAGCAGTACTTTCAGTCCAGCAGCAATTAATTCAGCAGTGAGAACTGACCATGAAGCCTGGAGGATGGATTTTGCCTACAGAAGCCATTCCTAAATGAATCAGGCAGGTAAACTCCTGAATTTAAAACAGCCATTCTGCTTAGAAGTCACCAAAACCTCTCAACACAGTGGAGGGGAAAAAAAAGAAAACAAAAAAACCCCAAAACAGAACAAACCACACAAACAACAACAACAACAAATTGTGGTCCTTCTTTTATTCTTTTTTTTTAAGAATAAAAGAAGGATCACAGTTTAAATTTAATTGGGAGACTTTCTACTGGTATCTGTGTATCTTCAGAAGTCCAGAGGACTGACAACAGGATTTTCTTATGGTCCATATAACCTGGAGAAACTGTCAGGCTGAGCCTCCGCCTTTATCATCACTTTTATTCACCCTCCTCCCCTCTATCCCCACTGTCCCAATTCACATTGTGGGAAAAGAAAACACATAATGAAAAGACTCCCAGGCACAGGCATGATTCCACATGCCCATAGCCTTTCATTGCAGGCTGGAGGCTGGCAGTGCGAGAGAAGCGGAGGAATGAAGCCATTTTCCCAGAATAACCCTTCCTTTTAAAGGCCTGTGTCATTCTGGGGGTAGCACACGTGTCCAGACCCATATTGCCAGGATGAGGATTGCAGGCAGTGATAGCTCAGACAGCCCTGTCAGCAGGGAATGCCTGATAAATGCTCTCTAACCTTATGCAGAGTACAAGTGCAAAGAACAAACTCTTGCTCTGAGGCCCCACTGATTGGAAGTGACGTGCTGAAGGTCTCAGCAGAAAGGCAAACTACATCAGAGGGAATTCTTGGGGCATTTCAGGAGGGGATAGCAGCTGAGAGATAAGCATGCTGATCTCTCTCAGCAGAGAAACAAACCAGAGGAACTGATGGCTGCCTTGGGTGAATTATGGGTGACAAAAAGGGAAATCTAGGAGGGAAAGCATAATGGCAGCATTATAAATGAAGGAAGAGGTGCTGAATAGATGTTCCAATGAACCTGGAGCCTACATACATCTGGAGTTATAACCCACGACAGCTGCCATATGGCACCTGTAAAGCATCTGATTGCTGCCAGAGGGGTTAAATGTCTTCACTAAAATTTCACATGGCCCAGGTGCCACCATCTGAAGAAAGATTATCTGAGAGGGGAATAACAATGAGTTAGGCAGTTTACCTAGGCTGGAAATAAATGGATATTTGAAGTAAATGCCCTTAGAGTCACTGAGACAGATATGTGCACTTAAACACTGCCTGGGGAAGAACACACAGCTCTCACTGATTGACACAACAGAGTTAGAGGGATCCAGGCTTTGTCTCAGGGTGAGACAATTGCAAATGGAAAACTGGCCTCTGGACTGCAAGCAGGACCTGAACAGAGAACCCTCTTCAGGCATCAAATAATCCCAAACCCCCAGAGGCCCAGAGTGGGACTCAACACTGATGTGTCTGAGGAGCAGGTTGGGATCTCCAAGGCAGAAGGGAACAGTGTAATTTACAGTGTAATTTCCTCTCTTGAGGATTGATTTGTTAAGTGCCAGTGCCAAATTCTGGGAAACAATTCTTTAATGAGTCACTTTAGAAGCCTCTTAGAATCAGGAAGTCTTGCAGTAATGCTAATCCAAAGAGCTGAATAAACTAATAGATATTTTTCTTGAACAGGGGATTTAATTAGGCAATTCTGATATTTTACCATGATGTAGTCTGGCTCTCCTGCACTGGCAGCGTGCAAAAAAGGGCAGAAGTTACCCTTGAGATAATCCAGCTCTGATAAGCTTTGGATCTGAAGAGAAGCCTGGAGTTTCAGCTAACCAGTCTCAAAAAGCATGCTTCCCRTTTTTGGTTTTACTGTTTTTAGAGGGTTTCTTTCATTTGTGTTTTGGCTGGTATTTTTCCAAAACAGAACTTGAATCATCACAAATTAAATATTTGTTTAGGCATAACCCTTTCCAAAAAACATAAGCTCTTACTGAGACACAATCATCATTTGAAGTCATTCTCAAGAAAAAGCATTTCCCCAGCAGACAAAAAGCATAATTTAAAAAAAAAAAATAAAGAAATGAGGAAAAGTTAGATTAGAATAAAGAAAGAGGACTAAATATTATGCGGCCAGAAGTTAGGTGTTTTTTTCCACAGCCATGCAGGAAGATAGGGAAAGGGTGAAGAAAAAGAAATGTCAGAAGATAAACTAAAGTCAAATTAACTAAAAAAGTTGTTTTTTAAAGAGATGATAGTAATGTAGCAAGAAAACCCTCAGAAAAGGCACTCTAACAAAGCTGAGATAAGCAAGTGGACATCAGAAGAATGAGCCCAGCCTAAGAGACTAAATCCATTTAGTTCAGCAGTGAACTAAGTTACCCTGCAAGTACAATTTATTATTTATTTCCACTTTGTACCTGTGTTAGTAGTTCAAAGACCCACTGTAATAAAATACATAACAAAACAGTATTCAGAAATTTCTTATGTTTTCTGATTTCGACTGTGAAATGTTATGGTTTGAATCATTTCTTCTAAAAGACACAGCAGCTCAGTACATAACCAACAATCCAGAGCTGGGCCATGCAAAACCTGAAAAAACATTACCATGTAAAGATTTTTTGGTCTCATTCATAGCACAGGCTAAAACTTGAATAAAAATGTAAAGGAAGGAAGCAAAAAACTGCACAGTTGGGATCCAGTTTGGTTTTTCTCCAGCCTCACCAGTGGCAAATTATGACCATCAAAGCTGCTTCTGTTCTGCAAGTTCCATCACTCTCTTACATCTTACATTGCACATTTTACTGCTCTAAAGCAAGGCATAACTACCTCACTACCTGAGGCAATTTCTTAACAAAAATATTGCCTATAAGTGCTTCAGGTTGAGGTTTTTCCAGTGTACCAGAGATATTTATATTTAATCTCACTTGGAGTGTTCACATTTTCCAGTCAGTGCTAAAACTGGCAGCGGCAGATACTTTTTGGGGGATTTTTATTTTTAAGCTCATTTTTAATCCCTGAATATTAAAGACATGGAATCTGGAGTTCTGGAAAAATGTGTGATGGTGTTCATCAAGGTTAAACAAATCCACCCTACTAGAAAGGTGAACTGGAGTTTGGTTTTCCATCATAGCATATAGGGTGTTTATGCCTAAAATAATATTTCCAGTGATTCTTACAGAAAGAAAATTTGGGAATACTCTTGTAAATGCAAAAGAACAAGAGATTTAAATTTTACAGACTCAGAATTCATGTCTACCTGCTTAGTCTTCAAATCCTATACCTGGCATACTCCATTTAAAACACTCCTGTAATTTTAGCTTTGGATCATTACCTCCACATGCTTCTAAACAYTAAGATGACAGACTCTGTCTCAGTGATGAGGTGCTGGGACAAGGAATGTGGAGAATGCAAACWTGAGCAAAATACTTGGAAGTTCTGGCCACTTGTTAAAGAAAACTACATCAATTCATGCACCTCAGAAAAAGCTATTTACAAAGTAGCCTGATGAGCTKATATTGGGATACAAGCTAAAAATCCCAAACATACAAGCCTAAAAGAATATCAAGGTGACCCAAGTATACCTGAATTTTTATCATTAAAGGCTTAAAAAATAATTGCAGTCATTAATTCTTTTAAAAACCATAAAACAAGCTTTGCTTATAAATACAAGAATAAATCATTTGAAATGGCTGAAAGCCTTTTAAGACTGCTTCTTTCAAAATGCACTGTATCAAGAAGTAAGATTCCCATAAAATGCTGCAACAGAGCATTAGAGGAGCTGCTTTTCCAAGGGGTTGTAAAAATACCTTTTCATCTAAATGCCTTGCTGAGCACATCAGTCAACTAAGCAGTATCAAAAGAATGGGGTGACCAAGAACAAAGGACGTGTCTGGGCTCTTGGTGCTGGGACCAAAGGTAAAGGACTCCTTGCTCACCTTACTTAGATGACTACTCCAATTTTCCTTAAGTATTTTCTTCTTCAGGACAGCCTCAAGCTTTTATAAATGCCAAATCTTTAATGAAAGCTTCATTCTGGCTGCTGCTGTGCCTGCTCACTTTCTTACATTGCTTTTTTAAATTCAGCCACCTAAACTAAGAATTTCTGGTTCACTCTAGAGCAAAAAATAGGCAAAAGGACACCTCCAGGGAAACTACTATGCTGAAGGCATTTAACACTAAACTATCACCAAAATGCAGGTATAAGATACAAATCTAACAAGTGATTATGACAAAGCAGTACAAGGAAGTGCTTAATTTTGAGTCTGTGATTCAGCTTATCACTGTAGATGAGAGAAAGAGATCATGTTTGCACATCATTTTATATATATAAAATTATTTATATCTTTATATAGATATTATTTATATATTATATATGTAATTATTTATATTATTTTTATATWTTTATATATGATTATATATATAATTAAATAGTTAAATATAATAYAAAAATATATAAAAATAGTTATATATCATTATTTMTATTATTTAGATATATTTATATATTATTTCATTACTATTTATAATCAATATTTWAATTAAAAAACATTTTCTGTATTTTTTTAAATTTAGTGTTTAATTATCAGGTATATTCACAAATAGTACCCTCTTTTTGAGGAATGAATGGCATCCTGAAGGTCAGGATTGCAGTTCATAACTTCCTTGATAAACCAGATGAAGCTCTACATTAAAAAATAAGAATAAAAAAACACAGACTGAGAAAATCCTTCCTGAACACCAGGGACTCCAAAGCTGTGCCACTTCAGGGATTACTGTATCCAAATACTGTGATTTTATTCTGAGAGTCCAGGTCGACTCCTGGGTGCAATTCTGAGGAAGGTGAGACTGGAATCTCAACTTGACTGCAGAAAAAGCAAAGCTGGAAGGAGATGGCCTACAATGAAAATATGAATATTTGAGTAATGAACAGGTAGAGTGTGTTTGAAATTGGAGGGGGGAATAAAGGAAACTTCAGACTACCTTCCTCATAATGTATCAAGAAAATTCTTAATTCAGGAAGACAATTTCATAAGAGAGCAATTTAACCACTATTTGTGAAGACTCAGTTCGGATGTTAGTAAAAGACCTACAAAGTTCTCCTTAAATTTTCTATTAAATACCATAGATTGAAGTGTTTAAACTTGGAGAGATGAATTTGTTCTTCTTGTTGAACACTTCAGAACGGATTGACAAAACATCCACCAAAAATTCCCTTGGAATATTTATCCTTCCTCAGAGAACAAGGAAGACAGATGAGATGAGGTTCAGTGCTTCATTTCTGATATTGTACATTATTTATCAGACCGAATCTATTACACTGCATGCATGTGTTGATTCAAATGGCCTATATAGACAGTCTTCTGCAGTCAGCCAGTGGTGATTGCTGCCCTGGGGTTTAATTTGCCTTCCAAACGATTTGCAGACTGTTGCTAAACATTACAAAAGAGAAGGATCAGCAGTCTGCATGACAAGAGCTGGGAATGGTTGTATAAAGAGGCCAATGGGACAGACACCCAAAGCTTTCAGAGAGCCTCACTGAGCTGTACAATTACTACTGGCATAAGGATTCTATATCCCCAGATTTCTATRGCTGGATTTGGCATATTGGATTCCTTAGCCATGTTTAATTTAGCTATTTAACATGTGTTTCTGGGAGACAAAGTGATTTATTTTAAGGCTGGATTGTGTCTCGTGTGCACTACAAGGACAAAAAACCAAGGAAGTTTGACTGCATTGAGTAACAATACAGTAAAATCAGATTTTAAAGTCTCAGTATTCTCAGAGGAGAACAGATTTAGGATGGTGGAGTCCACACCAAACATCTGTAAAAGTCTCAAGTATAGGGGTAACCAGAAAGTGTACAGAAAAAAAACACCTGTCCAACCACGAATTTTAACAGCCGTGCTATTTTTAGGATCACAAGCCTGCAGCTTGATGATTAATGAAGACCGACTGTACCTGGTGGCTTGCAGGGTGACACAGGAGCAATGAGCCATGACGAGCTCACAGCAGCTGCTCACATGGGCTGCAGCACTGCGCCTGCTCCAGCTGCACTGTGACCCTGGGAACAGGGCTTTCCCCTCCTGGGTGTACCACATCCACCTCAAAAACTCCACGACAGCCCTTCTTTACCAGCACATGCTCCTTCACAGAGCTTGGAGGCACTGCCCTCCCTGCCGGTCAGTCTGACACCAGGGGCTTGGTCCTGAGGGAGCAGAGTGCAGCCAGGCTTTCTCCAGGAAACCTGCTGTAATTCACAGTTTGAGGCATATAAATCAAGTGTTTGATGGGCTCTAAGTCATGGAAGGAA
This sequence comes from Cardinalis cardinalis, assembly GCA_014549065.1. Lineage (NCBI taxonomy): Eukaryota > Metazoa > Chordata > Aves > Passeriformes > Cardinalidae > Cardinalis > Cardinalis cardinalis. The sequence continues at coordinate 628,869 of JACDOX010000255.1, forward strand.
AGTCTTACTTGGGCAGCTCCCATTTCATGCCATYCTGTGGTTACACTAGGAAGTTTTCTGATGCTAGTGTATTGTTGGAATTTTGCCCGACGGGCAGGAAGAATGGTGAGCAGGATTCCATTGTATCAGAAGGCTAATTAATTACTTTATTATACTATATTCTTTAGTCTATACTACTTTATTATTACTTTATTCTATACTATATTACACTTTATTACACTACATCTAAACTGAAACTCAACAAGAACTCAACTGAACAAAATTGCGTGACTGCCCCCTGAGCGACTGTCAGGACACAGCTTGCAGAGACTGGCCAAGGAAACAAAACACTCACACAAGAATCCAATCACCAAATTTCTTCAGGTAAACAATCTTCCACAGTGCACTCCACTTGTGCACAAACACACGAGCAGCAAATGAGATAAGAATTGTTTTGATCGTTCTTTTCTCTGCTTCTCTAGGAAAAAACCTGAGAGAGAGAGAATTGTGTCTCTCTGCTCAGAGAATGTGAATCCCACACCAATGAAGCTCTTGCTTCAAGCAGTGCTGTCTTTTKACCAGGCTCTGGGCAGTGCATGTGCCTCCTCGTGGAGGCAGAGGTGTAGTCCAAAAGCAGCATTCAGTCTCATGCCACTGTTAAGGAATTTTCCCCGAGTTCTACTGCACTGTGTGAGCTGTTGGATGGCATATGCTCCATCTGAACACAGGGAAAACAGAGCTGCAAGTGGCATCCACGTTTCTGTACACACACAGCTTTTCCTTACTCTGCACAGCTGTTCAGCCACCCTTGGCATCTTCACTTTCTAATAAAAACACAGTGCAAACACTTGAAACAAACATCTTTTTTCTCCTGGTTGCTACACCCAGCCATGGTACAAGGGACATCTGTATTTACCACTGCAAGCAGTCTTTGAATTCTTAAATGAGAATCTTATGTCTGTATCCAAAGAGGCAGAACAGGCAGACACCATCTGAGTAAACTACAGGGAATTGTGCTAACGTGGGATGAGCATGGTGAGTACTGTTTAAACAACAGATACACAAATTTGCTTATGGATAACCTTTGAGACTCCCACCTGCCCATAAGAACACTGAGTTCAGATTGCAACCCATATAATGTACTTAATTAAACAATCTTCCCTCAACTGACACGCATTGGGATTTTTTTTTATCCATCTATATAGAATTTCCATTTGCTTCCCACTCTGCTAACTTCAAAATGCCTCTGTACTTCACCAAAGCTTAGTGAATATGAATTAGAAATAAAGACAAAACTCAGGCCAAATTTTTCCCATTAGCCACAGCCACAGAGATACTAACAACTGAAATGAAGAAATTAATGGTGACAAGCTTCTTTTAAAATAGAAGAAACATCACTATTTCTACTTCTTAGCAGTAGCTGATTTCTTCAATACCAGCTCGTTCTTTAAAAATCCAACCTTCTCAAAAGTACACATTAAAAAGATTTCTCCCAAATAGGAATTTATTTCATTTTAAGGAAGATGGAGTTATTCCAGCCTCAAAGAAGTTCTCACTTATTCTAGATTTTTTTACAAAATGTACATAACCAGGCAGAGGCCTCTAAGCAAACTCAGCAAGAAAATTGGGCAATTACTTCTTGAGTTTGCACATCGGATTTGCTACATACAAAAATATAGAAGAAATATAGGAAAATGTGCTCATTTCTGACTCCTTGCAGATCACCAAAATTGAAACTTGATTATTTCCCTTGAAAACCTTGAAACCCAAGGCAAGTGAAGTCTTCACCTAGAAATCGCTATTAAAATTACCATCAATATTAGTACTCATACTGTAAATTGTAATCAACAATATTTTTAAGCCTGGAAAGTCAAACAGCAAACAATACCTCATATGACAATCAAACCTACATGCATAATTTCTATCTTCTTTCATAAACATTATATATACTCTCATATTCCAGAATTCCTTGCATGGAGCAGCTGAAAATACCAGTTTGTGAATCATCCTTCTGGATTCTAATCCTTTTAATAACAAACATTTCATCCCACTGAATGTGTTCATTAAGTAAAGTACTACTGAGCATAAATAAAACAGCAGAATCTAATTTAAGAATGATAAAACAGTCATTACAGCCATGGTAAACACTTCTCAGAGTCATGTTCTACATCTCAGTGGACAAAAATATCAAGGCAGAGAAACACAAAAGCCAAAATATGAATAGACCAATATTGATATTCACTGAAAGGTTCAGGCGTCCTAGGCTCTAGTTCAAATAACTGATGCTCATTTTTAGCTGTAGGAATGAGAGGAGGAAAGCTGCAGTCCAGGTACAGGAGCCTTGACTCCTTCAACACACATAGTGTCACTGTCACATTTTCTGAAAAATCCCTTTGCSAGGAGTTCTTCTCCYGGTAAGCCGAGAAGCCTCAGGGRAAAATGGAAACAATAATTATCTGATCTGCTTCTCCTGTGGTTTGCTGCTTTGGAATGTGGTCTGGAGATTGTTTATCCAAAACAGAGGTTCAGGTGATTGTTTGATTGGTTTCATATGAATTGTTTTGACTTAAAGACCAATCACTGTCCAGCTGTGTCAGGACTCTGGAGAGGGCCACAGGTTTCTCATTATTATCTTTTAGCCTTCTGTCTGTATCCTTTCTCTATTCTTTAGTATAGTTTTAGTATAGCATTCTATAATATAATGTAATGTAATGTAATATAATATAACATAATATAATATAATAATAAATTAGCCTTCTAAGAACATGGAGTCAGATTCATCATTCCTTCCTGCCACAAGGTACCCCAGAAACACCACACGCATGGAATATAAAACATGCTGCACTGTCCTCATGTCAACACCTACAAACATTTATGCTTACCAAAACACAGTCTGCACTCTGCTGTGCCCATAAAACCTCCCTTTGAGCCAGGCAAACAGTAAAGAAGACTGCCAGGGGTGTAGGTCAGGGAAAGTTCTCTCACCTGGAAAGATCCTGCGTGGTCTTCTTCTTTGTCTCCTTCTTTCCCTTCCTTGAGGGCGATCAAGGTGAAGCCTCGGAAGTAGGCAGGAGTGGCAGCAGACAGCGTCACTGGGATGTGATGAGCAGGGAAACAACAAAAACAAGCCATCAGCTGTGAAATCAGCCACCTGCATATAGTTTCACAGCTTGAAAGGTGTGTGCTCTGTGTTGGCATTAGCCAGAGTTAGAGCACTGAGAACAGGGAGCCAAGCCAGACAGAATACAAAGTGTTCAGTCCAAGTTACCACATCAACTGAGAAACACTGGCATGAAATAACTCAGCTTTTTTCTTTTTTCCCCTCCACTTTTTTTTTTTTTTYAAACCAGATTGATAATCTGCTCAGATCTACAGGAGGGTTGTTTTGGTGGTGGTTTGGGAGTGGGGACACATGTACATGGAGTTTTTCTACTTTGGGTTTTTTTCTTTGTGAGAGGTTTTTTGTTTGTTTTGGGGGGGCGAGGGGTTGTTAGATGTAAAGGAGCATCCCTAAACATTTGATTTTGTGGTTTTTGTCCAGTTCTGAGCACAGACAAAGTACTTTAGTGCACAGAAAGTCTCTCTGTCTGTAATGCCAGATGACCACATTGCCTGCTCCAGCTCAGCTACAGTCAACACAACCACCCAGCTTCTGGAAATGGGGGAATCTCAAAATATCATTCCTCTACTTCATCCTTAGGGCAAAACAGGACACAAAATTAAACTCCTGACTAAAGCTGACCCCCAAAGGTTGTGCTGCCAGCCCTGGTTGCCAAAGCAATCCCACAGAGCAGCAAACACCCTCCCCCTTCACACCCCTGTCCTGAGCAGGAAGGCAGCTCTGGATCCACCAACAGAGCACAGGGAATGTGGTGCTGACTAATCTGATTTCACCATGCTCAGCAGCAGGATTAAACCCCTGATTTGATGCCAGTGCAAGACAGCTTTGTGTGATCTGTCTGTTCACCATCAGCAGCACCCAAGCAACACCTGAGTTCACAGAATTACGGGATATTCTGCGTTGGAAGGCACCCACAAGGATCTTCAAATCCAGCTCTGAAGTGAATGGCCCCTACAGGGATTGAAGCCACGTTTTTAGCACCAGGCTCTAACCAGCTGAGATAATCTCAGGGCCCTCAACTGAGGCTCTTTTGAACACTATCAGAAAGAGAGAATGAGGCAGAATTTTGAGGCAGGGCTTTTGAAATTACCAAACTCTCTTCAACAACTTATAAGCAATCCTTTCCTGAAACAGGGGTAAATTTTAGGGGAAAAAAAAAGTTATTCTAGAATGAAACTAAAAGAGAAAGAAAATTGAACTCTCAATATTTTAAGTAGCTTTTACTTTAAGCATAAATTGCAGAGTCACTCGTGGTACTTTATTGTCACACTCTCCAACCCTGACAGGCACAATAAAAACTGAAGACCACCCACAGTTTTCAGAGCAAATTACAACTATCAAGGCTTCTCCATAGAAGAGTATCCACAAGAGACTCCCTCTAACACAAATAGGCTGCAAGGGGTTGAATCACACTGCTAAAAATTACAGATTGCCCTTAAAAGATATGGATTTCAAAATATGCCCCAGAGTTCATTTGGAACATATGGAGAGCTCTTTGATCCAGAAATTCAGTAGCAGGAAAATATAAAATAGGCTAATTGAAAATATATAGCATTATTCAGCTGTATTTGGGTCTAAAACTCATGGTGCCTGTACAAATACCTAACTTTTCTGACTATATGTGGAAAAAAGAAAGGATTGGAGAGACTGATTTCAATTTTCAAACTTTTGGGTAAGTGCCATTTCTTTGACCTATAAACCTGCAAACACCTGTACAAATCTGGGGTAGTGATGGGAACAAGAGGGAGTCCCCCAACTCTCAAGATTTTCATTCCATGGAACCTTATGATGAGCTTAAATATCATGATTTTGGGGGAGAAAGATTTCACATATTATATTCCAAAATAGGATAGCAGCATAATGCCATTAAAATTTCTGCTTACTTTACAAAGTATTGCTCCAATCCATTAATTCATTTCCTGCCCAATAATTAGCATGATTAGTCCAGTTTTGCAAACTTGTGCAGCTCTGGCTAAATGAGAACCCACAGGCAGCCTCTCAGCTGCAATGACTGAGGACAGCACACTGCTGAACTCAACAGAGATGAACACATTACTGCTGCTTGAGCAGTGATTCTTAGAAATTAACTGCCATAAAGGCCTTTTACATGCAACAAATTTTTCTATATAATATGCAATTAAAGGCTCTGAGTCACTGTGAGTTAAAGGTTACACCAGAAATACTCAAATATGTGTGCAAGCAGGCAGAGAATCCAGCTGTGACTTGAGTCAACAAGTTTTCACTTTCCTCACCAAGTCACAAACAGCTTTCCAAATTCTAAACACCTACCTATAAAACAGAGAGAAGACCTGAAACGCTACAGAAACATCAGAAGGGGAAGGCGATTCCAAAGCCTGACTCATGGTTTTTGAATGCCTGGGGTGAGCAGTGCCCCCGCTGCGGTTCGCAGTGATTTTAACCCCGGATAAATGGGAGAGATGCTCACTCAGCAGCCTCATCCAGGCAGCTGGGATCGGGAACTCATCCAGCCCAAGCCAAACAAACCAAATCCAGCCCCAAAGTCAAACAAACCGAGCCCAGCCCCGGGCTTCAGCCGGGTCCGTCCGTGCGCGGCTGCTCCGGAGCGCGGGGCGGCGCACGGATGGACCGGGAGCGCACGGAGCAGAGCAGGCTCCTGGGGATTTAGGGTCTGTGCTTTGGGATTTACACCTTCGGGGATTTGTGCTTTGGGATTTACACCTTCAGGGGTGTGTGCTTTGCTAGGCCAGAACGCCGGGGAACACCTGGGCTGGGAAGGTTTCTGTCGGTGCTCGGAACCAGATGCGCTCAGGCGACAGCACAGCACCGGGGTTATCCCAAAATCCGGAGCTATTCCGGAGTCTCTGCCCCTGCACTGGGTATTCCTGCACAGGCAGCACTGGGAAGCTGTCAGAGCACATCTGTTTTTCGCAAGGGAGCGGCTCTTTGTTGCATAAGAGCCGAGAGTTCTTGGGCTAAACTCGGGCGTTTTGAGCAGCAGCTGTGTCCGGCTCACACCGCCTTCACACTAATTAACTTTCACTGAACGATACGAACTTCCTGCAAGGATCGGAGTTAAGGATTTCACTTGAAAGGGAAGATTACAAATCTGCAGTTACTTTTTGTCTGCTTCCATCCCTCTGGCAAATCTCTAATTACTTCACAAGTTGCACTTTGGCACACGCCTTCAGCACGCTCCGCTTTCCCCAGTGTCCCAAGCTGAAGGTGGGGAGATCAAAGTGCTTGCTCCTTTGGTTTCAGGCAGGAAATCTGATTATTCTCATCCTACACAACTGCACATCCTGCGTTGTACACACTGCACAAGTACCAACAAACACACGTTCCAAATTTCACCCTGTATTTTGTGAAACGTGAGAATGGCTACTGTAGCTACAGAATATGAGTGCTTGCTTGCAAAGTGTTTGCAAGAAGAAAGAAACGGAAAGAAAAAGACTCAACATTGTTTAGAAGTCCCCAAAGCAATGCAATGGAGCAGAACACCTTAAGTGATCCCCTCCTCAAAAACTGAGAAAGTGAACTGACCTACAAGTGGAAATTCCATTAAAACCAGAAACAGCATGCACACAGGAGGTATATGTAAGGGTTATAACTAGTCTAGTACTCCTTTTCTTCTACAGAATAATCACTTCATGATATCATAGCAGAAAGTAGGTCTGCTGCATGTTAGCATGTGAAAAGGGCATACTACTGCCTTTTTGCAGAAGCAAGTTTATTTACATTTTAATAGCACAAAACTTACCTCATTTTTTCATGGAAATCTCATGCAATCATTAATCTAACTCTACAATCAATAAAGCCAGGACTGGGTATTTTCAAGGATCATTACCCTGTATCACCATCCAGATTCAGGCTCATCTGTGTCTCTGAAGGCAGTGAGAACCCTGACCTTCAGTGGAAGCCAGAGCAGCTCCATCCAGGTGGAATGTGCCAGCAGGGAGGAGAGGACCTCGACCCTAGGATGGTGAGCCCACAAACCTCGTCCTACAATTGTGTGGCAGGAAAACGTGCCCTTATTCACTGCTGCTAGGCAGAGGAGGTGAATACCCACCCAGAAAATCGTCACTCAGTGCCCAGGGCTGCTGTTTTCTATCACAGCTCCAGAGGTGGAAAACCGAGGCTTCACAGCTCCTTTCACACAGCTCCCCCCAGGGTTTCCCTCTCAGGACAAAGAGATTCTGATTGATCTAAAGGTGAATAACTGCAGGGGAGCCATAAAAACTCCTCCAAACAGTGTGGTCTCCTGATTCCCGCACTGCACGAGTGCTGAGATATTTCCTCCTTGAGAGCCTCAAGTGTCACATCCACTGATGGCATGAATATAAATGGATGTCCCTAAACTGAGTCTTTTGTGGAGCACACTTGCATGTACAGATAATTCCTGTGTTATCCACCTTGAAAATACGAGTTTGTTCCAAGAGCCCACTAGGGAATGTGCCAAGGATCTAGATGCATCCATTCAGGCAGGGGCCATGGAAACAGGAATATCTGGCTCCAGTGCTAAGGAGGTTGTGCAAGTCTTCTGCCATGCTGCATATAGAGAAATTTGCAGATAAATAAATATAAACAAACAAAACYCCACAGACCAGTCATGATACCTCATTTTTTTAAATCATTAGTTGGACTTTCCATCCTTTGCATAGAACAGTAATAAAATTCTTGAACTGTAGAAATGGTTTTGAAAGCAAGCTCTCAAAACTTTCTGTATATTGTCAGTTTTAACTACTGCTATGTTACAGCAACATTTAYCTGTGTTCTTCCAAGCATTCAGGAATGTGTCCTTAAGGAATAATCTAAACATCCCAACGTGCCACCTGGATACTTCAGTCCTAAGGATCAGAAATGCAGGCACATATTCTGATCTACATTTTAACTTTTTACTATTAGCTGTAATTATCTCACTTCCAAGCAGCTATAATAGCCTAATGTGATTTCATGAATTGAGTTCCTAATGCCAAGACCTAACATCTCCAGAAAATTAGTTCTGCTAATTCATCTGGGAGTTTCTTCCCACATTTCTATGCAAAAGAAACTTCTTTGGTAGATGACTGAAAATGTCCAGTAATGCTTTCACAGAAGTGAATTCCAAAACTTTTAAAGAACATTTGCTTTTGTCACTATCAAAAAACTTGGCACATCTTTATCCTGCTTAGTAGATGTATCAAGCTGACATACCACATGAAATCTTCTAGGCTTCAGGTACTATCCCAATGCCTGGAACAGCTACCCAGCTTGTGGGTAATGTGCATTTCCTCACATCGTGTTAAAATAAAACAGTTTTGGGGGGAAAAAAAATCAAATCAGTGGCATGCAAAGTTACAGACTGGTGCTCAAAACAGGTGAACCACTGCTGCAGATGCATTTCCCAGCCTTTGAATGATTATGCTACATGCACACTTTTTTCTCCCTATATATACTGAGATTCCCATGTTCATGCAATGGGAAAACCTTGCTCTTTACCCTGGATCTAAGAAACACTTCAAAGGATCTCCCAGTATCTTTTTTCCTAAAAGCATGTTAGTTATGGTACCTAAAAATGTCCAAGTTCTCTTTAAAGTGCTTTTAAAATACAAGATTACCAGTACATTCCAAGTAGGTTTATTTCTGAAGGCATTATACAGTGAGGCAGAAAAAGTGACCAAAACCTGTCTTTGCCTATTAATTAGTAAAATACACCCAAATGTGCTTTGGAAGTTCATTCCAAGGACTGTGTGTGACATGCTCAGGGAAGAAGGAATGCCTCCCTCCATCTCTTATTTACAGTGGTCGTTAGCACTGTCTCTGCCTCTTTCCTGTTTGAACCATCTGTTCATTTGCCCAGAAAATAAAAAAAAAATAAATAAAAAAAAAAAGAAGAAGAAGAAAGAAATGGGGTGGGATAAATGTAAGTGGAAAATGTGGGAAGTTGGCAGCGTGCTGCATCATGTTTGCCCATATGCTAACTCATTATGTTAACGTTCATATTTCAGAGCAGGAGCGATGAGCTCCGAGCTTCCTCTCCTCCCTGCTGAATGCTAAAGCTTCTCCCTTGCCCTGGGTTATATTTAAAGGGATGGGAAGGAATCCCATAGAAGCGGGTAAAMGGGAGAAGAGTGAGTGCGCTTTGCATCGCTGCAACTTGCGATCCTGTGCGAGCGCTGAGCCTGCCGAGAGGGCTCGTAAAAGAAGGGAAATTCCTCTTAATGAGGAGGAGTGCTTGGGAGTGGAGTGATCCAGCGAAACCCAACTCCTCTCACTCGCCATGGAAGCAGCATCCCCAGTAAAGTAACGCGTGGGGCGCATCACCCTGCCTTAACCCACACACTCACACACGCACACGCCAAGAGGGATCCGGGATGACAGGCAGAGCCACGCTACAGCTCCACAGCCCCTCATCCTCGCCATTCTCGCCAGCAAGGGGTGCGGAGGATGCACAACTTACCCCGGTAACTGTTCCCAGGCTTGTAAAATTCCGGATCGCCCTCCACCCTGAGGCTGAATTCATTGTACCCTTCCCTCCGGGTGCCTTGCGCTCGCAGGATCCGGCTGCAATATCCCTCGGATTTCGTGGCTTTCTCCAGGGTTTCGTCGGGAAAACCCTTAGCCACCAAGGGGAAAGTGAGTGCCAGGAGCCGCAGGGCCAGCGGCTGCAGATGCGCTCCCATCCTCGGCGCTCCGCACAACTTTTGGGGGGCACGGCAGGGCCGGGCAGGGCCGGGCAGGGCCGGGCAGGGCCGGGCAGGGCTGGGCAGCTCGGGCTGAGCGCTCCGGGCAGCCCCGGCCCCGGCGTGAGGCTGCCGGCTCGGCTCGGCTGGGCTGGGCTGGGCTGCTGCTGGCGGAGGGAGGGGAAAAGCAGCGAGGGGGCAGAGAGGGAGGGGATGGCTGGAGGGGAGGAGGGAGGGAAGTGTGATCTTGCCCAGATCCCGGAGCGAAGTGCTGTTTTGTCTCAGAGCCCGTGATCAGCGGCTCGGCGGTGTTTGAATTCACAGGGTTCTGTGGGAGAGGGGCAGGGGACGCTGCTGAGCCCCCAGCGCTGAAATCAATCACCCGCATTCCTGCCAAAGTCTGGAGTTAGTGTAGGGATAACAAGGCTCAAAGACTTCCCCCCACATCCCCTCAAGCCTCCCGTCCTCCTGCGGAGTAGCAGACATGATAAACATCACCGACTAAACAGCGCGGGCAGACCGACAGCCAGGAGCATCGCTGCGGCTCCTCGGGTACCACGGAGGGGACACAGGGGCAGAGGGATGGAGGGAGGTAGCTGTGCCACAAACACGAGATCCATGTCCCCATCAGAGCCACGGGATACGTGTGTGTGCTCCCAGCAGCTYCTCGGGTACCACGGAGGGGACAGAGGGGGGACAGGGAGGTGGCTATGGCACAAACACGTGGTCCACGTCCCAAGCAGCCTGCCACAGTGCACATCAGAGCCGCAGGGTGTGCGGGTGTGTGTGTGCTCCCACTGCAGGTCCTCGGGTACCACGGAGGGCACAGAGAGGGACAGGATGGTGGCTATGCCACAAACACGAGGTCCCTGTGCACATCAGAGCCGCAGGATGTGCAGGTGAGTGTGTGCTCCCAGCAGCTCCTCGGCTACCATGGAGGGGACTGAGTGGGACAGGGATGGAGGGAGGTGGCTTTGCCTCAAATAGGAGGTTCATGTCCCCTCAGAGCCACAGGATATGTGTGTGTGTGCTCCCAGCGCTGCTCACCTCACCTCGGGCAGCGTGGTTGGTCTGCCCCTCCCAGCCCCCGGGAGAATCCCTGCAGAAGCCCGCAGCAGAGAGCACGGCTGGTTATTTTGCCTTTACACAAGGCATGCTGAGGCGGGACGAGGCTGAATGACTTGTCTAAATCCACAAAAGATTACAACGGTGGGAGAAAAGAAAGTGAACCTAGAGCCCTGGGGTCCCTAACTCCGGGAGTTTGAGCCTAAGATGCTCTTCTCTTCTCTCTCTCCCTCCCTCCACTGCTTTGTAAGTGGAGGAAAAAGTAGGAAAGGTCTTCAGGCAGGACCTGAATACTCTCAGGGTGACAGATGCACAAGAGGGCACAAATCCCCTTCTAACCCCAGGATAGGACTGTAGCAGATGGATGAACACAACTGCGTTTATGTACAACTTCCAAGAAGTAGGAGAAACAGCAAGCAGTTTGAAGTCCTCCTGGACCCCACTAAGGCATTTGTTAGCGTCAGATTTGCAAATTTTTGGGTTCCAAACTTACCTTTGGAAGTTGATTAGCAACAACCTCACGTTGTGTGTCAAATAAAGGTGTTTATTTAGGTGTCTGTGAGGATGCAGGACCTTTATTTTGTGAAAGATTACTTGCCAAGAGCTTTGCTACTGTATAAGCTTGTCTGTATTTCAGTCTGTTACACACTTAAAAAGAACGTAAATTGCCACAGCCCCAAATTCTTCATTCACTAAAGATTATGTTAACAAAAATGGGATTGGGTGAGATTTTAGCTCTTGCTGCAAACACAGAGCTACTGGCAATGTCCCTCCAGGTCTGTGAAGGGTGRCAGCCAAGCTCTGGTCCCAAACTGAGTGATAAAATCCCATTAGTGAGTACATGCCAGCTTAGACACCTGCTACAGAGGCTGGGCTGACTGCAGGGACTCCCACTGCTCAGGAAAGAGTTTGATTAGGGAAGGAGAAGAGGTCTTTGCAGCACAAGATGCTTTTCCTGTTCCTCTCATCCTGCTGGAGGAAGGAGAATGAGCAACCCTGACTTTCCAGTGTGACACACCAGGTTCCATTCAGTCTGCTCCCTCCACCCAACCTGGCAGCACGAGGGCAAATCAACCCATCACCTTTGAGGCAACAATATTCAGCCTGCTTTTGCTACTGAAGCCTTGAGTTGGCACAATAATGCAGGATATTTAGTTTCATGCTTCCCAAGACCCACGTTCATGTGGGTAATTAGGTGACTACAGTTTAGCAATGTCACAAACTCTTGGGTCTCATTTGACCATGATCTTCACGTCATTCATTTAGGAGAACAAGCTTTGCTCTATGCAGGTCCCTCAGCCAAAGATGCCTGTGAATTTGATTAATTTGATATTTGACTTCTCATTTCTTTTGCTGAGATTGATTGAAAAGCAATTACCTGACTAAAGCATTCCTGACAGGAACTGCACAGGCTTCTGCACAATCCACCTTTGTTTTGAGCCAGAGTTGTGCTCTAACTCAACGCTCCTCAAAGTGTTTTTAGTCCTTCCCAGATTTTTGGGGGTTTTTATATGGTAACTAATTCATCAGCATCTATTGGCTCTTATCTTMCAGTAGATTTTATGTCTCTTAGTTTTTAATTCCTGACATGGCCTGGGCTGTTACTTCTAGTACTTTTTTGTTCAAAAGCATTGTAAAGTTTCCTCGAAAGGCATAGCACAGTGTCTTGCTAAAAGTGAATGCTTCAACTTAGCAACTGATACAGACAAATTAACCTGCACTGCCTACAGCCATGAAATGAGTAATTTGTTGTAGAGACAGTGTAGAGTATGGGCAATGTCATTAAGCATGGGCATCCTCGGGGTTTTCTGTTTGTTCTACTAATTAGTGTGTGTTTGCCCAAAGCATGATGTATCAGTCAGAGATGCATGCGGACTGATGAGCCCAATCATCCATGGCAAATTTAACAGAGGAAGCCTTGCATCTGGGAGACTGCTTTCCTTTGTGCACTTTCTAGGATGAATAAAGTTGCTGTCCATGACTATTAGGCACAACAATCATTACTGGGGTAATATTGCATCTGATGGAGCTGTAATGGTTGCAGGAAACTCTCTCTTCCCTCACTCCACAGAGTGGGCTTTCCTAACAAACAAAAATCATTCCACAGTGTCAGCAGTCTTGCTCACTTTTTGCTTCCCCAGAAAAGGAGCCCATTGTTTCAAGTGGCATTTTAGAAGGCTGCTCTAACTACTGCAGAATACCCCAGCATTGACTGGAAGATATGATAGGGGGCATTTAATAGTGGGGTTTTTTTCCTTCTGCTTCTATGATTTCAGTGAGTTGTTTGAAGTCTTGGGAATTGTCTACAAAGCAACAATGTGCGATGCAATGCTTGGCTACACAACACCTGATTTTAGAGACCACAGACCTCAAAGAAAACCAGTGCCTCAGGTAAATATATAAACTGATTACATGAATATTAGACCCCTTAAAAGAGCCAGCTCTCAGAGCAGAGGCCAAAAAACCCAGCCAAAATAACACATCAGGGTGGCTGGTGCCCTAAATCTCACAACCATCAGGTGCTTGATAACTTCACTGGGCTGTAGGATTCACCTCCCTAACCCCAGGAGCTTTAGTATTTCTGTAAATAAATACAGAAATAATAATAATATCAGGGGGATACATCTCTTTCACAACATGTCTGAGATGTTACCCACTCTTCCACAAGAGSTAATGAATAAAATATTCCTGTAGGATGCCAGAGAAAAATGGGTTTCAGCTCCTTGCTCGGTTTGCAAGTCCTCAGATCCTCATCTCTCAGGAAGCTGCTCATTGTAAAAATTTAAATCTTCTCAAAGCACTCTCATAGAAACTGTAGACTTCTAAGGTTGAACTGATGCTGAAATGAAAGAAAGGAGAGGGGGGGTGTTGCATCAATTAGAATGGATTTTCTGGAGACAGATCGAGGGTGCCTTTTCCTTCTCCTCCTCAGACATTAATTGTATTGGGAATTGTATTGGGATCAAAAGCTCTCCAGGGGTTCAGGTGGTCACCTACCATCAAAAGTTTGTACTAAGTGCATTCTGAATACCTCTGCCAAATTAGGAGATGTAAGCTGAGGGAAGTGACCAAAAGTGACTTTTAACTTTTCCTCATGAGCAAGATACTCCCTTGCTCACAGGTGCCAGGGCAGAGGATGCTGCTGTCCAGGCAAAAGAAGGGTCTGGCTGGCTCTGGATGCCTGGGAAACAACGCTGCAATACAATCTGCAATAAAACCTTCTGGGAGGGCAAGAAAGGCATCTGAGGATTGCACTTTCCAAGGTGCTTATCTCATTTTCAGACCTTTGTGTCCTACTATAGATTTAGCTATTAGTCTAATTTGCATCTCTCTCCTTTCCCACTACTCCAGCAGTCACAGTCAGTTTTTCTTAAACAAGACAGAAACTCCCTCTATTGATTTAGATGGAATAATAACCCTGTTGCTATTAAAATCCCCCTGTACCTACAGCAAGAATGAGGCTTTTCTCATACAGTTCATGCTGTCTGAAAGGGCATGAAAGAAAGGGATCCAGGGATATCTGCTGTCCTATTAGACAAAGTAAAGAGCTTGGAAAGCACTTAAAATGATTTCTTACTTCTCTGTAGCACTGTTCTCCACTTCTTTTCTCTCAAGAAGCCAAGCAGTGACAAGTAATGACAGTAAATGTTTGCAGAGGTCTGTTTGCCATTTACACCACTGTCAGTCAATACCATGGATCTCCGAAATTAAACTTCCCAGCAGCTCCTTGTATTTGCCTGTTCAGTCATGCATGCCCTCTGCATATTTTCACACTGACAATGCAGAGAGTTTTCATTTCCAGGGCATTTTATAGAAATATTTTGTCCCTGACATGGTGAGAATAGCATCATGCTTATTACTCAAGGTGCTGAGAGGAACAGAGGCAGAGAGAACAGCCCTGTGCAGGTTCCTCCTGGGCTCAAATGGGGCAAAACCTCAATGAAACAAAAACTGTGGGACAAAACACATGGTTTGAAATAGCACAGAGGCTGCAGAAGATCTAGAAAAGTCTATCCAGCACTGTGGATAACAAAGGCAGAATGTGATTTAAACTAAGGCCGCCCTTGAATGGATTTTTCAAGATGAGAAGTTGACAGAAGCTTATCTTCCACACAGAGTCTATTTTGGGGAGGAGGTTTGCTAAGGAAAGGCCCAGGCTTCTTGGAACATTTAACTCAGGGTTCCTTCCAATATCAGAAAGTAAATATGTTCTTAAAAAATCTCTCCCTTTATCCCACACAGCTACTTGAGATCTATCTTGGGAAGGCCTGAAAACTCCCAAGAGCAGAATAAACAACTGGTTCCTCCAAGCCCAGTATCAGCTTCATTTACCCCTAAGGAAATCCACTGCTGCAAACCTGGAGCATCACCACAATTCTATTTTKGAGGTCACATCCCCTCCAGTTACACCCAACTTTCTCCCTCAGCAGCCTCTGCCTTTAGGAGCTTCCCAGTTTCCATGGACAGGGCAGAAAAAAACCATAAAACCTCCCCCTAAATTTCATCTCTGCTCCTTCCAACTAAGCCACACAATAACTCTGCAGGCATTTGTGTTAATTTAAAACCTCAATACCAACCTAAAATGCAGCATCTTGGTAGTTTACTGAATCACCTGTCACTGATTTTATATGACTGCACGTTCTTCTGTACCTGCCTTGACCTCAGTGCTTCTAACCTGACTGTATCTGGCTAAAATACTAAAGAACAATAACCAGACTGAATTCAGCTTTTTGGCGTGTTCACTATTCAGAGTCAGCTGTTCAGTGTTCTCTTATCACCATATTTTCCCCCCTGAATTGCTCAACACCTGCAGATTGGCTGTTGCTTTCACCTGTTCACCCTCCATTTGTATTTCTCCAAGACATGAGGTATGTGATAAAGTTCCTATTTTTTTCAGTAGCTGAGCTCTCAAAGTCAGAATATAACTGAAACTTTGCATACAGAAGAAAACCTTTTTTACCAAGTTTCAGGCTGGATGTTTTGCCAAGAAGAACATAAAAAAACCAACTTACACTGTCTGAGAAAATAAATGGTTTCTATCTAGACAAATAATTTATAAAAACACACTCACCAAATTTTATACATGCCTATTATTTACTCAATCAATCTATCCTCTTTTCCAAGAAGCTYTTTGATAGTGATATAGTAATTAAATCTTCAGTCAACTCTGGTTAGAATAGGTCTCAATTAGACTGCAAATGTGGAAGGAAAATGTACAGTAACACATCCCACGAACACAACAGGTCCTAAAGCAAGAATGACATAATCTTCAGGCTCCAAAAAAACCTCAAAACCAAAACTAAACAGAAAAAACCCAACCCAGAAAGTAAAAACAACATAAACTCACAGCCAAGAAGATAAGGGAAGGATAAGAAATTCTTTGGGATTTCTGGTGCTGACTATGAAATCAAGACAGAAAAAAACAAGAATAAATCATAAATAGAAGGTGATACCATCAGTGAACTGGCTGACACATTTGGGAACAGGGGCTGCATTTAAGAACTGATATTGCAGCATAGGATTGTCTCCCAAAGCAAGCTCTCTACAACAACCTCCTGCTAGGTGATATGAATTTATTTTACCCCTGTTCTCCTGCTGTACTCAGCAGCCATTCCTTTTAAAGGAAATATTTACTGTACTATGCTAGACCACTGCATCTTCTTTCATCATTAGCTGGCAGGTTTATTTGAGCCTCAGGCTGCCAAGTGCAGCACTCCTGTGGTTTATGGACTGCTGACACTTCCCTTACAAGATCCATTGTCCCTGGGAATCTAAATCAGCTCCTCCTGCCTCCAGCCTGATGAGAATTTAAATATTTGGAAGTACAATGCATTCTAAAGGGGGAAGTGTTCATCTGGCACAAGGTCCTACCAAGGACAGAGCATGGCCAAGCCGAGAATGCAGGACTAAGAGGAGACACTTGGAATTCCAGAATTCATCCTGTCACCACATCTCTCTGTAGCTCAGTTCCTTCTCAGACAGGGTAGCAGAACATCTCCAGGTAAAAACATCACCTAAGAACAAGCAATAACTATTATTATTGTAATGGTTAAAGCTCTACAAGTATCAGAACATGGTTTCAAAGCAGCTTTTGCATGATTAAAGTGTTTTTGGAAAGTTTTCTTTCAGTTTATTTGTGAAATTCAAATTATGCCAAGTATTGCTAGATATTCCTGTGGATCACCAGGAGCTCAGACAAAGTGACTGCTCAGAGAATCCCTGCAGAAAGATTCTGCAGTTGAGGATATTGGACAAAAAACCCCAATAGTTCTCCAAGAAAGTTTCTTAAATCTCAGATTTCCAGCTCAAATATTAAAGGAAATCTTTGGGAAATCTTCTGAAGATTTGCAGCCCCACATTGTTTTTATATCAAAGAAAGTTTTGTGTCTGTAATTTAAAAAGGAATCTAAACTATCTGACAGCAAGTGGGTGAAATATACATCTATGAAGACATTTCAAATATGGATATTCATATACATGGGGAAAAATTTATTACATATTAAAAAGTTATCATTTTTTGCTTGGTAAAGAGATGGAAGATCAAATAGGCAAAGGGATGTTAACAATGCACTTCATTGTGTGTTCTGCAGGCATATTTTAATTGTCATCAGCATACAAGGCTAAAATTGCAAGCTGGTAGTGCAGAATAGGGTTTGTGGGAGGAGGAAATATCTATTCCCAGAGCAGCTGGTACGGCTGAAAAAAAATCTCCAAGCTTTCAAACACAGCAGCCCTTCTGCAGGCTCCGAAAACGAGTTATTTTACAAAGCCAAGTGCACCTTCACAGCCATCTCTCAGAGTTTAGCTGGGCACACACTCATCAGGAGATCTCTCAGGAGAGAGAGAATTGGTACCTGTGAAGTAAAGAGGATGAGGAAGGGGTGAAGGAGGGAGGTGCCAGGGAGAGAGGAGGACAGTGATGAGTTGGTGAAAGGGAGATATTTTATAGCCTGCAGAATAAAGGGAACTTTGTGTGGGAGAACAATGCTGGAGAATGCCATGAAAAAACATCTCCAACAAGCTCCTGGGTCTTGGCGTCGCAAATTCTGCTACAGTTTAGTTTGCAAGCTSAACTTTGGAAAGTATTTCCCAAGTTTTCCTTAATGGTACAAACAGAGAGAGACAGGGATGCTCTTTGCTGGGAAATGCTTGGGAATGGCAGCTGGGAGTGGTGTCCTTGATGGATCTCTCTGGTATTTTTGGGGTCCCCTCTCAAAGGGAGGAAATGATGAATCTGACTCCATGTTCTCAGAAGGCTAATTTATTATTTTATGTTACTGCATTATATTAAAGAATGCTATAGCAAACTACACTAAAGAATAGAGAAAGGATACAGACAGAAGGCTAAAAGATAATAATGAAAAACTCGTGATTCCTTCCAGAGTCCCAAAATAGCTGGCTGTGATTGGTCATTAAGTCAAAACAATTCACATGAAACCAATGAAACAATCACCTGCTGGTAAACAATGTCCAAACCCCATTCCAAAGCAGCAAAACACAGGAGCAGCAATCAGATAATTATTGTTTCCCTTTTTCTCTGAGGCTTCTCAGCTTCCCAGGAGAGAAATCCTGGGCGAAGGGATTTTTCCAGAAAATGTGAATGTGACAGATCTCCCCAGAGGCTCCCTGGGAGAGGATGTCCCATTCCCTGACACACAATCCACCAGTCACCACAAGCACAGCCAGGACTGCCAATTGTCAGCAAATTCAGCAAATTACTTCTATTTTTTTTTTTTTTCAGTATCTCTTTCCCAGGTCAGGTTTTTGCCTGAGCAGACAATGAAGTCTGACAGGCTCCATCCAGATTTTGGTTCTGAAAACTGACAGAAATTCACTTGGAATGGTTCTGGATGAACCAGAAGAATTATCAAGGGAAATTCTGGACACAGAATTATTTATGCTGCTCTAACTCCACTGTACAAAACAAGCCTAGAATCCAACACATTTACAAAACATATCTTTTTTTCCCCTTTTTAAAATTATATCACAGAAGCAATGACAGGGCATGGATTTCTCAAACTACCAAGTGTCCTGCCTTCCCCTGCCCAAAGTATAACATAACATCACATTTCACCAGTCCTCTTCAGTCAGGTTGATTTTTTTTCATTACTTTGCACTGTCACATAAGAAAGTCAAGTGTAAAATACCAGTGTCCAAAAAACCAAGTTTTATACTAATAACTTTTCTTTTCTATGCAGATAACTAAAAGTTTCTGCTGTTAGTAAAATATGCTTAATTTTCTTCTTATCCTTCAAAATGCTGTTTCATTTCCCTTCTGACTCTCTTTCAAAATAGTCTGATTCATTTCACTTCTAATCTCTCAAATAATGTCAATTAATACAATTCAGAAGAATTGTATTCTCCCTTAAAAACAAGTAAAACTACCTTTTAAAATTTTTTTTCTTTTTTTTTGTTAAAGTCAAGGTTTTCTTAGAGTAAAACAATTCCACAAAAAGGTTATGATGAAAGGGTCTATGAGAAATAAGCAGTCTTTTACTCTCAAATGTAAGGATATGAAGAAATTGCATGGTGGAACTGAACTACATTAATAACAGCATTAAAAATATTTCATAATAAATGTACCTGTAATAAATGTCAACAATAAATAATACGTTATTATGTAATATAATAATATTTTATAGATGTACATTATTTAATGATGTATAATTTTTATTAATTAATAACATTATTGCTAATAGGTAATTTAAAATAAGTAATCACTAATAGTTAATTTTAAATAATTAATAATTATTAACTGCAGTTAAAGTTACAAAATTACATTAATAAGAGCAGTTAAAATTACAAAAAAAAAAAATAGAAAAATTACTGCAGTTAAAATCACTGCAGACTAAAAATGGCAAAGGCTCAGTTTGCTCATTTTATTATTTTAGTCAGAACAAACTTAAGGGAAATGGGCCTGAAACAGTTATTGTAGAAACTGCTCTTCCAAAGTCCTTATAATTGTCAGAAATCTTGTCCAAAATTACCAGTTAAGTAAATTTGCGCTAAAATAAACATCATAACATGGCAGCTGCCCAAATTGTTTGAATAAAGACCTTGAAAATCCTGAATTGCCTTTAAGGTTAACAAACAATGACATTATCACAGGGATGAAATACATTTTCAGTTGAGTTTGTGCATCTTTCTCCCTTCCTTGACAGTTGAATGATTTTATTAGTAAAAAGTGTGAAAAAAAGTGATTTTCACACAGAAAAGTTTGGTTAGTTCTCTAAGAGGTACATAAATATAAAAAAAATATATATAAATATCTCCTACTTTTGTGTCCACTCATTAGATCCATTATCAAGATGGACACCCTGAATGACTTGAGACAGCAATCCAGAAGCCATAAAGTGAAATTTTTAGTATTTTGTGAAAAGAAAGTCTTCATGTTCTTTCAGTCAGTGATACAAACCATGTTACTGCTCACTCAGTTCCACAGGAGACCCATTAATGAAAAATTAATGCTAAAAACAACTGTTGATATTGGATCACAGGAGCAATCCTATGAAACTTCAGAGCAAAGAATGAACTGCTGAATGAAACTTTTAACAGATTATTTAGCAGTGTTAAGGTTTATAATAACATGCACAGAAGCACCTCTCTTGTTTTGTCACTAACCAAATCCCAGCCTAGTAGGACATTTTTGTTTTCCACTGTTTGATAAGGAAAAAAACACATACAGTCTGTTCACTAGAAGTTCTAGATAAGAGTTTTTGAAAATTAAAAAATAAAATTGGAAAAGAAAAAACATTTTAGCTTGTCCTCAGAAGTTATTTGAAAATTGAAGCTATCTAAAAACATAGCAAGATACTTTTGTAAGATATGTGCACAAAGGTAGTGGCATCAAAGGTGATTTTAAACTTGTAACTATGGAAACCATATCCTTTTTTAAAAAGCCAAAGCCTGAGATTACTGAAATTGAGAGAAAAATAATGAAATAAGCTGTCTTCTTGACCTGGACATTTCATCAAAGGACAAATCACCACACAGAGAGGTTGCTCACAACCTCTGAAGCAAAAACTGTCCCACACCCTGAAAATGCAGGGAGAGTCTTTTTGGGATTCAAAATGAATTCCTGTACCTTCCAAACTCTCCCACTAAAACAGGGAAGATGTCTCTAAAAGAACAACGAGTTATTGAAGGGGGAATATCTCACACACACAGGAAAAATCTAAATTATACTTGATGAACTAGAACATTTTTGAAAGATTACTGTGGGATATTTAGAAAAATCTGCTCATGAGGAAAGTACCTTGCGACATGAGGAACATCTGGAGACAAAATGGGTTACTCATAAATGCTTTTCTGTGAGAAAATTAGACCCAAAATTACTGCCTGGAGTGGCAAATTCTTAGAGTATTTCCTTTGATTGCAAGAATTCATGGTCCCGTGCAGGTCCTCACAATTTAATTTATGCAATGTGTGAGGGCTCATAGGAAACACAAAATAGGCTTGAATTACAACTGTTGAAACATACTGAGGAAAAGATAAATATGAGTAGGATTTCCCAGAAACAGAGAAAACCCAGCACTTAATGATTTCTGGAGGAATAGACAATCAAAACTAAGGAACTGTAAGCTAAGAGTAAAAAACACCCACCTGTGTACCTGGAGCTAGTGGCCATAAGTGAACTAGGGTTCAAAAACACTTTTAAAATTACATATTAAAAGAATTTCAGCTTTTTGAAGCCCATAGCCTCGTCATGAAAGGTATCAGGATAAGAGTTGAGCACCTCAAGCTGCAAAGTCCCCAGTAGGATCTCTTGAAAGAATTTAGAACCTAGCTGTACTGCATTTTTTAAATAATCTCATTTCTTCAGTGTTTTCTTTGTGCAACCTCACACAGATGCTAAATTATGCACTCTTACACACACAAAGTCTTAACTACTTTGTGAAAATACACAACATAATTTACTTTCCCTTTGTAAAGGCATCAGCCTTTGCTACAGCAAGGGCAGGACATTACAACAGCTGATCATTAATGCCTAAGCATTCATTTAATTACCAAGAAAATCAATAAATTTAGCATTTAGAAACAGTTTGGATTTCAATTTTTGTTCAAAGMCAGAAATAAATGTAACACTTTGATTTTACCACAAATAACACACTAAATAATAAAGGGTGGTACCTCTCAGGGTGCACATTAACCATTTAAAAATTCAAAAGCCAAAACATCACTCTGGAAAAAAAAAACAACTAGAAACCCTTACAAGTTGGGGAAATACATTTTTTTAAGCAGCACCTCATTACTGTGTGCTCCTCAAAGTCTCATGTGAAGCTCGCAAACACAGAACAAGAACTTGATGGACCACATTTATAGCTGATCCACAAAATGATTGTCAAAGCCAAACAAAATTCAGTATAGACTGCAGGAACCAATAGCAATGTGAGTAACACAAATACAAAATACAGCAGCCCCGAATATTTATTTGCAGGACTCATCTGCAGTATCTGAGTGTTTCTGGTGGTCTTTTGGGTGAGTCAGATATGAAATAAGGGAAGACATGATTTTTACATGATCCAAATTCAGTGATTAGGCCTGGGAAGGCAAAAGATGCTCAGAAAAGAGGAGGCATTTGTGTCAAAGTTCCTTTGGGATAATTTTTAGGTCATTGTGGTCTCAGAGCCCCTCAGAGAAAGAACAGATTAATAATTTGCCAGAATCTGAAAACGATGAAGAAAAAGGGCCAGATCTGTGGCTGGAGCATATCCCATTCTGGGACGTGAAACAACCAGAAATGACTCCAAGATTATGGCCAAACCATCTTCATATTAATATGAGGCATCTCATTCCATTCTTGTAACTGAAAGACTGATTTTAAGGCTTTTTCATATGTTTTTGTACTTGGTCAGAAGGCTTCCTTGGAAATGGAGGAAAGGTAACCCCCCCCCTGAAAACAGGTTAGCATTTCACAGAGGCAGTGAATCCATACCAAACCAAACCAAACCAAACCAAACCAAACCAAACCAAACCAAACCAAACCCAACCCACCTGGGGATATTGCAAGAAACTGTGTTCAGGAGCCTGGGTTTGTGGAGACACAAGGCTTAGGTGGTAAAATAAGCCAAGTAAAAATTCCATCTTCACTTTTTAAGAGTTTCTGATGATTCAGCTGCTGCAGAATTGCGTATTTTTGAGCTACAAAAGATATCAAGACATCTCTTACTACTGACTGKTCCCAAAGCTAAGGAAAATATTTTTTCAGAAAAGGTGAAAATTAAAGGTCACAAAATGACTGTGACTCAGTAGTGATGGTGAAGCAACAGACCAGTGTCCAAATCATCACTCTTTGCATATGATCATCTTTCCTCTRATTTTTATGTAATAGACTGCAATAAACAGCTTGACAACAGTAAAAATAAAAAGAATTGGACACTTGTAGCTTGCGCTAAAGAAACCTCAGTCAGTCCTGCCCTAATTAAGGATATTTTTCAAGAGTACTCCCTCATAATGAAAATATAAGCCTTCCCCYGAAATGCTGCCAGGGAAACCTTCCTCTGGGATTATAATTGTCTGCAGCAGTAGAGAATTAGACTAACTGGTGCCTCAAGTGGTTTGCCACTAATGAATTTGTGCTGCTTTGTTTCACTTCTTGTTTAGGTGTTTGGATTTCTGTAGGTCTTCACCATTGTCCCTCCCCCAGAACATATGTTCTGCCAAATGAAAAAAGCTGTATTTTGGGTTTTAATGGCAGGCAAATGCTCCATTATATAAGTTAGCTCTTAAAACATTAGCCTTGTTGCAAAGAGAACTTGAAATGCACACTGAATGTTTAGTGAAGGCAGAAAACGACACTGAATGTTGTAGAAACACCGAGGCAACAGAACTTTGGAAAGAATCAGATATTTTCATTCCAAAAGTATGTGCAAGAAACTAATCAAACGATTTATACCAAACTACAGAATAAAAGTGTTGTGCATAGCTTTGCTAAAAGTGGGATTTCCTCAGTGTTTTAAGGCCCCTTCATGCCTAGCTGAGGTGACTTGGAAAACACTTGAGCCCAGAGGCAGCAGGGTTTGGAAAGTGTAAGTCAAAGTTAGAGGCATGATGAACATGGCACCTGCAAGAGAAAATCGTCAAGATATTTTTAAATAGTCTGACAAGTTCATCAGCAGTCCCTAATTAACCAGAGAAAGCTGAAACATCTCCAACCCAAAGGTGAATATTGTCATCAGATTAAGAAAAAAAATCTGCATTCTCTCATCAGATTTAAAAAAAAAATATCAAATTGCACCCTTTGGTAGGTGTACCTTAGGTCATAGCTAAGCAGAAATGCACATGCATCTGTGAGCCAATCTCTAATTTCACAATTGCACTTTTTCAGATGTCTCCTTCTCTTTTTTTTTTTTAATACCAACAGGAGGCATAACTTTGTGTCCTTCTGTTGTAATGTACAGCTTTGTACATTATTTATGGGTTCTGTCACTTCAGACTCCTGTACAAAAACGGTGCTAAATCCACAGGGTAACTCTGGTGCCAGAATTACAGAGTCTCAAAATCCTCAGTCAATGCCACCCACCCACCAGATGCTTAAAAGATGTCTAGTTATGAGAAACAACACAGAATAATAAACAATCTTAACAGCACAACAGATTCTCAAAACAGGGCAATTCCAGGAGGAATTCATGCAGGAAAGCTCCTAATCAGAAAGGCTGGCACTTGTCTCCCAAGACACTTGGAATATGTGTGCCACATGCTTTGCACAGTTACTAGACACCAGGAATGTCTCCGTTTCATCAGAATATATTTCTGTTTAGTGTTGTTAAGTGCATATGGCAACAGCCTCCTAGCTGGGTGGTGCATGGACAGGAATATGTCATAATTAAAGCAAACCAGTCTGAGGAGGGGCAATTCAAAGCAGCAACACTTGATAGATTCCACAGGGAATGTTTGAGGGGGGTGTTGGTATTTTTTTAACTCCTATGAACCTTTAATACACATCAGTCTTACAAAAGATCATGAATGTGGTTAAAAATGGTCTCCGCCAGGTTTTTTTTTTCTTCTAATACAAATTGGTTTTGAAATGGAAGAATATATTCACCTTTGGGAACAAGGATGTGCTCCATAAAAACACTTCTGCAAGATCTCAGCATTTTGCTTTGTGTCCCTTTCCCCTTTTTTAAGAAATTCTCCAACATTTTATTCCCAGGCAAAGCTGGAAGATGCTGGAAATAAAAATATTTAGAGCAGTGACCAAACTTTATGCTAACTTCCCCCAGCCTTCACGGAGCTCAGTGACTTTATAAAATGTGATTATTTGTCACACACACACATACCAAGGAAAAAACAAGGATCACAAAACACCATTTAGAAATTGTGTTTCAGTTCCATAATTCACCTCATTCCAGAGAATCTCTTAATAAGATTCAGCAAGCTTCAGTCTGTGATCTCTTTTTGGGCAACCCCAAATTTATTTCTGCAGCTCAAAGCAGTGCTGGGGCAAACCAGATCATGTGCAAAGTGGGATTTTATTTCACTCTGATGGAGTTTGTGCTTAGCATGAGAAACACAAGATTTGTTTGAGCTTCAAAACCCACTTTAACTCCTACTGGAGCTGATGAAAATTATACCAGAAGTAATAATGAGCTTTTTTCTTTTAAACTCTTATTTCATGTTCTCACTCAGAGGTTGCCTTAATGCCAGAGACAGTCGGTGGCTCTGGTAATTGTGCAGAGCTCCACAGAGTTCATTGCAGATTTTTATCTGCTCTGCTTGAACAACGAAAACGACTGTATTGTCTGTTCTGYGTCAGCTCATCAAGTCTAGAATTTCACAGCAAATTTTTAGAAGCAAGATTAATGTTTAAAGAAACCACTCCTGAAAATCAGCAGCACAAGAGTATAACTGGATAATGGTATAATAAACTACCTGGGTTCCAGTGGAACCCAGAGCAATAAATTAATCCATGCTGTAATGTTGAGTAGGCTGCATTGATCTCCAGTTTGTTCTCATAGTACACACTCTCCCTGCTTTATGCATTAGGTACATTAAATATAAACCAAGATCATAGACCCAAGGACTCCAGGTATCAACCAAGCAGCACAAAACCCCCCCACTTTTAAAGCAAAAAACTGATAGACTTGAAGCATCTTGTATATTTGAAATAAAGTTAACAATGTTATATATATATACAAGTATGCTGTAATCATAATTGAATCATTCTCTCTATAAAATAGTATGTTTCATCAATTTGTCCCACTAACTTCTATTTTCTTGATATCAGGGACACCAAGTATCAACTAAGCATCACAAAACCCCCCTCCTTTTAAAGCAAAAAACTGGTAGACATGGAGCATCTTGTGTATTTGAAATATAGCTAACAATGTTATATATATATATATACAAGTATTCCATAATCATAATTGAATCAGTCTCTCTATGAAGTACTGTGTTTCATCAATTTGTCCCACTAAGTTATATTTTCTTGATACATCGCTTATCCTCTTTACTTTTTGTTGTTGCTGTCATGCATTGGCCTGAAATATTTAGGCATAAATGCAACCTGACTCCATTCCAAGAGAAGCCACTGCCCAGGGTTTTTGCCATGGTGGATTGGGATTCTTTGATCCTAAGAAAAGCAGAGCCCAGCTCATACAGCCAAGGATCACATGGCTCAAGCTGCAGAAGTGGCATCCTGCCCTGGGAAAAGACTAAATTCTGTAGGTTTTTTAAGATAAATCTATTGCCAGACTCAACCACAGAACATGACCAACTATCAGGAAAGGAATAAAGGTAAATGTCACCATCATATTTTCTGAAAAATCTCTTTGCTAAGATTTCTTCTGCTGGGAAGCTGAGAAGCCTCAGAGAAAAAGAGAAACAATAATTATCTCATTTGCTTCTCCTGTGTTTTGCTGCTTTGGAATGTGGTTTGGACATTGTTTGATTGGTTTCATGTGAATTGTTTTGGCTTAATGACCAATCACCATCAGCTGTGTTGAGGCTCTGGAAACAGTCACTAGTTTTTAATTAGCATCTTGTTAAGCCTTCTGTCTGTATCCTTTCTCTATTCTTTAGTATGGTTTTAGTATAGCATAAATAGAATAGAATAGAATAGAATAGAATAGAATAGAATAGAATAGAATAGAATAGAATAGAATAGAAACCTTCTAAGAAAATGGAGTCAGATTCACCAATTCCTCCTCTCTCTGGGGAACCCTGCAAATACCACAGATAAAAACATATGTATTTTATGTTAGATTATATGCTTAGCTCATGCACCTCTACAGTTTTTTCCTGAATGAACTGTTAAAAACACAGTGGTCTCCACAGTGACCTTCACTGCTGTATTGTCATAGAATCTAGCAATGACTAATTTTGTCACATGAATAATGTAATTTCTTATGGATAGCAAATCTTCTACCTGATAATCACGTCCAGTGATCAAGGATTTATGTTTTACAGTGCATCAATCAGAAAATGGCAGAACAAGGGGTTTAGTTCAATCCAAGAAAAAGCAGTCAAGTCTTCCTAAGTCTACTGCATTTCCCATGAATATCTCTATAAAGGGGATAGGTGTGAGGTATTTAAACAAATTTTAATAAATCCAGGTCAGTCCTGGATTGACTACTAAAAATGTTGTGTTATTTTTTGAGGAAATTCTTAGGGAAATTATTTTGGGAGATTTGTTACTCAAAGAATTCAATATTTAATGTTATCAACCATATTACTTCTATTTTGCTTGTCAAAGTAATCCTGCAATAACAAGGAACAAATACTCTTCTAATTACATTTAACTTCTGATCATTCTTCCTTTGATCAGGGAACAAGGAAGGACCCAAACTCCTTCAGTGGTTTTATGATTCAGGATTTAGCACAAATTGCCTACTGGCTTAGAATTTAACTTCTCTGACTTTCCCAGTTCCTAGAAAGGGCATTTATTCAGGAGCTGATTAAGTAATTTTTCCTTAATTGTTATATCAAAACTATAAAACACAAGAGCTAAGCAGCAGCTTATTTACATACCAAAAGCTGGAGGCTGGTCTGTTGAAAAGTGTGTTAAATCCCCCAAAGCTTTCAACAAAGACGAGGCTGCAGCCTGAGAAACGTCTGAATCTATTTAGCRCTTTCAGAGGAAAGCATAAGGAGACAAGAAAAACCAAGGAAAATGTTTGGATTTCAACTTCCAGTATTTGGGTTTGCAAATAACTTATTCTAGACACCAAGTGCAGCTCTAGAGCACAAATGCTTCTAAAACATAAAAATGTTGGGCTTTGTTTAGATTCCCAAGATGAAAAGCCAAGCTCAGATTTAAATGTGCAAATATTGAACACAATCAAGGCATTTCTATTTACTTGAAAATTCACTTCCCTGAAGAAATATTACAGCTTTAGGGATATATGCTAATTTTAATTGCATTTATAAGCCAATTGAGCAAAACCAAACTCCTCAAAATAACTTCTAATGAAAAAAACACTCAGACACTATGAAAGTTTCAGGAGATAGATCTCAATTAACATGCAGGCCTCAATTAACACAAGGCAGTCTTAGCTAATTCTGAGGAGTGGGATGCAGCAGGAAATCTGCATTTTTAGGTGAATGTCAGAAAAGGTGTTTTAACAATTTAATTAGTCCTAGTGCCTGAAGTTTCCAGGAGGTTTGTGAAGCACCAACAGAGCTCTATACCCTTATCCCACAATGATCTCCATCAAGATGATCTCCATCATTAAGGCTTCTTGCCATCATGATGGCAAGATGATCTCCATCATTAAGGCTTCTCAGGGATAATTAAAGATCCTCCAGGGAGTACTGAAAATCCAGAAATTCTCATGCAGACATTTAGGACAGCAGTAAATTCTGTCCTAAATTCTGATGCCAAATTTCACACTTCTTTAAGACTGACCTAGAAAAATTGTCATTGTGAATTGAGGAGCTGGCATTGAAAAATATTATCAAAGTATGGAGACAACAACATTTAGGCAATGCCAGCAAGTCATGCACACACACACACACACCCCCAACAGAATATTTGCAAATTTCTATTTCAATCACAGCACAAAGATATTTAGACATGTCACAGATAACAACCTATTACTGCTTTTTTCCTTAGCCCCATAGTCATATCTACAATTATTTCACCTGACTGACTTCATTCAACCTGATCTTCACCTGATTTCAGACTTCAGTGTAAGTATTTTTCTTTTTTAAAATTTAGAATGAGCCCCCCCCCCCCCCCCAAAAAAAAAAAGAGAAGAAGTACTACCTCTCTAGAGACTCCCAAAGTCTCTCTAATCTCTCTCTTATCACTCAGGGCCTGACAGAACATGAAAAGGATTCTCAAATTTTAAGATAACACTTCTGGTGTGAGGAGGGGACGCTTCTACCTGCCCCAGATCTGTTGACAGGAATGAAGCCCACCAATGCTTGAGGTATTCAATGCTTCCAAAACAAGTCTTTATTTCTGGCTGAAGAATTCTGTGCCAGAACCTGACAGCCTCCAGAAGCTCCAGCATTCTGCTTAGCAGAGATAAATCTACTACACAAAAATGAAAGGAATCCACTGCACTTAAAAATATTTCAGTGAYGTACCAGCCAGAAATCAGTCACTTGCACTTGGAATTTTCCCCTCTTTGATGTCTTAACACACTGTACGCAGGAAATCAGATAAATAAGCAGCTCGGTGGGAACCATTTCAACAAATCTGCCCATAAAATAGGGAAAGCTGAATTCCAGTTCAGGTGCAGTATTTGGAAATGGGATATTTGAATAAGTCTATCATACCAAGATTGAAACTGGAAGATATTAAAACTAGTCCTGTTTTCAAACAGATTGCCATTTTCATCCTTTGCCTCCAGATGTGGACCTGTTTTTAAAATATCAGTTAATGCTTCTGACACATTTCTAAGGGGCAGGTAAAACAATCTGGATTAAAAAAACCAACCAGAATTATATTTCATGACTAAATAAAATTAATTTGGGAGACTTAGTCAAAATTTCCACATCTCCAAAAAAATGATTATTTATATCCATCAAACATAAATGATCTATTCTTTTTATGATTTATATAAATTGAGCACTTGCTTCAAGTAGAAGACAGTGTTTTGTGTCTTTTACACAGGACTAAGGTCAGATGATAGATAATAGAAGTGCAAAGTAATACATCAGAAAGATATAAAACTATTTTTGCCAGATTTTTTTCCAGTCACCTCTTAAATTAAAACATCTTATGCCTGTATACTAGAAGAGATTTTTATCATTCTTACCCTGAAAATCAACCTTATGCTTATTACTGTGCTTGATCTGGAAATTTTTACCAACATTGGTGTAAAATCCTAAATTTTCATGACAGTACTTTGTTCTCTGGTAAATATCTTGTACAAACAGTACAGCTGTAAAACTCTTCAAAGAAAAACTTCCTTAAGTTCGGTTGTTTTGTTTTGTTGTGGATTYTTTTTTAACAAGATTCAATTTATGGTTGTTCACACACAAAAGAATAAGGCTTTCCAAAGCATACCACCTATTATTACAGATCAGACATGTCAGTTTTACTGAGTAATCCTAAGAGGCTGGGAATGGATAGCATTTATCCAAACCTCTTCTCCTTATTGCTGCAGCTCTCCATTGAAGTCAGAGGCCAATTCCCCAAAGTCATCTATTTCCAATATATTAATTAGGTGCAGGAGTACCTTTGAGGATCTGAGGGTCAGATTTCTGCCATCCTCACATGTATTTATGTCCAACACGACAGCATTTTCCTCTCCCTCAATCCCCACAAAGCTCCACAAAGCATCACCCAGCACCTCTGCAACGCCATCGGCGGTGAGGTGGCGAGGCCAGCTTTTCAATCTGCACCAAACCAGGAGGAAATAAAACGGAAGGAACATTAATTAATATTAGTTAATAAAGCATGTTTAGCAGGCAAAGCTGCTCCTGCTGTTTTTCCCTCCGCTGCCAAAGCCGGGGTTCTCCGGGGATGGATTTGGGGAAGCGCTCGGGGCCGGCAGTGGCGGCATTTGGCCAGCTGGTGGCGCTGCTCCTTCCCAGCGCTGGGAACAGCCGGGATCGGCCGGATGGACAGACAGACAGATAGACTCCCACCCTGCAG
>JACDOX010000255.1:661129-858093 GCA_014549065.1 Cardinalis cardinalis
TAATATAATATAATATAATATAATATAATATAATATAATATAATATAATATAATATAATATAATATAATATAATATAATATAATATAATATAATAATATAAATCAGCCTTGTGAGAACTTGGAGTCAAATTCTCATCTCTCATCTCATCCTGGGACCCACAACAACACCACAACAATTCATAACCACAGTGCCCCAACCCCACGCAGGTCATCAGCTTCCTGCCTGCTCCCATTCCATCCCAATTTCAAATCCAGCCTTTCCTTTTCCACCCTCAAGACTATTTCTGTTCTTCTGTGTTGCTAAGAAATTCTTGGCTTCCACCTCAAAAAGACACTTAGATAAATTTTAGGTGGTGTGAGCAAGATTAGCAAAAATGTTCAAGTATATGAACATGTCTAAAATGATGTACCACAATTAAATGCTTAGTGGGATGCAGACAGTTACTTAATCCATTTATAGGATTTTGAATTCTGTCAAATCCAAGTATACCCATGTACTACCCAAGCCCATGTCACTTGCTTGGCTTAGCTATTGTCAGAAGATTAATTGCTAAAGAAGAAATATGAATGGCCTTGAAAAATTATAGCATGCCCTAAGATCTTTTAATCTGTTACCACATTTCTGACCTGCAGACAGAGCAGATCACAAGAATGACCTGGGGTGAAAAACCCTGCAAGTTTTACCAGTAAATGTCAGCACTGGTGTGCTGGCCTCAAGCCACACAGGGAGAAATACAAGGTACATGAGACAGTTTTCATGATACTTGTGATTTTTTTATTCATTGGTGAATTTAGACTGGATGTTCTAGTCATGGAAACACTACACACCACTTCAGATCCTTCAAATTTATTGTACAAAAGGTCTTAGATTGTGACAAGTAAGGACCTAAGAGATTTCTTGGTCTTTCCAACTGAAAGAGAAGCAAAATCTTAAARAATTTCACTTTGTTTTGATCCTGACAGCTATGACTGAAACTTGAAAGCAGTAGTGTGTACCAAAAAATAAAAAGTAATGAAAAAAATTCTACATGGCCTAAAAGCTCAAAAATTAGTTTATTCCCTGTAGATGCCTAGCAAATTAGCTGATTTGATTCTGATTTTGTTAATATGAGTTCTCTCAGATAATTTACTCTGAGCARCACATTTTCTGTGAAACAGAAGAGAGACTTTATTATTTTTTTAATCAGCTTTAAAGGAATAGAGCTTTACTCACACAGCCTTCTCACATTAACAATGATAATAAAAGCCAACCCAAATTAAAGTCACTTGTTCATTAAAAAAATGTTGCACTTGACCAGTATAGCTTAAAATGCACTAAAATGAGATCATAGAAATKATGGTGGAGCCCCTCCCATGTTTTATTCAGTTGTTCTTTAAGAAGGAAACATCAACTCTAGACCAAAACATCTGCAATGAAAGTTTCCACAGAATAGTCTGACTTAGAAACACAAAGGGTCAGAAAGTTAGGCAGCCTAGAAAGGGAAATTGCAAAAGAAAAGTCATTACAGAAGGGTATGCTAAGGATACCCAGCACAAGTGAAAAATCACAGTTTTCCTCTCTAAAAAAACCAAATACAACTACGCAAAAAATGATGACTTTAAAGCGAAATTCTTCTCAAAGGTCTTCCAAGGGAAAAAAATGCAATTTCCAGTATTTTCTTATGTGGAAGAGGCAGAAATAAGATCTTTTAAAAAGAACAGGAAAACCTGGCAYTTCTAAAAGTGTTGTGAAGCCTTCAGTTATTTTTTTATTCCAGTGGTTAAAAATTGAAAAAGTGCTTGTGAAAGGTAACTGCCCATTTTTTATTGCATTTCAATGCCCTTTCCCAAAATGTTTTTTATCCAAGGCTGCTCCACAAATGCTCATATACATCCTTGTATATGTCTATAAGACTTTTCTTTTCAGCCCTGTATCTCTTAAAAGCCCTCCTAAGTTTCCCAATTTTCAGGCAACCTGTCAGCTTGATAAAAGCCTCAGAAGGCTGGGAAATAGCTCAGGAGTTGAAGCAACTAATAATAGAGTTCATAACACCTGCTGGCATTTGCTCATCACTAATCACAGCCTCTACTCAGGGGATTTACCTTTTTGGAGAGGCTGATGCCAGCTGTAAATAAGATGATGCAGAAAAAGTATTGCAGATCCAAACCAGCTCTTTTTTTCTTTTCTTCCCTTCTGAGTTTTTATGTATTTTCTCAGACCCCAGTTACATTTCACACTCATTTTCTGAAGCACTTCAGCTCAAACAACCCAAGTTATTCAACTTTTCATATGGAACAGAAATTACATTACACAAAATTATTCATTTAAAAATTAACACACATTTTTCCTGGTTTTGCTCTTTGTACTCATCTAAATAGAAAAGATATCTAGAACTTGATTGACAGTTAACACATTTTTATAGCCAATACTAGAACCTTCCATTTCTGCTTCTGAATTATTCAGCCTACAAGGCCAATAGTACCTGCAGTAAAATTCATGTTAAAACATAAAACATATAAAAGAGGCACATTTTGCTCATGTTGCCTCATCAAACTTTCATAATTACCATGGATGCAGTGCCTCCAAATTTTTGTATTTTTCTCCAATTTTGATAATCTTTGTACAAAAAGAATAATCAGCAAACACAAAAAAGAAAAAAAAGGGAGAACCATAAAATTAGGAAGTGGTAATTAAGAAGAACTAAGACCACTTCCTTGTTTAAAAGGGATAAATATCATATTGTCATATATTTCCACACTTGTATTCCATGTATGTGAAAGACTTAAAAGCCTTTGCCTGTAAACAAAAATATAAACAATTGCTGAAATAATTTAGTACCAAGAATTAATYTTTATTGGACTTTCTGAAAGTTAAATTATTGTAATCAAGTTATATTTCACATGACTCTAAAGCAAAATTCTGTTTACATATTCTACAGCAAACATAACTATCATTAATTACTTCACTGTTTTTTTCCCACATCCCTAAAATTTCACCATCAGTCTCTGACAATGGGCTGCAATTCACTTCTCACTGAAAGATTCTTTCTAGTTTTTACTCCTCAGAAACCAGTATTTTCTGTTTATGAAAACTCCAGCCTTAAAAGAGAAAGAATTTGCAAAACCACAGCAATACCTGTAACTCTTTTTCACCTCACAACACTAGAAGAAATATCATAACTGCAATAAGTGTGATAAGCTTGGTAAAATTTCGAAAGCAAATAAAAAAACATTGCCCCCCAAAAATTTTAATTTTTACATTTGTTTATAATTGCTAGAAATCCCATAACATAACATTACGCAAGAGTCCCCAAAAAGACTAAAGAAAATTTGGAAATTTTAGTTTYGAAATCTTTGAGACTTAAATTTCCTAAGAAACTAGAGGAGTCTTAGAAACCTTGGGAACTGTAGAAATATTTCTGCAGAGCTCTCCCAGCTGTAAAAAAAGAAAAACAAAATTTCATTCAACATTTGGACTGTCGTAAAATATTTTGTGTTTGGGTAAATTCATAACACAAGACCTGATGCTGCACTTTTGCATGTTGATCTTGAATGAGAAGAACATTTCATAGTCACTATTAATTTCTACATTAAAAAACCAAATAACTCTAGTTGTTCATCACAGTGGAAAAGTTCTGCTAAGTTTCAAATCCTTAATAGATTTTTTTTTCCTTACAAACTTTGATGTAATTAGTTTTCCAAATCACGTGGGGGACATTCACATTCAGAATAATTGAGCATTTGCTTTTSAAGCTTTTCCAGCTGATGCCAAGCTACCTCTGCTTCGGAAGCAGGAGAGCTCAGCTAAATCTACTGCAAATTTACAAGAGTAAAATAATAAGAAAGGCATAAAATCAGAGGGGAAAATGAGATATTAGTGATTTTTTGTAAGAAATATTTGCATTGGGAACAGTCATTTGCTACAGCATATATGCAACCACGTTTGCTATCAATAACAAATATTTGCCCCTTTTTTTAACCTGAAGAACTGCTCATTTGTTGAAATTTGTGTTTATTTCAAGTTTTGTTAAGGCAGGGATTTTGTTCTTCACCTGTGTAGGCCATAAAGAATTTTTATGGCACCTTTTCCTCACCTTCCCACGTGAGCCTGTGTATTTCAGCTCTATGAAGTTATCCCCACCTTGCCTGCAGGAGAAGATGGGTAGCTCTGTTTTCTGCCTTAAATACAGCATCACTGATCTGTTAAAACGCCTTTGAAGGACTGAAGGGTTTTTGGGAGTGATTTTTTTTTTTTTTGGGTGGGGATGGTGTTTTATTTGGTGTTGGGTTATTATTTTATAGTTTTGGGGTTTGTTTGATATTTTGTTAGTTCTGAAAATACTTCTGCTATCATTCTGTAGCTGAACAGTTACCAAATCTCATAATTCAGATTTTGGAATGAACCAAGCCCCATGCAAGTGGTTTTAACAGGATCAGGTTTTGGTGCTGTAAAACAACTGGCTGCTCTCCTCCTAAACTCTGTGAGACCCATAATGTCATTTTTTATGTGGCATTAAAACCATGGGTGGTGTAATGTGCACCATTTTCCTGCGTGCCAACTGTAGTTTAACGTCCTATGTAGCACAACTCACTGCAGTAAAGTTTCCTGGGAAAGAGCTGCAATATGAAGTAATTAAAATTACAGCAGGATTTGCCTTTTTAACCTTAATAAGCAGTTCTGTAAGTTCACAAAAAGAAACATTGAGCACATTGGCTTAAAAAAAAAAAAGTTGGGTGTCTGCTTAAAGCTGATTTAATTTTAAGAATAAGAGAAAAAAGTTTGCTTCCATTTGCCTGATTTCTGAGGAACTTTCCCATTGAAGTTACACCAACATTTACCTAAAAATATTCCTGCAGGAAAATCAGATAATTCCTCACACAGGATATACAGTTTAATCTCTGTATTTCAGCAACACTGACAGAAAATTAGAAATGGAGAAAGGCATGAAAGAAAAAAGTTAAAGATAATTGTATTCATTTCACATGCTTCAATTATAGGGCAACCTCATTCATCCATTCTCTGGCTTCTAAATCTGATCCTGTTTAGATTAAATAAAAATACATTCATTTAGCAATGAAGCCTTGTGCCCATGTTTTCCCTCAGTGAGAAATCATAGGGAAAGCCTTTGGGTTTGTAAGTACTGTCTGTAAATGGAACAAAGTTTTCCAGTAGGCACTTTAAAATATTCCAGATAATTCAGAGAAAAACTAGATTGTTTACATACAGCAGGCTGAAAGATTTGTGTGGATGGACCATCCAAAAGGAAGCAGAGGATCCAAAACTCAAATCTTATTAATCACATAGTGATTGTGTAGAGTAGCTTTACCAAGGGCTTCTTCCAACCAGGTATGCATAGGAACAAATATAAAGCAACTGGAGAATGGTCTCCTGTAGTTGTTCCCAGTCTGCTCTAAAAGAAAAATCTTTAAGGTTTACAAGTACTAAATACAGAGAAAAAGTTACTGTTCAAATCTCCACATACACCAGAGTATCCAAACATGGGGGTCAAGTTCAAACCCGAAGTATTGCCAAAACCATTGTAAATAAAGAAGCAGCTGATGATGCTGAAGTGCTAAAGGAAGACACACTAGTCAAATAAAATCTGCAAAATGTTTATACAGAAGGAAATTTGCAGCTCATACAGGAGAGGATCCACTTTTGTTTCACTGTGAACAGCACTGAATCTGGGAGAAAGAGCTCCCAGAGCTAAAAGAATTATGACAACAATCCACAGTCTGCTCTGCATTTCCATTTTCATGCCTCTTCATGCTTTAAGTAAGTGAGAAGTGCTAATGAGCTCTAATCTCTAATGAACTGACATGCAAAGCTTCAAAATGTCAAAGGCTCTAGCCTCTGCAAAAACAGTGACTGGACACACTGCACAGCATTTCTTGTATTTTATTACATACCTGTAGGAATATACTAATTCTTAATTCATAACTACCAACAGAAGCAAGAAGAGCAACTCCCACCTAGAAAAGTCAAGACCAGGATCATAAACTACACAAAATTCTGACTTTTCAGGACGCATTTCTGTGCTGGCAGAACTCAGCCCCTACAAGTACAAGAATCAATGTCCAACATAAATTGGCTGCTGTGAGGATTTTAGCTGAATATTTTCAACAGCAGCATCTTTCTCAGTTTGGCTGAAATCAATCAGTCAAGACTGAATGGTGGGGAAAAAAAATTATAATGGGGTAGAAGTTGTGTGGGAAAGAAGCAGCTGAAACCTCAGCCATTGAGGGGAATGCTCTGTTCTGAAAAGTCCTCTCTCCTCTCCCCAGTGACCTTGGTGATCCCTCCAGTCCTGTGGCAAACAGCATCCCCTCTGAACACAAAAAGTCTCATTTTTTGTAGGTTGTATAAATCTTATCTAACAATTTCTAAGACAGGAATTAAGTATTTAATGTCTGTCTGGCTACCACTTGGTATTTCCTGTGTCATTGAGTGACATTTTCCATCCCAACCCCCTTCCTTTAGAGGCCCACATTCCACATGCAACACAAAAAAAGCCAGTGAATACAGAAGCAGAAATTAGGGAATACACTGCCAAACACTGTAGGTGTCTTCCTTCACAGCATCTAGTGTTACATCACTCTAGATATTTTTAAATAAATATATACAACAATCCAGCACCATTTATGGGTGAACATTTCACTTAAATCCTAAAATCCAGCCAGGATTGTTCACAGTCAGAGTTGCTACCATTGTTTGAATAGCTTGTTATGTTACCTGGCCAGACCACAAATTGTTCTCGCAGGATCTTTGGTAAGGGGATATGGGACCAGAAATTATATTGAGCTTCACAAGCTGAACACGATTTCCATCTCTTCCTTGCGCCCCAAGAAGGATAAATATAGAAAATATCCAATAACCAGTGGCACGAGGGATCACACTGAGATCAATACCTATTTATAATTTTTTACTTGAATAATCAAAGCAAATTAAAAACCATAAAACTCTCAGACACATTCCCATACTTCTGGTTATTTGGTCAAAACAGACCTTCACCTAAACAGCCTGATTTTTATCTACAAGATTCACCTTCTGATACACTCAGCCTGTCTTTCAGCACAACTTCCAGATATGTGGAAAAACATACATCAACTTTTTGGAGACACCAGGATCACTCCCACTACAGCCAGCCTCACTTGAGGAGCACTGAAATCAGCAAGTTTATCAAATAGGTAAATCCCACTTCAGCATGTTCATCAGCCATGCACTGAAATCCATTTTTTGGGGCAGCCTCAGGACAGTTTTTGCCAGAAAAGCAGCAAGATCAGCTTCTTAGATTAAGATGCTAATTTAAAACTTCATCATGCAGCTTTGTTTACCTACTTTCAGATAAACCTTTCCAGGTTTCAGATATGCTATTCCTTACGTAAGAGCCAGGTATTTTTTAAAGCCAGTCATTCACAGATAGATTTTCCTTAACAAAGTGAATGATTTTTAAAGGACTGTTTCATGGTACAAAGAACCAAAATAATCTGACAGATGAAGACTAAGGCATTAAAATTTCACACCCTCTGAAAAAGGTTCCAGTCTAAAATTCAGATTGACACCAGCAAGACAACAGCTGCTCTATAATGACACAGACTTTTAAAACATAGGAAGATAAATGATCAGGAATGCCTGGATTGCAGATTCTTAAAAAATCAGGCTTTGTTGATGAGAAATGAAGTGAAATTTGAGAAACCACGAACAGGAACAGTGCAGCTCACTCAAACAAAAATCACCCATGTCAGTAGGAAGTAAGTTATAAAATCCCAGTGAGCATAGCCTTTTAAAAAAYTATCAACTACCAATAATTCTTGCATGGCTTTGTTTTCAAACCCTTTAAAACACAGTATGTTCATTAAAAAACATCTGCTCTTATTACAACACATTATAATAACCACTAAGGAAAATATTTTGGTTTAATTATTAGCAGATGTAGCAGACTTAGAAATGTTTCTTTGAACATATAATTTCTGCAAAGATGACTAATTATTCTAACTAGTTTCATTCTTTWATCAAAGCAACACAAGCAGCAACAGCAGCAAATTTGTAGCCAGGCAGCTTCAGCACCGGTTAAATTAGGTTATGTTATGTTTTCCAGGACAAGGGCTAGAAAATAGATTTATTTGCCTTCTTGGGCATCACCAGAACAGTTATCCAATGAGTTCTGGTCAGCTGTACTTCTGCAAGTCCAGCAGCATAATTTCCCTTGCAGAACTTTTCCAGCATCAGTGAAAGTGGATAAAAAAAAAAGWACAGAAAACATGCAGCACTACAATCTAGCCTGAGTTTTCAGATATGGGATTTATCAAGCAACACTTTCAACAGTAAATATACTTGACATTTAGTTGCTGAAGTGAAGTAAATATAAGACTCAATAGTGTCATTTTTATTGAGTAGAAGTACACATCAGAGTATATGTCAAAAGTGAAATTCATTTAACTAAACTGAAAAGAACCATCTAAAATGACAAGGGATATGAAAATAGATTGATACAAACATTTCAAAGATTCTTGTACAAGGTGAAAGAGGAATCCCTGAGGAGGAGAAACTGTTAGACCATCAAAAAACATTATCCTGCTACCTACAGAGACTCTTTGCGTAGGATACTACATCTATGCTGCAAAGGCTTCACTGTCCATTAGAACCATTTTGATACTCATGTGTTGTTTCTCCTGTGATATTCTGCACCCCGTGCTTGCTCATTACATCCCAATACTTGTTTATCAAGAGCATGTCAGCCCACAACAAATCTGGAGTTCACATTTAGACAAAGCAAAAGATCAGGGGGAAAAAACACCATTGAATTCTCTGTCACCTGGTGTGAACTCATCCCCCTGTGTTTGCATAATCTTGTTTGGAAGCTGCTGAAATGACACTCTGCTTCTGAAACTGGTGTTTTTAGGAGAGGCTGGGAAGGAGGGGTGGAGATGCTGCAGGTGGTGTTAAGGAATGGATAGATTGGGAAGAGCAGCCATGTAAGAGCCTAAATGAGAGATGCAGGATTCCAGGGGCTCTCCAAAACACAGTTTATTCCATCCAAGATGTTACAGAAGTCCAGGGTGGTGGGTGACAGAGCCTGTGCCTACAGCTGTCAGCTCCAGCTGCAGGCAGGCCTGGAGACCCTTTGGTTTTGGTTACATTGCATTATAGACTTTTCTTTGCTAAACATCTTAATACAGTAGAACCAATCTATATCTTAACCATTATCTATAGCCTATCATAACTACTGTAATTACCATATTCATGTTACTATTCTCCAATCACTGAAAGTTAGTACATTACAGTTTAAGCTACAAGTTGTTTTTCAGTTTTCTTGCAGTGGAAAATTCTGAGACCTTTTTTCTACTTGCAACATTTACTGACTTGTTTGCCTGTGCTATTTTTCTGCTTGGTAAAAACATCTTGTTTGAGGTGGGTTTATCCTTTGCTCTAAGTCATAAAAACCCCTTCTAACTAACACACCCTTTGCCTCCTTGGTTATCCAGTAAGACTGGCTCAGCAATTCTTTNGGTTATAAATGCATTATAGACTTTTCTTTGCTGAGCATCTTCATACAGTAGAACCAATCTATACCTTAACTTTTACCTCTAGCCTATCATAACTACTGTAATTACCATATTCATGTTGCTATTCTCCAATCTCTATAAGTCAGTACATTACAGTTTAAGCTAGAAGTTGTTTTTCAGTTTTCTTGCAGTGGAAAATTCTGAGACCTTTTTTCTACTTGCACCATTTGCTGCCTTGTTTGCCTGTGCTATTTTTCTGCTTGGTAAAAACATCTTGTTTGAGGTGGGTTTATCCTTTGCTCTAAGTCATAAAAACCCCTTCTAACTAACACACCCTTTGCCTCCTTGGTTATCCAGTAAGACTGGCTCAGCAATTCTTTTCTTCTCTATCAAAACTTGCTTCCATCTCTATTCCTTCATCAGACTCTCTATTCAAAAATCTTTCTGCTAAGCATASTTTCTTGTCAAACAGCCACAAACAGGCTGAGAGCCTGTGGGTGAAAATGGAGGATTAGGCACAGCACACCTTGATCAGGGCAAGCYGTCAATGAGGTCTTGCTTTGGCTGCAGGAAGTGTCACACTCCTAAGCTCTCATCCTGATGTGGGATTTCAACCACCCAGATATCTCCTGGGAAAGAAATACAGCTGTCCAGGAGAACAAGACAGACTTTCAGGTGTGAGACAAAGCAAATGGAGTAGGAGCATGGCTGGATGTGGTGTCCAGCAGCATGGATAAGTTTATCAGAGGAGTTAGGACTGGAGGCAGCCTGGGCTGTGATGAYCATGCCGTAGCTGAGTTTCTGATCTCAAGGAACACAGGTCTGGCAAAGAGCAAAGTCAGGACGCTGAATTTTGGAAGAGTGAACTTGTAGTTGTTCAAATAATGAATGGATGAGATCTCCTGGGAAGCTCTCCTTAGAGCCAGCAGAGCTGACCTGAGCTGGCCACATTTTAGGAGCACAAGGACTCTCCATCCTGGTGCACAAGAGATCATGCAAGACAGGCCAGAAACTCCTGTTTTTACCAAGGGGAGAAAGAAATACCTGGGGAAATCTAGACCTCACTTCTGTGAAGATTATGGAGTAGGTCCTTATGGAAGTAGTATTAAGCATGTGCAAGACAAGGTGATTAATCAAAAGGGAACTGCAGTTATAAAATAAAGCCTTCTTGAGAAGACTTGCAGCATTAGTTCAAAGGGCTCATT
The DNA here is from genome assembly GCA_014549065.1 of Cardinalis cardinalis. Taxonomy (NCBI): domain Eukaryota; kingdom Metazoa; phylum Chordata; class Aves; order Passeriformes; family Cardinalidae; genus Cardinalis; species Cardinalis cardinalis. Next base: position 671,821 of record JACDOX010000255.1, read on the forward strand.
CTGTCCTTCAAAACCACTCCTGCGAATTTCTGCTCTCTGGGGAGGATATAGCAGAGCAGCTCCATGTCTTCAGGCCATTTCATTTGAGTATTTCAAGCTAGCATGGAATTATATTCCTGGAATTATATTCCTATTTATATTCCCGGCCATTATCCATGGATAAGGGAACAGGAGCCCTTTTTTCCCCCCGATAAAAAGAGAAACACCATTATTGAATTCTGATGCTTTGGTATTTGTTTGTTTTCCTTACCTTGGGGCAGCAAGGCTGAGAACAGCCAAGAGAGAAGGAAGTGAGGGCTGCACTGGGCGGTCTTTGGACTTCACAAGAGCAGCTTGATTTTCCTGCTGAAAGGATGAGTAACAGTGTAACTCACATGACACGTGGATGGAACTGGGAAGTCAGCATAGGGCAAAACAGAAATTAATACTCTGAAAAACTTCTGCTTCATGCCCTGTGCAGTGTGTGCCCACTTGGCCAGCTGAATTCAAACACTCAGTCGCTGAGAATTCCCCACAATAGCTGCTGATTGTGCTCTTGGATGTCAGAGCATCTTGGTCCCAGTTCATGCAAACAGGCCATTTTCCATCTCTAGAAGCCCAAAGAAATCACAACTACTTTATTATGTATGAAATTGTAGAAGAAAAAATTGGTTACTTGCAAACATTCACAAGCAAGCCATGCAGTAAACTATAAGAATTCAATTATATTCAATATAATGTCTTGCTGCAGGAAAACAATTAATCTTATATTCAAAAGGATTGAAATGAACTTGAAATATTTTGTTGAGGAAGCAAACTTTTCAAAAGCTTTTGTAATCATCTCTGTAAATAAAAGAGAAAAAAAGAGCAAGAAAAGGAATTCACACCTGGGCTTTCTGGAAAATAGCTGTATAAAATAACTGCATAAACAAAGCTGCACATTTCAGATCTGATAACCTACTTTAAAAACAATTTCTAAAATAAATTCAGCCACCTTTATGAAATTCATTAGTGGATATGCATTATTATCTCATTTAATTCAAAATTTGCAGCAATTTCCTCTTGCTTCATGCCAGGGGGTCAGACTGTAGCTTTCTGTACAATCTGGTGTCATTTTTAGTTTTTAATTCCTCTCCCATTTCTCCTACATTTTCTGAAAGTTGGTAGCTCTTTTTCTCTCTTACTCTTGTGTATTGCTCCCAGTGACTACAAACTCAGCTCTCTCCATCATTCTTCCTCTTCACAGGAAGGAGTTTCCTTGAGCTGGGCAGATTATGGTGGCTCATAAAGCTCACACTTCAAGGTAGCAGGAAGCCAGAAGACCCTGGAGACGGCAAGTCCAAGTTATCACAACCTGTACTCATCAAGGTTCAGCATCTCCACCTCTACCAAATGTTGGCTGTGCGGTTGTCCCTGAGCTTGTTGAATTGAGCCATTCTGCTTCACCTGGTTTAATCAGACTCCACAACCATAAGGTCTCTTCTAAAACCATCTTTTGAAATGCACCTTCCACTTATCACCCCAACAGAATTTTGCTTATTCAAAACAAGAATTGATTAAATGTTCTGGGTCCTTTGCTTCTGCTCACTTTCTTTCCCTTCTCCCACCTTTTCCTTCCACCATACAACACAGAAAGGTCTCTCATCTGCTCTCCTTCTCTAACTCTTGCACTTGCTCTGTGATATTAGGCTGAGCTGGTTTCAGCTGGGCTAGAGTTAATTTTCTTTGCAGTGGCTGCTGTGGGGCTGTGTTTGGATTTGTGCTGAACACAGGGCTTATCACACAGAGATGTTTCTGTTGTTGTTGCTGCACAGAGCCAAGGCCTTCTCTGCTTTCTGTGAGCCCCACTGGTGAGGGAGCTGGGGGTGCCTGGGAGGGTGGGAGGGGACACAGCCAGGACAGGGGACCCCCACTGACCACAGGGACATTCCAGACCATGTGGCATCATGGTCAGTGGATAAAGTGGGGGGAAGAGTGAGGAAAAGGGGGATATTTGGGGTGATGGTCTTCATCTTCCCAAGCCATCATTCCCTGTGATAGGGCCCTGCTGTCCTGGAGAAGGCTGAACTCCTGCCTGCCCATGGGAAGCAGGGAATTAATTCCACTTTTTTCCTTTCCTTCTGTGTGTATGGCTTCTGCTTCCCCTATTAAACTGTCCTTATCTCAACCCACAAGTTTTACAGCTTTCACCCTCCCAATTCTCTCCCCAGTGCCACTGGTGGGGGAGTGAGCCAGTGGCTCTGTGGGGCTGGGGTTAAAACACAACACAGACCTGCTCATATGGATTTCTCTTCCACCCACCCTCAGGTTCTCTGTTTGTGCAGTAAAGGCTTTGTTCTGCCTGCCCAGCACATGGCACAATGCCTGGCCCATGGTTAGATGACCTTACAGCTATGAAAATAATATCTCCGAACTATTAGCGTTGTTTGGAAGAGAAATCGCTATTTTCTCTGAGACAAAGTAGGTCTGGATTTGATTACTGTCTAAGTCTCCGGCAAAAATATTACAGAAAGCCAAGACAAACTAGGGCAGTTCATTCCATGAATTTCTTGGAAATATTTAACAAAAACTTTTGCAATCAGAAGTCCCACAGAATGTGACACTGTAATAATTAGCATGAATTTCTCATTTTGTTTTAAATTATGACATCGTGTAAAGGAATGGTTTTTTGCAATTTTTAAAGACTTTGTTATTTTTTAATTCTTAGTAAAAGAATCTCACCTATTTAGTTAGGCCAAAATCTGACCTACCTATGTACCAATTTGTGAGTAGCATGCCTGGAAAATGATCATGAGAAAAAAAGGGGCCACAAATAAATGCTTTAAAATAAAAAAAAAATCTATTTATAAAAGCAAGCAAATGAAATTGATGCAAACAACAGTGGGACTACCAGCTGAGCTCTAATGACCTGAACCATTTAAAGAACAAAAAGAAGCTCAAGGTTACTTTGGTAACTCATCTGTGACAGAGCAGAACTATCACACAGTGAGGCAGCCAAACTCTTTTGTCTTCCAGACTCACCCTACATCACCTTAGGGGCCTGTTCTGTCTTCTCTGGATGTCACTGATATACAATTGCGGATCTCCAACATATACTATCYCAAATATTCCTCTCATCGTTATAAATTTGTTTCCAAAACATCCAAAAAACACAGGTGGAGCTGGAAAAGTTTTCAGTTTATCCATTAAAGAGCTTTTTCTTCCCCCCTGAAAATTTTGTTTTACAACATACCAAAATAGACAATTATTATTTCAAAATAACTAGCTGTATTCATATAAAATTCCAGCCACAGCCTAGGAAGTGAGAATTGACATGTGGCATGAAAAGTCACACTTATTATGTTGTGAGGTTTATATGCAACTAAACAATTTCAGAGTGCTTAACACTGTAACACATTRACCTTTCCTAAGTCCAGCACAATATTTTATGCTCATCAACATCAGGTTTGTTTGTTTGTTTTTCAAAAAGTCACAAGTGGTGCACAAGAAGTACTCAGACTAAAAGCTAGAAGTAAGAAAGGATCATCATGCCATACATCATGTTCCATTCATGACTGTCATTGGAAAGGATGTCTGACACAGGCTTATTTCATATTTGCACACTGAGCTGCTTCCTCCTTTTCTCTACTTTTTTTTTTTTTTTTTTTCCTGAGACTATCTGGACCAAAGGGATCATTATGGGATTGCAGGTCTATTTTAATATATAAGCACCTTGTTCCACCCATCTCCACCTCCTTCCCAGGGTATAAAAATGGTTGTAAAAAACAAACCTTTCCCACAGAACACCCTTCCATTTTGAACACAGACGTTTGCTAATCTGTTAATTACACCAAACTTCCTCTCCAACACCTGTGCCTTTCACCAGTTATTTATAGAACTCAAAATAACCCTGGTCCAACATTCATTTAGCACCTCAGAACCACACACCTCCTCCTTCTACAGGCAGTGAAGGATTATTAGGATGTTCTTCTCAGGATGTTCACTGCAGACTGCAGAAAGAAGCATTTTATTTCTGAAACAAAACCATCTCCTGGGCTCTTCCGGAGCCTCATCCTGCCCCACCAGAAGTCACCAGGTGATGGACACCAGGCGCTTGTGTGCCCTAAGACAAAGATCACTCACTGTAATTGTTTTTCTCTGCCAGGTGTGTTTGTGTCTCTGCACAACAACAAATAACTACTGTGACGCTTTGTCCTCCTTTCTCAGGCCCTCAAAGTGACCACATGAATGCAGTTTAGGTGTTTTTGTTTTAATGATTAATTCTGTTCCCTCACACTTGCAACCTATTATTCGTGAACTAACTTTGCCTCTCCTCCCTTTCAAAAAAGCACCATGAAGGGACTTTCCCGGCACAGAATATGTAATTGATTTTTTTCCTTTGACCAATGTGCTGCCATGAGCTGCTGGTTTGCTCTTCTTGTACATTCTATTCATTMACAAATAGTCCTATGAGTGCAAAATATTAAAATATTTAGAAATAGGAATCTATGTGCCCATAATGAGGTGTATGAAGAGAGGTTCTGCTCTTAACTCACTGAGAATCAAAGGTGCTCCAAGATAAGGGATCTGAAATACAAAGACATAAAAAATACAGAGCCAAAACCTAGCAGCCTCCCCAGCTTTTAATTTCTTTGATATTTTATACCAGAAATTTGTTTGATATTTTATACCAGAGCTGGACTTTTGATGYTCTTTTCTTTAACTTTGATTTTCTTGCTCTCAAAAAAATAATTTAGCAATCTTTTTTTCCAGAGATTTTTACATTATTTGAGAAAGTATGTGTAAATATATGGGAAATGAAAATAGCAGGCTGATGGGAATACTTTGGTGAAATTGTACATGAATAAAAGATGTGAAATCATACTGTTATAAGYGTCTTCATCCATTAAGTTTTAGTATCAAGTAAATTTCCAGCCATGCAAAACTGATCTTTTCATCTTTCTTTCCCTATAGAAGTCACAGTTCACATTTGGAATATTACATGTGCTTCATAATTGAAGGAAAATCCTATCAACTCTCAAAATTTTCCTCCAAATTAGTAAGTGAAAAGAATTTAATTCCCCTGGCAATGAAGTATTTTGTTCATGTATGAACAATGGAAACTAATAATACGTACATTTCTAGAGTTATCTTGGAGCCTCTATTCATCGTGGAAAAGCATATTGTAATTATAAACTTTTCTCTCTTTATCCAGTCATGTCATTACTATGTGGCTAAATATACTACATTCATAATTAGGATTAGATGACTTGGTACCTTACAGCATACATTCTGTATATTGTTTTATCTATAATTTACTGTATAATCATGCAAACACTGAAAACATTTAAACTCTTAATTTGAACTCATCATAGTGTACGATTTAATCACCAGAACAGCCTGAGAGATGAGGAAAATGGAAAATTCAAATGTGAAATAAAAAGGCTGGAAAACTCCTCTAACATCATCGAGTCCAGTCATTAATCCAGCACTGCCAAATCCRAGTAAACCACGTCCCCAGCTGTCACACCTACACGTGTCACAAACCCCTCCAGGGACAGTGACTCCACCTCCTCTCTTGGCAGCCCATTCCAATGCATGACCCAAATTTTTACTAACCTTCAATTTCAGCCTTCTCTGGCACAACTTGAGGCTATTTCCTCCTGTCCAGTTTCTCATTACCCAGAAGAGGTGCCCGGGCTTCACCTTGCTTCAACCTCCCTTCAGGAATTTGTAGAGAGCAGTGAGGTTCTATGTCTGCCTAAAACAGGGTAAAAGGGAACCTGGACTTCTCCAAAAGCTGCTTGATTTCACTTGCAAAGCTAAGCTCAGGAATGGCTCAGGCTTTGGTTCCCTTGGATCAAGAACCACAGCACCTTGATGTAGCACAGCTTCAGGGGGGTTTTGAGACACCCCCTCCATCTGAATCAGGCCTACCACAAAAAGAAAACCAACTCCCATTCTGAACTGATACTCAAAAATAACAAAGATAGCCAAGTCTTAGTAAATGGTGAATTTCAGAACCTGAAAGTATATCAAAAAAGGATATTTATAAAAGATCAGCAAGACTTCAGTGATGGAGGTGAAGCTACAACCAAATGGACAATATTTCCAAAAAGCAGGGCCAAAGATGGACAGTGAAAGACATTTTATTCACTGTCAGTCATTTTCCACTCTTCTGACACACAGCTAGCATGTCCAGATTTTCCTCAGGAGCTGTCCATGTGTTGTAGCAACGATGACAGCCTGTGAGGTGGCTGGTGAATGCCTCCAGAAAGGTGGAAGAGCACAGATATTTGGTGAAAAACACCTTCTACAGGCACAGGCATTAGTGGACAGAAAAGAGCAGATAAATGGCACTAAGATGTTTCATTGATCTGTCAGAGAAAAACATCAGCATTCAGAAATTGTTCTCAAGTTGCACAAGAACAAGTTGTTTCTTCCTACACATTTTACTAACCAGAGAGAAAGGAAGTTGCTAAACTGCAAAGTCTGTTAATGGCAATGTGATAGACTGGGGGACTGGGAAAGAGGGCTTGTTTTCATTGTAGAGGCAAGAAGATACAAAATTCTTGCATTTGCTGCTGCCAGGTTCTAGGAGAGTTTTGAGCTAAAAGCAAGGTCCATGTGTTTACTGTGTAATAAGGAATTATCAGCCATGTACAAACTCATTTTATAAAATTTAAAATACTAACAGTTTCTTCAAAAAGACAGTGTCCTAGCTGGAATCCAAATTGAGTTTTACCAATTCAGGTCCTTCTTCATATCAACAAAAAAGCCATCACAGGTTACATAAAATTTTCCTGCAGAACTGAGGATGGGAAATGCAGAAGAATAATTTAGATGACGTGGCAATAAAAACACAGAACCTACACCCCCAAATGTCTGCATATCATGCTCCCAAGTCCTGATATTTTGATTTAAGAAAGCTAAAAATAATTGCCTCCATGTACATTTGTGGTCTTTTAAATTACCTTATCTGCCAAGAAAATGAGATCCTGTCTGTTGCTATTTTGGAATTTCTCACTAATGATTGTTAGATGGAACATTTCAGAGGATTGTCTAAGAGTTCATCACCTGAGAGTTTCTATTAATGACACAGGCAGCAAAGGAAGTTTAGTTTTCTAATCAATTATGTTGTAGAGCACTGCCTAAATTAATTATTTTAAAGAGTATATGGTTATGAGCCAAGCATAAAACTTTAATGAACTATAAGTTATGAGCAGCTGGCAACCACAGTGTCATAAAATATTCCCAACAATAAGGAATATGGACAAAAGTGGGGTTTCTTTGTTTGTCTTCCAATTTACCACTTCCAAACTCCATGGAAGACCTATAAGCCTCCTGCTGCCTTTCCAAGATTAATGTTAGTTTAGGGAAGATCAATGATTCCTTAGCCACCAGCTAAGGGAAAAAACTTTTCATTTTTATATCCCACTTGTCAGTTTGTCACAGGTAAGAGTGAGTGTGTATTTGGGTCCAATAGGCTCATAAATAAAACAAGTAGTGACAAGAGCAATATACTGGGAACTGCTAAAAATGTTTTATTTTTATTCCTGTTTCTTCCCTCATTACAATCTCAAAAACATCTCCACAGGATCTATAAATTTCCAAAAGAAGATGTGCAAGACCTCCTACAAGATGATGTGTCTCAGTTGTCATGCTTTGACAGAAATTAACCTGGTACACAGCTTCCCAATTTTTTTTTGGCTAATTTTAGTGTTCCGTAGCCTTTGAGGAGGGCAATACACTGAATTTTCCTAGCTGTTCCTTACATAAGAAAGGAGCAACTTCTCCCTTTATTACAAAACAATAATATGAGCAACCTACAGATTTACTTTTAATTAATAGTTAACAATACTTACATCAGAAGTTTATTGTGGTTTTTAAATAYTGAAAGTGTGATGTTGTCTAATGGCAGACAATTCCAAACAGTCACCCAGAAATTAAAAAAATCATTAAGGCAATAATATGGGAGTAAAAAGACATGAAATACACAAGAAAATAAAGAAAAAAATATTTTAAAAAGAAACACATGTGGATTAAGCCTAGTGACAGAGAGCTCATTGATGATGGCTGAACATTTGGAATAAGAGAACAAATGTTAGACAGGTCCTGATATCAATTGTATTATTAATTACTGCCATAAAAATACCTGTATGTTTTCCATGCTACATTTTAGGATCTAGTAAAAAAAGGCTTTGATGGTAAATAATATTTTTAAATAAATAAAACTTTTGCAGTAAGAATTATTTTCCCACAAAAGCATCACAATAAAATCACAAACATTGTTCACAAAATTGAAAATTTGACAGTAGTTCCTTCAAAAAATTAAAGCTAGATCTCATTTCCAGAGAACCTGTTGGAAATTTCAGTTGAGGCTTTCCATCATTAGCAAATCTGTATTTCTAAATTTTGGGTGCCTACATTATTCAACTCTAATTCTGCAAATTTTTTGCTACAATTTAGTTGTTTATTACACAATTTCTATATATGACGGGATGTAACTGGCTAAATGCTGCGGTGCCAAGTGTCTGTAGAGTTTTATTACAATTTGATAAACAAAACCAAACAAAAAACCACTAATGAATGAGTTCCTCAAATGCAACACAAAGAACAAATACAGAAGATTTAATTAGACTATTGATAACAGTCAAGTAGCAAACAGCAAAAAAAAAAAAAGAAGATCACTGCAATAATCTCTGAATGTAAGTCAGTTAAAACCAGTGATTAATAAAAAACTTGCATTCTTGAAATCTAGAGCAATCAGTACAAACATAGACTGGAGATAAGGCTGAAAAGCAGAGGTAACTTCCTTCTCCTTGCTATTCTAATTCAGTTTCAACTGCTGAAAAACATTAGAAAGTTTACTGATACTCTGTTGAATTTTCAGGCAATCCCAAGATGGGAAGAGATAAGAATCTTGACTCCATGTTACAGAAGGCTGATTTATTATTTTATGGTATATATTATATTAAAAGAAAATGATATCTTAAAACTATACTAAAAGAATAGAAGAAAGAATTTCAGCAGAAGGCTAGCAAGGAATAGAAAGGAATGATTATAAAATCTTGTGACTGTTCACAGCCTTGACACAGGTGGCTGTCATTGGTCATCAAGTAACAATTTCACATGCTGGGTAAACAATTCTCCAAATCACATTCTAAAGCAGCAAAACATGGAGAAGCTGAAGCTTCCCAGCTTCTCAGGAGAAAAGATCCTAATGAAAGGATTTTTCATAAAATATGTCCGTGACAATACTCTAAGGGAGTCCAGGGAAAAAGAAGAACTTTGACTGAGGGCAAAAGGGTTTTTCTATGGGGAGAAGGGGCAAATCTGAGGGACAGGGGCAATTGGAACAGGGGAAAGTGGTGCAGAGGAGGGGCAGTCAAACAGGGGAACCTGTAGGACAGCAGGGGTGAGACAYTGTGGGAAACTGGGATCAATGGGATCAGGGGAGGGGATATAGGGAATATACATCCTAGGGAATATACAGATGTGGTGAATGGGGGCTGAACTGGGGTGGAACAACTGTACAAACCAAGAGAATTTATGATATTAAGATGTGCCTGCAAAGGCCGGTGGGAGGGAGGCACTTCTCACCCTAATCTTAGAGGGGAGTTTCTCCTTGCCTGCTTCTGCCTCTCCACAACTGAGACAATACAGGATGAGGAGCAGGTGATTTGGATTGCCCACTTTGCTGTTTTATTTCAGAGCAGCAAGAGAATTTGTTCTCTCCTTTTGCCCACCTTAGCTACACAGAGGTGAGGAGGGGAGGCTATCTCTCTGCCAACACAGGTGTTAAACCTAAGGAAGCCAGTCTGTAGGGTGTTAATGCAAATAAACCAGGAACAAGAACATGCCGAGGGAAGGGCGTTGGGAGGGGAAGAGGGCCTTGACCTCACACCCAGCCTCACACCAAGGTACAGCTCTGGCTCAGCCCACACTGAGCAGGATTCCATCAGGCCTTGGCTCAAGGCAGTGGCAGAGTCACAAGTGGTGGGAGCAGCTGGAATGCAGGGCCCTGGATTCCCTCTCCCTAGCCCATTTGGGAACATCTGGGCCATCGTGTCTCCATTGTCTGCCTGMAGTCAGCTTGGGGGGCCCTTCCTCTCCTCCTCCTGCTTGGGGCACTGGGCTTGGCTTCTCCTGTCATCCTCCATGCTGAGCTTCTCTCTCCTCAAACCTGGCTGTTCAGGGTTTGTGTCCCTGTGTCTGGCACCTTCCTCCCCTTCCTCCTTCCCACATGCTCCTGGAGCCTCTTTGGGCAACGGGACTTGGAACTTGCAACAGCAGGTGTGCCCTGAGGAGCACCTCTGGCCTCCAGCCTTTCTGCAGGGCTAGCAAGGATGCCAGAGCTTTCCTTCCAGCGGAGAGGAGCCTCTTTCCTTTCTCTTTCTGAGGGAACACAGACTGACTCTTGGCTCAGCCATGGGCACAGGAATCCTGCAGATGTGCCTGGTGCTGATGGCTGTGGTGGGCATCAACCAACTGCTGCAGCCCTCAGAAAAAAACACAATTGCTCCCGAGGGCAGGGAGGAAACATTACATTCATGTTTTATGAAAAATCCCTTGGCCCAGGATTTTCTCTTGGGAAGCTGAGAAGCCTCAGAGAAAAAGGAAAACAAATTCTTATCTCATTTGCTTCTCCTGTGTTGTGCTCACATGTGGAATGTGTTTGGAGACTGCTTATCCAACAGGTGATTGTTTCATTATTTATTTCATTTATTATTATTTCATTTATATATAAATGAATATATTTATAATATATATATTTATCATATATTATTTCATTTATTCTGCTGTGGGTTGTTTTGACTCATTGGCCAATTACAGCCAAGTGGTATTGAGGCTCTGGAAAGAATCAGTTTTCATTATTAGCTTTTTAGCCTTCTGTAAGTATCTTTTCTGTATTCTTTAGTATAGTTTACTGTAGTAGTCTTTAAACATAATATAGTATCTTAAAATAATAAATTAGCCTTCTGAGAACATGGAGTCAGATGCAACATTCCTTCCATGGGGCACCCCACAAATACAATAAGGTAACACTCCTGAGGATTAAAGTGTGAGAGGTGAGGCTTTGGCATCATCAGCTGTACTTGGAGAGGGAAACTGCAGCCCTGGAAGGCRCCCAGGAGGCTCGGGCACAGCCTGCACCACACCTGCACAGAAGATCCAGTGGCACACAGGCACCGTGCTCAGCCTGGCCATCCCTGCCCTGCTCGTGCTCTGCAGGCAGCACTGGCAGGGAGCTACTGCAGAGCACCAGGACAGGACTCTTTGGGAACATTAGCATTAGCYCCCAGCCTACAGGAACTTTTGTGGGGTAAGGGAACGTGGCATGACACCTTCCCTTATTTTGATCTGAAATTCTGCCTTAAAAAAATGAATGGCTGAAGGTGTGCCAAGATTTGCTTATTTGGTTGAAAAAAACTCAAAGTCTTCTGGTCAAAGCAGAAACACCCTGACCCGGGGCTTCTGGGCAAAAGAAAAGAATTTGTGTGGTTGTAAGCAAACAACTCTAAGTTTATCCCTTTGCTTGAATCTATCTTCTTAACAGAAGCCTAGTAGTTCTGACAACCAATACAGAGATTATTCCTATCAAGAGGAATATAGAGTACAACATAGAGTATTTATAAGAATAAATAATAGATAAAGAAAAAGCCTGGAAAGAGCTGGCCTTCCTGACCAAGCTCTTTGTGCTGCTCAGGGCCATTTCCTTCTCCATGGACCAAACTCAAGGATATCTTTGGGTAATTGCAGGTCGCCTGCTCCAATTCCCATTCAAATTAGTTCGTTCCACTAACTAAGGCTTTGTGCTTTAATAAGTCTTTTTTTTTGTATTGATTGTTAGACTCTTATTGATAGATTTAGTATCTATTGATTGTTAGAAATAGTCTCCAAATTTATTGTTAAAAATAGTCACTGTATTGTTTAAATAGGCTTTGTAATGACTCTTATAATTAATCTGTATAATGGTGTACTTTATTGTTTGTTAGAAATACCCTCATTGGTTGTAAGAAATACTCTTTWTTGATTGTTACAAATAGTCTCTGTATTGATGGTTAGAAATACCCTCTAGAGTTTTTATACTGTTTTTATTCTTACAAATAGTCTGTGTTGCTAGAAATACTCTGTAGTTTTTACAGTCTCTGTATTGACTGTCAGAAATGGTCCCTGTATTGATTTATACAAAGAATATTTATCGATTGTTATATTCTCTGTATTAGCTGTTAGAAATACTCTCCATATTGATTCTTATACATAATCTCTATAGTTAGATTATTTATTTGTTCTTATAATTAATTATCTATTATCTTTATCTATTATTTATTCTTATAAATAATCTATGTTGATTTTTGTACTCTCTTGGTAGGAATAATCTCTGTGTTGGTTGTCAGAACTACTAGGCTTCTGTTAAGAAGATAAGATTCAAGCAAAGGAACCTAAACTTAGAATTGTTTGCTTGCAACCACACGAGTTGTTTTCTTTTGCCTCTGGCACTGTCCTTGCACCATGAGCTCCTCTTACAGCCCCAAATACAAACACCAAAGAAATAAACATCCTGTGTGCAAATCACAGCTAGGAGTGTGCACCCATCCACCCTGCATATTCCTTCTCTCTTGGGAGGATATAGCAAAGCATTGAATTTCTGTCATGATTWCATGGCAGTGCTCTGTATGCCTGGCCATTTTCTATGCACAGGAACCATTTTTCCCCCTAAATAAAAGAGAAAAACATCACTGTTGTGTTCTGATGCTTTGTTTTATTTGTTTGTTCTTACCTTGGGGCTGTAAAGCTGAAAACAGCCAAGAGATAAAGGAGGAGGGGGCTGGACTAGATAGTCTTAAAGGTCCTTTTCAACCCCAAATATTCTGTGGCATTTAGACTCCTCCCTGAGAGGCACCAATCACCCACTCACTGTTTGGACAACCTCTCCTGAGAGGCTTGCTCCCTTTTAACGTCTCACTTTCCATTTCTGCTGAGCTTTTTAAGTTGGAAAATCTTTCCTGACAACTCTTATAATTTTTCTTTAGAATGGCAAATGAAAGCATCTGGGACTTTTATAACTTAAGTGACGTGTTTCATGGAATTTTAAATGACACTGCCCCTCAAGATTTCTTTAAATTGCTCACGTATTTTATACCACCTACAGAATAATGTATATAAAATCCACTATTATTCTAGCTAAGTATTTATCCTTGACAGATTGCAATGCATAGCACAGCCACAGGAAATAGAAGAAAGGTGTCAAAAGGCATCAAAACCACTCCAAAGCAGGCCTTTAATCATTGCACCAAAAGGTTCCAAAAGATAGTGTGGAAGTAGAAAGTGGAAGCTCTATGTATAGCTTTGTACAAAAGAAAATTATTTGTCATTTAATCAAAGAAATCAACTGACAAGTTGAAAAGATTAGTGCTACAACAATCACATCATTTACTTTCCAGAAGCTCAATGTGGAATCATTAAATATGAAGTTTTCTCTTTCAGGCAAAAAATTTACACAGCTGGACATCTAGAGCAAAATGCTGCTAGAGATAATACAAGGACAGTCATGATGAGATGGAAAGATAAACAGTTTTCCTGCCTTATGCAAACACCTCAGATGTTACAGTAAAGCCAAGTTGAGACTTTTAAAAGCTGTTAAGCCTGTGCCCACTTATATTCTCAAAATGGAGATAATTTTGTTTAGAGTACTCAGGAAAGGGAGGTTTAAGGACTTAAATTTGTGTTTAGAATAGGAAGAGGCCAGCTTTTGTACTGGATTATCCAACTCTTGGGGAATATTAGCATTAGCCCCAACCTACTGTAACTTTTGTGGGATAAGGGAACATGGCAGGACACCTTCCCTTCTTTTAATCTGAAATTCTGCCTTAAAAAAATGAATGGCCGAAGGTGTGCTAAGATTTGCTTATTTGGTTGAAAAAAACCAAAGTCTTCTGGTCAAAACAGAAAATTTCTCTTCAGCTCCAGGGTTCCTGATGTGACAGCAAGAAGAAAAATTCCCAAACTAAAGTCTAATACAAATGCACCAGTCTGTTCCTTGGTGCTTGCTTATGGATAATACCTGCTACTGCTGCTAGACATTACACAAGCATGTGAAAAGGCTTATTTAGAAATCAGGAGGCAGAAATCCATCATCCCAGGCACCAGCAAGTTAACTAATTTAAAATATAAACCAGCAAGTTAACTAATTTAAAATATAAACCTTAGTACAACGGCAGATTCCTAACAGCTTCCCCCAAGAAACAGAGCTATTTAGTGACCTATAGAAGTCTAATGCCTCCAAATCAGACTCACCACTAGGCAGTCAACAAAGCCAGTGCCTAGAACACAGCAGGGGTTTTGGAGTGCCTACAAAACTTCCAGCAAATCTGCTCCAGCTTTTCTGGCACTGCTAGCACACCTGGATTTTCCATTCCTCCAGCCACAGCTTGAATCATCACATCATCCATTCTACCACCAAGCAYTGCTCTGTTTATAAATGCTTCTGGAAGATAATCTGCATAATGTGGATTCACAACATAATATTAGAGAAGACTCAAGGAGTACAGCAACATGTCTCATGCTTCCACTGAACAGTTAAACAGAAAAATCTTTTCATCATACTTTATCTATGTAACATTTCCTTTGGTACCATTTCAAAAAATCCATGCACAAGGACAATCTCAATGCTGTCCAAGCATATGTGGGTTTTTTAAACACAAGCTTTGTGTTCTTTGACACAACAAAAGCCCTGCAAAAAAGATTTTCATTTTCTTTTAGGTTTTCTTTTTTAAGTTATTTTAAAAATGCTTCATGCCTCTATCCCCCCAAAAGCATCAGTGTGCTTAATTTACAAGATAAGCTGACTTTATCTTACAATATCCTGGACCTCCTCTTTGTGTGCAATGGCCATTGAATGAGCCTACAAGATGCATGCTATTGTATGTATTACACAAWATATATTCTGCAAAATGAGAGCTGAACACATGAGTTAAAGTCCAGGTAAGCAGGCTTTTCAAAACTCAGGACACTTACCCATCTGAGATGAAAAACTTGTAGCTCCTGAGAGCTGTGAAATTCAGGAGACATTTGCCATGGTGAGCCATTACTTTATTTGCCCAGATAGGTCTACAAAATGCATTCCCACGAGGCTGCATAAATTGCAAATGTTCCAAGCAGTTCTCCTTTCATTACCAGCTCACTAGAGAGACATTATTCCTCTATGAGAAGAAAACAACCTAAAATCATGCATGCCAATGYTTTCATAACATCAGAAGAGGAAAGTAGATGCATAACTCATAACAGATTTCCACATACGACATTYTCTAATCAATGCCACATTAAAGTACTGATTTGATGATAAATCACTTGTGTCCAAACTTTGAGAAAATTATTTAAAATATCCAAAGTTCCCTCTGGCTTGCCACCACAAAGCTCCAGCAGTGGCTTTAAAAGATCCAGGTAATACTGAAGAACATGGGAAGTTTACATAACACTCCTTCCTCAAAATACACTCCCCATCCCCAAAAATAAAGAGGATTGGAAAACTATCTTTGGATATGATAATCTTACTTGATTATTATGCTTTAATGTATGAATTGAAAACTAAAGATACCTACTGGATATGTTAATGAATTAAAAATAAACCGGGTTGCTCAGGGCTCCATCCAGCCTGGCCTTGAATTCCTTTGCCTCTGTGTATATTTTTGCAAAGGAATAAGCTATAAGACAGCAAAAATTTAAGCTAAAATAATCAATCATGTGAACAATAAACAGGGAAGCACTGTAATGCCAGAACAGGTGGACAAAGAAATTAAGTGCAGTTCATTCTTTTTAATAGAATATGAAGTGCACTAACTTTCCTATGTTCCATTTTCAAGAATGCTTATTAATAATGCATCATTTAATTTAAGAGTGCTTTTTAGTAAGAAAAGAAAGGTTAGTGATTACAGATTTAGTGCTCCTAGATTGTGCATGTAAGGGAAATGCTGAAATACCAYGTACAGCAAAGTGCTGCAGCTATTAATATAATCTCTGAAGGGTTACAGATTCTGTCTTTTAAGCAAAAATATCAGTGGCATTTGGAACTGTTTGTTTAAAACTGCAGACTGACAGAATGGGGACATAAAAACATACAGCAAAAGAGAATAGATGCAGTGAAGTTATACACATCTACTTGCTATATTGATTTTTAAAATATATTCCTAGGTGGACGTACTTTTCTCTGTTTTCACAAATTAGTTTTCTGTAAAGTGCCTGCTGTGATACAAAGAATGATAATTGGATTTATTTTTAGCATGAAAAAATATGCACTTAAATGTCTCTTCACAGTGTGATGGTATTTTTCTGGTAAATTGTAGAGGTATCTGCCAGTTGTCAAAAGTACTTTAAAGTCTTGAAAAATTAAAATCATGAATCTAAGATAGTTTAAGAAAGTTTTACATTCCCAAATTTCACTCAGGGTGCCAAAAGCTGAGAACATCCTGCTAGTGAACCAGCAGGGAAAATATGGTCAAATCAATAAATGTCTGCTCTTGCACAGGAAATGGCTCAATAACTGCTTTTTACTAAGGTTACTACTGTTCACCTTACTTAGCTCGTTCCTGAAACATGAAGTATGCAAAGCCACAGAGATGGATTGTATTATCACAGCATTCCCTTTCTCCCTAGATCCAAGAGCTTGTGGAGGTATGAAGGTGGTGTAACCTGGGAATTTGACCATCTCAACCTATGAGCATTTGCAAAATAGCAGAAACAGAAAGCCAAATTTCTCATTAACCCAATTATTTGACATTTCCTGTTTTCTCTCAGTTTGCTCAGAAATGCTGAAAGCAATTCTGCTCAGAAACAACAAGCATGTTGTAATTTCTATTTAACCTTCAGGAAGAATAACCTATGAAATTTTAAAGACAGAACTGAACTAAGGGTCTGCCTTATTGCCAGCAAACCTCAATCACATGCAGATTGTGCAAATTTGAAAGATGCAAATGTGAGCCTACAGCTTGAGGCCATGTTTCCTTTCTCCTGATGGTCTTCCTTGTGGTTACACTGGATAGCCACATCCTGCACTGGCATTGTCACTACAGCTGATCGCGCCTGCAATCATTTGGGAAAGGTTTAAGGTGCATTCATTTTTAGATTTTTTTTTTTCTTTTTGGGGAGTTTGCTTTTTTCCTCTAAGAGCAATATCTTATAATGAAGCTCAGAAAATCCCTTACCATAGGACACGTCTTTGAAGGTTGTCAGGGAAGCTGAAAGAACAAGAAGTTGAGAAAAAGAGAACGCAGCTCAATGCTGTAACACCATCTGACTCAAGTAAACACAAGTAAAAGACCAATTTCAATTGTTTTAAAGACCAAAGGAAGAAGGGATTTACAATAAAATGGTACAGAACCACTTAAATTTTTAAAATTCTTGATTTACAAATGGAAGGGACAAGCACAGACTCCAAGCCACAAGACCAGTAGAAAGACTCAGAGAATTATCACTACTCTTGCCTTTGGAGACATCCATTATTGTTTCAAGAAATCTTAGTTGATAACAAAAAAATAAGAACATCTCCAGCTGTCAGGTAGCCTCTTTATTAAAGATCCTAGATTAAGGGGAAGCTGGAATGCAACAGAAATATTTATCAATTGATTCCACCTAGGCATATCTCACTCCGTTTTTTTGGCTGCTGCAGATGCTTGACAGCAAATGCATCTTGATCCAGCTACTCAGTGTGTTGTACAAAGTAATATCTCCCAGATTAATTGGCTTAATTTACTTGTTTACTGCAGTCTTCATCTGTAAAACAGGGTATCCAGATGAAATGTAATGGACTGTGAGATGCAAAAAGTCACGTTGGATAAACCTAATGGTTCTTTCTGCTTCTGAGCTAGAAAAAGACGCACTGTCTAATCAGCACTGTTTGCAGGGCTTATATAACAATAGTCTGACATATTTCAGACTACTGGAAAAGTTAGAGCTGTTAAAGGTAAGACATAAGCTAACAATAAATACTACAAGTTCAGAAGTCTAAATGATTATTAGACCTTTTCAAATAGGCAGTGCAGATGCTGGCAGGGTTGTCATCATCTGAAATTAGGAAAACCTGTGTACAGCTCATCATCACTCTCTTCTTTCCCTTTTTAATTGTCTCATCAGCACTTAAAACACCTTCTCTTGGGCATATTTCTTTTATTTTTGTAATTTCATCAATTTTCTTCCTGATTTCCTCTGACTAGTCCTTAGCAGCCACTGGCGTATTTATCTAAGAGAATGTCATTTTTTCCTTCTGTCCTCACATCACCCCACCTGGAAACTGTCTCTCAGGCACAGAATTTGTTTCTGCACATTCATAAAAGTGAGACAGACTTGATAAGGATCTGCTGTGATGTAAATAAGGTGTTCATCCTGTGCCTCAATAATTTATTTAAAACTACAGCCATATTTCTTTTCTCCCAATGGACTTTATATAMATATTCTATGAATATACATATTCTTTAAACCTCTACTTTAATTTTCTTATGCTCAATCATCAATCTGAAACAACGATTTAATTATGAATAGTTAGCATTTGGATTTACAAAAAAAAAAGGCAAAAAACTACTAACTGAAGAAAAAGTACCTTAATTGAGTACCACTGTTTTGAAGTAACAGGCAGTAAAAATGTTTTTCCAGAATTTCTGTGAGATTGTTTAAAAATTCATCAAAGCACTTCCACATAAAGTTGGGCTTTGAAATATGTAATCAAATTCGGTGTAAGCGCAGATCTCCCTGCTCATTTTGAGCTTGATTGCCTAAGGAAGCACAGAAAACATGACCACCCTCTATGCCAATCTCCCTCCTCCAGCCCTTAGATTTCCAAAACTGTTCACCAGTTTCCTTCAAAGACACAAAAAGATTAAAAAGGCTCAAAAATAAGAGTATTTCCTTAAATTGAAAAAATGTTTCTAGATATAGAACAGAGATTAATGCTGTAGACATCCTGTAAGTACCTTTTAGCTCCAGCTGTCTGTACCTGAAGTATCTATGCCTCTTCATGTTTGTTCTGTTGGATATTTAATTGAAACCTTAAATAMGTATAGAAAAAAGCAACCCACTTTATGCATGGCAAAAATAACCCTTCATGAAAAGAGTATCARAAACAAATTAAATACTGAAGGACAAAAAACCCAGTCCTGTTTCCACAAATCAATGGAGTGAAAAAGTCTCCACATTGTAGATGWGCTCTCGTAAACCATGCAGCTCAGCAACCACATATTGGATTTTCTGTGCCGGAATATACTGAAGCAAACACTTGAAGGCAAGTGCAGCTGCCTTGGATGTTAGAAAAACAAGTTTCTTTAGCAGGACAGGAGGAAAGGTATATTTTAAATTGCAATTGACAGTTCCTTTACTTTGAAGGTTCTCTCAAAGTCTGAGAAATTTTGAGAGATTTTGAACATCATCTACCTAGTTTTTATTGAGAAGAAGACTATTAAATAATCTTTTAGAGCTCTTTATTTTTTTCCTTTTTCCATAGATCTGATGAAAACTCAACAACAGGAATAATCCGTGGTTCAAATTGAAAGCTACCACAGAGAGGACTCTCCACTGTAATAAAGTGGAAGAACTGAAGAGGTTGATACTCTCACATTGTCCGACATATAGCACAGTTGTAATGCTTAATAGCCTGATGCAATTACTCACATCCACATTTTTAGAATTAGGTTCCTGACTGTGCTCAGAGGTGCTTGGGTTTCACCTTTAATATTCACTCACTGCTAATTTTAAAAACAATCCTTTAACCTACAAAAACTTAAAAATCAGCATTTGGCTAGAAATTGCATAGGTTGGATTTCTATATAATTCATGTTCTACTGCAGTTGGATTCTCACAGAGGCTCCCTGAAACTATTTACCAGGTGATGGTTTGTCTTGGAACTGGCAGCTGTCTTTGCTGGGACACAGGTGAAGCAATAAAGATGAAAGGTAAATGAAAGAGATATACAAAGGAAGAACTCCTTTGGTTCTGATTTTCTTCCTTGAATTCCATGCTTTCAGGGACCAAATATTATGGGGGAAAAAAAAAAGAAAAAATTAAAACAAACAAACAAACAAACAAAAAAACCCACCCAAAACAAACAAATAAAAAAAACCCAAAAAAAAACCAAAACCAGAGAACCCCAAACAACCACCAATGGGTAATAAAATCCATCTACCTCTACCAACTTCTATTTCAACTTGCTCCAGAGCTGTGTCCATTGACACCCAGGAGCCTGCACAGACTGGAACTCGTGGCCAGGGTAACATTGCTCCGTGACAGAGCTCTTCTAACCAAYCAGAGATTTCCATAGCATGCTGGTTAGGGAGGAAGGCACTGCCAATCAGTTCTGAAAAGTTTCTCCAGACATAGCACTGCTGACAAGAACATGGGGAAATTTTTTCACCCTCAGGAACTTGCCTGTGACTGTCAGCTGATAAAAAGACTTTGTGAGAATTACTGAAGCAACATKCACTCCATGTGGCAATCTGTCCCCCCGTGTTGTACTGAAATAAAACAAGCACTCAGTATGTTTTCACAGAATGTATTATATTTTATCTTTTTTTTTTTATCTGTTAAGATTAGATTCTTTAGCAACAGGCTTGTGCAACTTCTCTGATAACAATCTTTAAGTTTAAGAGGAGTACACTTCCATGACCAAGGTCTTGAAGTGAAAATAAAATGATGCAGTACTTTTTGTCACCTCCTCCTGACAATTCTTTGCTTTGACTTGGCAGAACAGCCCCAGCAAACCGTGATTGCCGGTGTACAAAATGAGAGCATTTGTTCCATGAACAAAGGGAAAACAGAGTCCTGCAAGCTCCCTACACTGCTGAGCTGTTCTCTGGGTACTACTCTGAAAAAAAAAAAGTAACGGGACGTTTCAAGAGCATCTCAAATTAATAGTTTTTATTTGAAACAATGTCATCTATTTCTGTCAGAGCGAGTCATTTAGAGCTTTCATAGCGTGCCTCAGGGTACTCCAGTTCTGAAGACCCTACCCAGGCAAACCAGGATTCTGTTTCAAAAAGGACTTTATCATTCACCCTGAAGCACTGGGTCCCACTGCTGCAGTCCCTGTATATGGTTATTCCATGAAAAATACATTCTGCTGCACTAGGCTGTCTTACTGCCTCCTGTGAGTGAAGCTGCAGGTCTAGGCCATTTGTATTTTGCCTTGCCCTACTTCAAAAGATTTCAATCAGAACTTGAATATTGCCTTCTGATACGAACATGGAAAAATGCCTAAAGCTATCTGGATTAAATTTGGCACAAAACAGCACTCTGAAAGTATTATTTAACTACTTTTAGCCTACAGCAAGGGCTTTACAGCCAAGCTATAAACTCCCTAATAATAAGATGCCTAATAAAAGTGCTGACAGACCATTCAGAGCTTCAGCAGTGCTCATTAAAATGCACTAGAATAGAACACTCTCAGGATGACAGATTCTCAGTGCCCAGGAACACCCAATACCTTAACAAATACCCACATTTCTCAGCATGTACACCACAGACTCACTCCTTCTCTCTGGACAGCTTGGAATTACATTACTTGCTGGAAAATAATGACTTTGGCACTGAATATTAATGACCTGTTTAACAACCAACATAAAATCATATCCTACCTCTCTGGAAAGTACATGCAACTTTAACCAATATTTCCATAAAAATTAACATCAAAGGAGTATTTTTACTGAAGGATTTCATAATGGATTGCCTTGCTTCAGGGCTTTATTTTTCCTGTGCATCCAAACTCTTCTTTTTATTCACAAATCTGTTTAATTTTGAAACTAGGTCCACATGCTACAGGATTTCCCTTTAATCATACAAGCTATTCCTCTGAAACATCAGGAATGGACATAAATATTGTTTGCTCTTCTAAGAGTCACATGTTCAAGCATTTAGGATACACAAAAGTATTTTGGTACTTGCTCCCGTTAACAGCAAAATAGCATCCAGACTTGGATTAGTAGACTGCAAACGTAGGGGTTGGGAGTATTTTTAGTTCCTATGGAGGGAATCCCCAAGAAGCCACAAAATGGAAACCTCACAGATGTTTATGAGATTTTTATGAAATTATTATGAAATTACAAATTCACAGCAGAATTTATGCTTTTGCTTATTGTTATCTCCTCCTCAGAGCAGGGAAAACTTAAGGATAACATGAAGGATGAATCAGTTTGCTTCTTACAGTCTTGTCTAACTAAATTTTGGGTTAGACTAGAGGTCCCTTCCAACCCAAACTATTCTGTGATTCTGTGAATTCTAAGTGTCTCAAGGAAGGAGGTCCTAATATCTGCATTTTCCCCATCAAGACACAGAGGTGCTCCTACTCCTCTTGGAAGTATCTTTGTCATAAATGTGACCACTAAATCTTTACTGAGCTCTAGGGTAAGGGCTGAGCCCAGGCCCAGCCATCCTCCTGGTTACAGTGACTCTGAGCAGTTGGTATGAATCACAATTAATAAAATGTCAAATTAATGCTGAAGCAAGAAATCCCAACCTAAGTGCAGGAATCACCTGCCACTAGAGCCATGCTTAATCTTTTCATACTCCTGTTAGTCCATGCAGAGCAGGACATAAAACAAAGGAAGTCCCACTGACTCCTTCAGTCATAAATCCCCCCCAGGCAATGATTACCTTAAAACACAAATGGAATTTTGACACAAAGCCTCACTGGCAGGACACTGGGCAGCAGAATGCTTCAATCCAATAATATGAAAGGTGCAAAGAACAAAACAGAATATTGGCTAGAGAGCACACATAATACTTGACTACTTAAATCTCAACAAAAGTAAATGAATTATTTAATTCAAATGTATAAAACAAAATATATGTCTTGTTMTAAATCTTTTCTGATTTAGAAAAAGTGGGCCCTTTTTATTTTTTAATTGTCTATAAAGCATCTGTTTTCCAGCACAAAAACATGATTTTTCATAGCAATTATTGATCTCTACAGAGCCTCTAACGGGACTGGCAGTCTCAGAACCACACAATTTTTAACATCATAATGCAGCCACAGGCAATGCTTCTGCTTTTACAAGGCACTCGAGCCTGAAGTACAGGTTATTTGAAACATAATTTCTTAGTGGGAAATAACTGTAACACACAAGAATCCAAGTTGTCGACAACTTTTTTTCCATTTAAGAACTGAATGACATGTACAACACGTTCCTTTTAACCAAAATGTTTTCTTTGTTGCTCAGGAATGGTTTCTGGAAGCCTGGACCCAGCACTGCCCAATGCTCCTGCTGTCACAGTTCTGTAGGTCAGAAAGTTCTCCATATATTAACTACTCCTCTTTTATGGTGACCCACCTATTCAAGCTCTCTTACTTAACTAGACCATGTATCAGCTGAGAAAAACTAGACAGCAATTACAGAAAATTAAAAAATGCTATTAGTAGATGTGCTACAGAATAGAGAAATTACACCCTCATTCCATCTCATGAAAGACTTCAAGAATGGAGGGGTGTAAGAATAGAACTTCAGCCACAGTTGTGGATCTTCTTGCCTTACACATTTCTTCTCTTAATCTCCAACTCTTGGATGTTTCTAAGAAGACATACAGATATCTTTGCCAGTGTGTCCAGGACAGCATTTTATGCCCTTTCTCTGCTTTGTGAGAGAGCTCATGCATTCTCTTCTATTTCTGACTATTACAAAATTCTTTGTTAGAAACCAGAATTTCTCCTATAAGGAATCAAGTACTTAAGAATTTATCCCTTATTACCCTATCTATTATCTCATTATAGAATTTAGTTCCTCTTAATGTTTTTTTCTAAAAAACTTTCCACTTCATTCTCAGAAATCCTTCACCAGGAAAAAATATGAGACTTCAGATGGACTGTCTGCTTTTTGCAGCCTGAGGCCTAAACCACAAGAGATCGAACATTCAGCAGACTCAGATTGGTGCTACAGCTGTCAATTGTTCTCTGGTCCRAGCAATCCATTCAGATTTTACTTGCAGCTAGAGCTGCAAGCAGCCAGATTCACTGACTCAAGGTCAGAAATCTTTTTGTCAGAACTGAAAAATATTCCAGCTGCAGCTGATCACCACTAGAGAAACAGAAGTCTTATGCCCTATGAGAAAATGGTGGATAAAGGAAAAAAAACTTTAGGCTGTTCATGCATTCCATAAATAAAGTTCATTAAAATCTCTCACAACAAGGGATCATCTCTGTTATTCACATTAATGAAAGTCTGACAATTTAATTAAAAAAATATTTGCAACTGCAATTCAACCACCTTTTTCTTTCATCATGAATTTCTGATTCTTAATACACTTTTTAATGGCAGAGGGCCACCTCTTTTGTTATAAAAGGAAACAACAAGAAAACCCAAGTTTGTGGCATACAGTGAATCCCAAGAAGCTGCAATTTCCCCCTCATCTGCACACTTTACCATGTGGCAAGGTCACAAAAACAACTGCTTGATTTATCAGACAGATTTCAAATCAGGAAAAAAAAACCTACTAAAACAAACAACCCAAAAAACCTTGCCTCAAATCAATTTCCAGTTGATGCAGTGCTGTTTTATCTGACCCAGTGTTTCAGAGCATCAGATAATAAACCAAAGTCACTGCACAAAATCTCTTTAATGGCCTAGCAAAAAAGGAGTTGTAAATTAGGATGCCTTAGGGATAGATAAAAGTACAGCACAGCAAAGAAAAGCGGAGGAGTATGACAAGCTGATCAGGTTCACTTGAAGTTTTCCAAGACTGGACAGGCCCTCACTTTTATAGAGGTTAGGTTAAAGTTAGAGAAGAAAAGACACAGAAACTTTGATAAAACCTGTCAAACTCTAAGCATGCATGGTATAGAAAATTTTAAAAATCAGATATTAAGTATTAAAACATACAACACTTTTGTGAATCTAGTCTCTGCTATCTTGAGAGACCCCTCCAGGACACTTGTTTCAGAGCTGTCACCATTTCAGGGGATCCAGAGACAAATGCCCATTACGAGACATCAGTCAGACACTAACCCTTTACATGAAGTGGTACTGGGCCTGTGAGAACACTGAAATTCTCCTGTTACAATCACAAAACAGCCCATGGTCCCACAGGGGCAGGTGTTTATTACAAGCTCAGGTTGACAATGAGATGTCTCCTCCACATTTGTTCTGCTGCCAAACACACACCAGCTCCTGTTTGATTATGCAAAAAATGTCTGTTCCACAATAATAGCCCCTGCTCCAGCCACCAAAACACCCCATCTAGCTCAGCTGCAATGTACTTTGTATTTCAAGTGTCCTGTTTTGGGGACAGCAAGAGTAAAGCAGCAAGATGGTAGGATTACCATGCCAACACACTGTCATATTTAGATTCACCAAAAATTTACCTCAGAATTTCTTAGCATTCCTTTGTTGATTCACATACAATGTGCTGAAGAATTATTGAATGGTGGATTGCTGCTGCACATTTCAGATTGAAACCACCACTCCTTAAAGACCTTCCTGCTATGATGGCATCAAAAACTATTTGCACGCCGACAGTTTATATACAGCACGAACAGGACGGGGCACCTGGAATCAGTTCCTTGAGTGGTTTATTTTTCACATCAGTCTCATAACATTGTTTTGACACTGGAGACAAAAAGATGTGACTATCTCACTGTTTCAACAGAATGCTAAAGAAACTTAATGTTACAACATAGCATAAGACAGTCTCAGAGTAGGTTTCAGCCAATCACATAGAGGAAAAGCACATTGACAGTAGTTCTAACCAATAATCTGAAGCATACGTAATTCTGGTTAAAACAATAACGGCTTATTCTCAACACAATAGCTTGTTCATAAAAGCCTAAGTACAGAGCTCCATTCATATTTAACTTTCTAAAATATACATTAAATAAACTTGTTGCAACTTAGAAGGCGGACTAACATAGGCTTATTGTTCTATTTCTCACGTCTGCACTACAGCCTAGAAATCTTTTTTGCTGCTTTAGCATCTGTTCCCATAACTTCTGCTTAAGGCCTGCTTTCTTAGCCTTCTTAAAACCCTCTGATTTTTATAGATTCCAACACTTCCTATTATTCTACTCATGAAATAAAGAAGCATTAATCCAGCTGAAATGAAAATCTCCCTTCAAATCCTAGGGTCTATCTATAGGTAGAGTTTTTAATATACAGAAGATTAAAAAAGCAGGAACACAAGGATATCCCTGTTGGGATATTTCAGTGGCATCTTATTAGGTGAAAGATAGTGGAAAGTACACCCTTGCCTATTCCCTTGGTGTCTTTGCGTGGACTTGTTGGCCATAGATTGAAATCTGCCTCCACATCCTCCTTTGGCAATAAATCTCAGAATTCCAAGTGCTTTCTCCAAAGCTTTAAACCAAACTCTTAACAGTTTCATCAAAACACTGCAGCTCAAACATTGCAGGATAGGGAAATAACTCTGTATTCATTTTACCCATGACCTTCATGATTTTGTGAACATTGATCATATCAACTTTCAGCCTTATTATCTCCTGGCTGCCTTTTTCCCCAGCCTTGTCTCTTCCTTATAATGTGACTGCTCTGTTTCCATTAATCATTTTGACTCCTGTACACAAATACATTRTGAAAATCATCCTCCACACAGACATAAATAATGCATGAATTTCCTCAATACCTCTTGATCAAGACTCAACTTTGGCACTTGGTAAAAACAGAGATGAATTCTGCTGAATCTAGCCCCCATCCTGTGGCAGGATTCTATCATTGATTTGCCAGATAAGGCATAGCAAGAAGTATGACAGGATCATGCCACAGGTCAGGAGAACCCTGGAAATTCTAAGTGTGATACAAACCTTTCCCACTGTTGTCAGCAGGAAAAATTTAAAAGTATCTCATGACAAATGCCACCTTCCTCTTCCCTTTCCCACCAGACATTTGTTTGAGTAGTTCCCCAAATAAATCACCACCAAACCAAGGAATTCTTATAGAAATAAAAGATATGCTGGTGTTAAGAAGGACAGTTTTGTAGGGGAGCGAGCTACACATGCAGAGACTTCATTGTTTAATCARGTGTTTCCTGCTCTTCTTCTACTTCTTTTCTGAGATTTCTCCCATTCAATGTCCTGAAGGAATCCAAAAGGGCAGTGGACACTTCTCAGAAGCACSTTTTACTGAGAATCATTTCTAAACAGAAGTGAGGTTAACTGCAGTTCAAAGCATTTGCAAAAATAGAGCCTGGCTCCAGGAGTATTGATGCAAAAAAAACCCAACAGGTCACAGGAGCTGTAAGGAAAGAACGGCATCTCTGGATTTTTTTGGTATTGGAATTTACAGGATTGCAATTTCCCTGTGCTTTAAATAACAAAATTTTTAGGCCTACTTCAAGTGCAGCACTGCATTATGTAAGACTGTGTCCCTATACACTTTCTCCAGACTTCAAAAGTGGGATGTTGCCCCCATACCACTATTTTACTCAAAAAAAGGAAAAAAATTTGTAAATTCTTGTCTTACAGAATTTAAATCACAGCAGAACATCTTGCTTTTTTTTTCCCTTGATAGATGCAATTTTCTAACAGTTTTACATAACATAAATCTGAAGAGTAGCTCTGGCTCACTTCAAAATAAATAAGGTATCATTTGAACTGACAAAAAGAAAATGCAAAACATTACTTTCTTTCAAGCCTGTAAATYGGATTTTCTTAACAGTAGAGTTGGATGTTGGTTTGAGTCACAAATATCTTTGCAAAAATATATAGACACATAGAATTTTGGAGTTTAGATTCAGATGAATACACCACTACTGAGGGTGCTTAGGAAATCACAGAACTCATCTTTCTGAGAATGCCTCTTCAGAAACAGAAGCAGAACACACACAGTTATGTTCACCACCCTGCAAACATTGTCTCTATTTTGTAAGAAGCAGTCATTGAAAATTAAAATTATAATGACACACCAAAGAAAAAWTTTTTTGTGAAATAAAAAGCGTCAACTAGAAACACGTAGAATGTCAACCAAAGCAATTATTTCCATTTTGTTTGCATTTCAGATGACCTGTTTGTACATTCCTGCTTACCACAACATCACCACCACAATCAGCAAAAGGAATGGAGCTACTTGGAATTGGGAAAAGGTGTTTTCTCAGGTACTTTAGATGTTTTCTTGCACAAATTCTGCTTGCAGCAACCAGTTTCCTGCAAAACCTTCTTGCCAAAAGATCAAACTGCGTAGTTTCACTCAAACAAAAGTCCCTGTGAGAATTCTACTTGATTAAGGACAGATTAAAGGCTGCACATTAACACCCAAAGGCTAAAATTTTTCAAAACATGCAGATAATTTAGAAACCCTTTTCCCCATCAGTTTTAATCAATGATCTGCTTTGAAAACCTCAGTCCAACTGTGTATTGGATTAAAACAGAAGAGCCAGCTCCTGAGGCAATTCATAAGTGCATCAACAGATTTAAACAATGCCAAGTAGATAAGGAACTGGCATCAAGGGACAGGGCTTTCAAGAGTGTTTATTCTTTTTCTTCCTTGGATCTGATCACAAAATTTCCATTTATTTTAACAAAGCAGAGTTCAGACAACATCTACTGTGCTTCTCCAGTACTAACTGATTTATAATGGCTATCTATCCCTTGTAGGATACATCTTCTAACTTGTCATTCCAATCCACTCCTCTCCTTGCTTTACAGCATCTTACAGGTTCCCAGACCAAATCCGTATCACAGTTTAGAACTGCTAACAGCAGAGCAGGATGAATCCCCACCCAGTTATTGCCTCAGTCAGAGCTGGCTTTGGTGCAAAGCCATTGCTTTCACAACCACACATAGCCACCACGAGCTGAACACTAATAATGGCTAAGAATCTGAAAACAGTTCAGTTTGGCAAGAGKTTTTTTTTTTACTGGTGTCCCACACAGTCACCTAGACCTGTGCTACCCTAGAAGCAGCACAGTGCTTCAAATCCTGATTTGACTCTTTCTTAATGCATTCTTTCATCCAACTGTGAAATAACACAAGTTAAGCCAAGGTATCAGTTCCAAGTGTTACCATGGTAGACAAACAGCACGTCCTTGTTCCATTTTGTACCCAAGAGGCAAGATCTAAGCCAGTATCTTTAAAGAACTCTTATTTCCTGGCCTTCTAGGTTCATATAGGTTTAAAAAGCAGCAGATTCTCAGTCAGAGCTATCAAAAGCTGAAGAGAACTTGGTAAAATGTGCTTTCCCAGAAAACATTACTATACTTTCCTTCTACAGGAATTTTCTTATTTTAAGATAGGTCAAGAGTCTACATGCAAAACAAGAGTTTACATGCAAAAACTTTAGCACTTAGACAATAAGCAAAGTACCTAATCCCACCCAGCTGTTTATGAAAGGCAAATCACATTTCTCCAATCATTCAAACATGGAGAACTGCAACCAGCATTCCTCACTGACATCCCAAATGCAGAGTGCTGCTCTGGAGTGCTTGGGGCTCACCTGTTTGTTGTGTGCCACACACACATCTGGGTGCCAGAGCTGCTGCAGGTGTTACTGAGAGAGGGACATTCATGCAGCTGTGGGAGAGGCACACGTGGCACTGCTTTCCTGAGCTGCTCCCACAATAAAGGAACTGATAAAACTTCTAAAAAGCCCAAAGATTGTACAGAATGTTCTACTGAGAGCAACACACAAGCAAACCTAAAGACTAGATAAATATTTCCACATTTTCTACCAGTTCTTGGGACAATCATATTCTCTCCTTAAGATCTTGATGAACGTGATTGCTATTAAGTTTTTTTTTGTTTTGTTTTTTTTTGTTTTTTTTTTTTTTTTTTTTTTTTTTTTTTTTTGTTGTTTTTTTTTTTTTTTTTTTTTTTTTTTTTTTTTTTTTTAATCATTACCTTGCAGAGAGAAAATTAATTGGTTCTCGTAACCTAAATGTGTTAAAATCAGTCAGTGGAGCACACTTCAGAATGAAGGGCCCTTGAGGAAAAGGATAAAAAAAAGATTTTTAAAAAGGGTTTAGTATCTAGATTACAGTTCTAAAAAGCAAGAAGTTTGAAAAGTTTTCTGTGAACTATTTAATATCTCTAAGTTCCATGACATCAGCTTCAACTCAAGATTTTACAAGACCTGGCTCACTTGAGCACRATTTTAAATAAGTTTTTTCAGCAACTTCAGCAGTTTTTGGTCAGTCATTCCATAGCTACTTAAGAGGAAAAACCACAAACTGTGGCCAAAAGTCTCTGAATAAGCCCTGAGATACAGGCACAGAGATAAAGTAATTTCACCAGTGTACATCCTAACATACAGCATCATATATCCTTACAGATAGCTTTCAGAGTCACACAGAGGTTTACACCACTTAAAGACACTGCTGCCTTCTGGGGCTTTTCCTTTCTATAGTTGAAGTGGCTTCAAGTAACTTTCATTCATGCACAGCTGCACCAACCASCCAGGAAGCACAAAAAAAGAGGAAATTCTTCACATAACCTTCTTTTATAAACATTTGAAAAACACACTTGGCTAAAAATTACTCATTTTCCAATGTAGAGCTGGTTTGTTTGGGTCTTTTTTTAATCATTATCAGTGACTTCAATTTCTTTCAGAAACATACTGATTTCAGYGCTTTTTTACATCAGCAAGTCAGTTTCAACACACATTTGTATCAACCTTGATGAGGCTAGGTTGAAATATCTCTACATCGCATCTACCTCYAGTCAGTGACAAAATAGCACAATTTCCTTTTTATCTGCTCTACCCTATTTATCAAAGAGTTTGTCTAAACAGCTGTTTCACCATATTTATATTTTAAGAATTATCTACTCCATCACTCTTTTCTTCCCCCTTGTACTACTCCTAAAGCGGTCTGTTTCTCTTCACAAAGTTTATAGAGATACTCAAAGATGAAACTTGCTTATCTCACAAACTGCAAGCTTTTAGTGCTTCCTTTCTGCAACTTTAGCATTTTAATAACATGCATCCCCTTGGTGTTTTGAGAAATGACAACATATTAAATCAAGCTCCTGGCTTAGGAACTTGATCATGTCCCCAAATCACTGTTTGTCCTGAACTGCTCCCTCCAAGCAAAACAAGGAAAGTTTTGAAGGAAATAATTTCTCTTTGCTTGCCTGGGATAACAGCATCTATTACTCTGYACACTGCCACCCTGACAGGCTTGCAGAAGCATTTGTGTGACCACTCCTAAAGCACTTGGAATGAAACACTGTACAAGAGGCTTATTTCAGCTGTACTTGTGCTTCTGACATTCCTGTTAGCACCTAAGTGTTCCCTGGAAATTTCTGAATATTTAATAGCAAGAAAAGGGTATTTGGCCCTGGGGATTTGAGAAGTTCTATACGTAACAGGGAAGCATRGAAGCAGTTATCTGTGAGCAACTGGTAAATGGGAGCCTCAAGTCTTTTCCCTTACCTGTTACTTTTCCTATTTAGGCTCAAGCATACAAGACACTGGATTATTTTAATAATGTATTTACAAAGACAAGAGGTGATCTCTCTATATACGTATAAATACATGTGACTGATTTGTTAAAAAACAACAATTACCCATTGACAGTGGCTTTTTAACCAAAACCAGGACACATTAACAATCACAGCTGACACAAAAGCATAACAATTAAATCTTACTAAGTTCAAAGTAGTTAAGAACTCTTGCCTTGCCTTAAACACTCTCAAACTCTCTTTAAGCAATAACTCTAAAGAATGGTTCTTCATGCCACAGATATCAATGCATGAAAGGAGAAAAGACATTAAGAATAGATGGATTCAAATGCAGGGAAAACAGATTCAAATTAGGTTGAGAACACGTCATTCCAAGCACACCAGGAAAGCACCCTGAGAGAGACATGAAACCAACACACAGATTTTTCTTTCACATTTGAAGCTGATCAAAGCTAAACTGTACAAAGCTCTATGCAAGCTAAGTGCCAGAAGATTAAACAACATCCAGAACAAAAGGAAACACTTTTTTTTCTGAGCTGCTTTGTCTAACCAGAACATTATTTCATTAGGCCTTTTTCCATCTCCTAGTTCAATCACACCATGGCCAGAGTAACTACCTGAAGCTGTGCCTTCCTAGCAGCCTGAAGAGACTGATGCTCTTTTTACAGCTCAGCTGCAAATCATGCACCTAAGACAGCTTTATGATTAGGTGTGAGCGAATGAGGAGAAAAGACAACCAATATATCCACATTTTAATATGAATCTGAAGTGCCTAATGATACCAACATGTTGATTTGAACAGCTACTCGCTTCAATCTTCTAATTTACTGATGGAAGAACTAATTTATTTTATGCAAAAAATTCAAAGARAAGTTCAAGAAGACAGCCTGAGAAGCCTTCTATAAAAAGATACTTTCAAAATGATTGACGCTGCCGCAGCTATCTGCAAGGCATTTCCAGCAGATATTGATTTTGTTGATGTAAGTGCAATTCATAGATAAATATTGCTCCACAGAACACCCTGTTTACAGAATTTTCTATGAGACTAAGGAGAACTTTTTTTGATCAAGTAAATGACTTAGGAACAAAYGTTGCTTTGAAAAACTGAGAGAATTTTTTTCCCTGTGTCTTCCTGTCTAATGAAAACATGAAACTGGTTAGTGAAATATACATAAAGTAAATGCATTTTCAGGCAAAGTCAAGATGAACACTGATTTTTTTTTTTCCCCCATACTATATGAAAATTAAGATATCCCAAAATTCTAGGAGGGAGTGAGGGGAGTAGAATACATATTTAAATTGGGTATTTGTTTCTAGGTTTTTTTATTTGATTGTTTAGCGTTTGCTTTAGTTTTTTGAAGATGAAAAAGGAAGCACCCAACAGGAATGTTGGTTTTCTATGGATGTCCCAATATTGTTTCTTCATGAGGAGGGAAAGGTGATGCACACCCAGGCCTCATCATTTCTATCAGAAACACTGCCATCCCAGAGATTGATAAAATTAAGATTGATACTAATATCTTAATCGTAAAATGTCASAGTTTTTTCCCCACAGCCTCAGTGCAGACAGAAAACATGGAGCGCAAGCAATTGCTCCAGAAAAGCTGTCAACTTCAGCACTCTTAAGGAATAAGGCCTAAAAAAGGAAAACTAAAAGATAATTTTCCTTTTTTTTTCTTTTATTTTTGATTTTTGTTTTTGAAAGGTCTCTCAATCAGCAGATGGACGGAGGAGTGCTGTGTTTTTATAACCGCGCCCTGTGCTAGGCCGCGCCCGTGTGAGGGGAGGCACGGCCCGGCCACACAGGCTTGGCTGGCAGTGCCTCCGGGGGGGTTAAAAACCAACAAACAAACAAAAAACACTTAAAAATGGACACTGGAGGTGAGGGACAAGTGTGACAAGTGCACGTGACATCGGAGGAGGCGGAGGGGAAGGGACAAGGCGTGACTGAGCGTGACTGTCCYTGCGGCCAGTGCTGGGAGAACCTAACTGAGGAGCGACCACTCCCTGCTCTGCTCGGAATTAGCGCTTTAATCTGTCTTTTACCTCGCTGTACAAATCTATTTTCATTGGAAATAGCTTAACCTTGCCAAGCTGAGCCTGTTTTGCCCACGACRGAAATGGGTGCATCCTGTCCCTGTCCTTAATTTGAGCCAGAAGCTTTTCCCCTATTGCTGGCCAGGGGCTGYGTACAAATCACAAACAGGATGGGACTGCTATGAATGTGCCTTGAGCTGTTTGATTTTCCAGCATCAGTCTCATTCCATGGTTGTGACAATGGGAAGATGCCAKCAGCTCACATCCCAGGTAGCMGACCAAGAACTTAATGCTACAACTCACTTTAAAAGTTTTTTGCCCAATCACACAAAGCAAAAGCACATTGACAGTAGTTACGTCCTACCACTATCAGCACATGTACCTTTGGTTAAAACAATGCTTGCTTATTTAGAATACAATACCCGCTTGTAAGCCTTAAAACACAATGCACAGAGCTCCATTATTAAGCTTAGAACTTGCTAATATCTTGCTAGATAAACTTTTCTGTAGATTAGGGAGTTATTMTAGACCACCATTAATACACAGACCATTGTTCTATTTGTCCTTACATTTCTACTTCTTACATATTTTTTCTGCTGACGTATCTCATGGTGACTGCTTAGCTCTAATCACAGTTCTGCTGTCTCTGAGGCCTGYCTTTTGCAGCTTTCCCAAAACCCTCTGATTTTAAGGATTCCTACATTCCGCCATCTTTTCTCTCCCTGCTCTGCTGAGGAGGAGGGTGAGAGAGCAGCGGGGTGGGAACCAGGCAGCCAGCCAAGGATGCCCTCCACACACAGSCTCCACTTGTGCTTYGGATGAAAAGGAACCTTAAATCCAYGGGAAGCCAAAAATGTAACAGGAAAGAGTGTAAATGCCAACAACAGTGGGAGAGCTCTCTACCTGCACAGAAGTGTAACCCCAAATAACCTGATCATCCCACTGCTCCCACGCATGACTCATATAATTGTCCATCTCACACATTGCTTGAAAATGCTGTGTTCCAGCAGCAGGGCTTCMAAAAAACTTCTTGGGGTTTTTGTTTGCTTTTTCTTTTTTTTTTTAAAAGCATGTTCATCTTTGTCAGGAAGGCTACCAAGCCACAGCTTCTAGGAGTAAAGAAAAGTATGAATCTCCCTCATGGACAAACTTCATTTTAACATCTGTTCCATATCTTTTAAAAGTGGAAATTTAATTAACATTCAGAATGTTATGCTGAGAATTTTTGAGAGCTCTAGTTAAAAGCAGAGCCTTACATTTGACTTATTCTGTTTGTGATTTTTTTCCCCTCACATAAAACAGACCCATGTTAAGGGCACTGTGCACATACCCCTTTTGTTCAGTTTGCTTCCTTAAAACAGTTCAAACAATATTTTATATAAGATTACAGTTGTACATAACTAYTCTTTATTATTCCAAAGCACTTAACATTTATCTTGCTTTAGAATTTGATGTAGAAGCTTCCAGTGATATTTCTATCAGCAGAGTTAGGACAGGGCTAGCCACTGTTTGAAATGTCTRCTCTTACTTATCCAGAAGTTCATTTTCTGTCATGGTGCACAGCAATTAAGAGAAATGCCTGTTCTGAAGGATGAATTAATAACTCCATTAGCCCTGATTTAATTCCAGGGAGAGTGACCACTATCTCTCTCCTTTGAGAGGCAGCGACAAGTTGGGCAGGAGGTAGGAATGCCTTGCCCAGCTCTGTAACTCGGGACACACAGACAGAGAACAGCCTCCAGAGYTGCCACTTTGGGGACAATTTTAACACACACCCAAAGCCATTAAGAACAATTTGGAGTCAAAGTCACTGACCTTGAAAGTTAGGTCCTTGATTAATATTATTGCCAGTCATTGCATTTTAAAGTAATATTATGAATAAGAAATTGTACTTAAAGCATATGTGCAATCTGAAGACCTGGAAAAGACAAGTATTTAAGTATTTTCACTTTGTTCCTCACTATACATAACTCAGACAAAAAGACAAGTCCACTGAGAAAAAAAAAATAAAAAAGGAATCCAGCTACTTTTCCAGGCACAGCCCTTTATTAAAAATGTAAATTGAAACTCAGCTGCCCATGTAACCTTTACCTCCCACTACTGAAGTATCTGTTAAGCTACTGTCTGATGGGATAAGCAGAAGGCTTGCTACTCATTTACTGGGTGACTGACTAGCAGGGCATACAATTTCAGTCATTATAATGGCAGTGTTGGGGGGTTTGTTATTGTTTTTTATTTTTAAACAAGGCAGAATGATCGATCTGCCAGACACCTTAGAGAGAAAACTCTCATAAAGTAATGCTGGCATGACTGTTTCAAACTCAATTTTGATTAATTGACTATATTATACTTCATAGAATGACAGCATGAATGAAATACAGAGTACTCTTCTCATGTAGCTCTTTAAATAAAAAAGTATCAGACAGCAATGGAAGTATCAAGTTTCAGAGTTGCACTCAAAGCTTGGAATATTCCTCTTAGAGGTAACATGGTCCTCAGGGTTTTATTCTCTATAAAATGCAAACTCAAGTAAAAAAGCCCATTGTCAGTTCTTTGGTTTATGTATTTAGTCTTGAGGTTATGCTATCCCTGGGCAACAATCACATTTCATTCTGCCCAGACTGGCAAAATAACACAGGCTTTTTATTTTATTTGATGCTGTAATGGATAATTAATCCAGATCAGATGGTTTAAAGCAAAGAACATTTTTTTCAGTGATRTACTTGATCTGTTGACAAGACACTATTCTAACTACAATTCCTTGGAAGAAATTCAGCCTGCAATGCTGACACATAAAAAAACCAAACCTAAACTTTTTACCTATGAAGGCGCATTTTACCTTCCAGTTTTTAAATAGCATCTCTGAAGTGTTGTTACACAGATGAATATAACAGCTAAATTCATCACAAAGCAAATTTTACAAACACTAAAAAACTTGAAGCACATTGTTAGTGTGAAGATGCTAGGAAAAATAAAATGCATTTTTGAAGAAAAATGTTGTCTCATTTTATTTTTTACCAGTTTGCAAAATAATTTGGCTGCACGGCATGGGTTGGGGCAGAAAAGCTAYAAAATGGAAATTTTTTTCTTCTTAATCAATAACTCATAAATTGATACTAGAAGCGTATTCTTTAAGGGGTGATTATAATGGTAGTAAAGATGTTTTGATTAAAGAGCTTGGGATTTACTCCACTAGAAGTACACAAAGCTAACACTCACTGTGTTGGACGCTTCATGTGACCATTATACAGGATGGGGTAAAACAGTGAGAAAAAGGCAAAGCAAATAATTTGCAGTCAACTTCTTCTCTGAGCTAATATGCATTTGTGAAAGGAAGGAGCACAAAGAAGGAGGACAGACATTCAGAGGCAGATCCTGTGTGTGAAAGTGCCCTGGGAAACAGACTCTCCTTTTTGTCAGTAGAGTTCCTACTACAAGAGAACTTTCCTCCTTGGCTGGCTTCCTCTAGATGAAAACGTGACTAGAAGTGGATGAATGTGTACAAATGATGTTTGACATCACTGAATTCAAGCCATTCTCTGTAGGATATCCAGGGGAAGAAAACCAAACCAGGCCATATCATTCATCCATTTTAAGGGTAGGATGTTGTGACCTATTCCAACAACAACACAAGAATAGAGAGGATAAATTGCCAGTTTGTATGAAACAAATGTCAGCTGAGATTCAGAATCGCTAAAAGTCAATGCTGTAAGGGTGTTTCTTGAAATGGCTAAAAGTTGTTTTATAATATAACAGTGGTTTTGAACTAAAAGCTTTGAGATTCTTATGCAACTGTACTTCCTTTATGCATCTGGAAGACTTTCAGTTACCAACTATCTTCATATTGTCAGAGTGATTAGAATATGAGCACTACTTAAAGTTCAAAAGCACAAGAAGGTTTTCTAAGAAGCTGTTGGGGTTTTTTTGTTGTTGTTGTTCCACATTTGGAACTCTGTATCTTAAGAAAGCTCACTTGCCTCTAATGTCTTCTAAACCCATAAAGCTTTTCACAGCCTGCCTGGAAGGACTTTGTGTACATAAAACAGTATTCCAAAAACATTGACATTGAAAAAAAATCCTTGAAAATACACAGGGAAAAGAACTCGGCAAGAATTCATGAAAGCATGTTCTTTCATCCTGTTACCCCACCTCAAACTGTCAGCAACATGATAAATATSAATCCTCAAACATTCCTGTAATATCAGTTCCTGAAAGGGCAAGTATCATGATYGCAGTTTGGATTACTTTTTAAGATAGATTCATTCTACATTTAACGACTAGTCTTTCAGAATGGTAATTCAAGGACTACTGTAAAATACAGATCATCCTGATTCCTCCTCATTTTAGTCAGTGTTATTTTCTTGAAACAGTTCTCTGTGAAAAACAGCACAACATTGGTGAGATTTTGGATTTGTTAATTCTGCCTCCAGGAAAAGACATTGTGTTAGAAAACATATCCCCCATCCGTTAATGTGCTTGTGTCAGGGAAAGTCAATTAGTGTTGGCATCTTATTGGAGGATTCCATACTGTTATCTCCTTATCACAAAAGTTTCATACCTTCATACCTCATGGGCAGCTTCTCAGAGCATTGACTCTTTCTTCTTCACCAAGTAGCCAACTGACTCCAGCTCCCTTCTCAACCAGTCACTCCACTATTTTATAGCACTCTTCTTCTCATTGCTTACAGCTGTGGCCTGTTCCTAATCTTTGATAATTGGCCCAGCTGCAACTCCTTAGGACTAAGATTACTCTCTACACTATCTTTATTTTCTTATGTTCTATCCCCCTACAAATTAGGATTCTAAAAAAGCATTTGCAGTGTGTTCCACTCACACACAAAATCATCTCAAAGCCRTTTTAAGCTGACTTGTTTCTGTGTTACCACTCACATTTAGCAACTTGTTGATTAGCATGCTGTGTGATGGGGTACATTTTCCCTGGAAAAACAGGCTAATGAGTGTTCTTAAATATATGTTCTGCACAAAGAGCACCTTCATGGAAAAAGGTGCAATGGGAAAGTCACTCCCTGCTGCCTCTTAGGAATGTGGACCATCGTGTCTTTTATGCRTGTATAACATATTTGCTATTTTTTACCCGCCTTTGTAATATATTTAAGAATTAATACATGAAAATAATGTCATGGGGTTTTCAACACTTATTAGAAAGAAGAGGGCTAAGTTTTCAAAGGTAATAAAGCAATCAGCTGCAGGCATGCAAACACACTCTTTTGCATCTATATAAATATGTTCAACTATTGTTTCCAACCTTTGTGTTTCTACAAAGGTATTGAGCTTCAAATCTACATCTCACTTTGACGTCACTGCTTCTCAAAACTTCAGTGCCAACGGTGTCTTAGTGCCAGTTCAGAAGTTAAGAGAGAAAACTACAGCAGTGTCTGAGGCAGGCCTGGTTATGAACTCCCCCCAAAATTCCTTGTAACAGAGACAAGAGTAGTCATATTTTCACAGAGGAACATGAGGAAGAAGGTAACCAGAAACTGTGAAAAAGAAAAGGAACTCTKCCGTGGCAGCTGAGAGAACAGTACTGTCAGTATTTTGGCCTCTAAGGTGGAAGTCTGAATCCTGCCCTTCCCATCACRAAACAGCTGCACAGCTCTTTTGGAGACAGCCCTGGCAAATTGAGATAYTAGTCCCCACCAGCAGTTAAACTACCACAGGAGATTACATTGAAGACAGCCAGATTATTTTAAATTGACACTTAAGGTATGCTGTGCTCATCTGTTTTGATTTTGAGTCAAAACAAATTAGAAACATTCAAGGAATCTGTTAACACCAATTTGACTACTTGGAGAACAGAATCCAGCTCAGCAGCAGAAATGAAAAACAGTTCCAGCTATAAATTGAACAAAATTCTGTGAACCTTCAGAAATGGAAAGTAAAAACRAACATGCTAAGCAGAAATGTTCATAATATCAATACTCTGAGCAAGGCATGTAGTTTAACTGGAAACCAGAATACACAGGAGGAGATAATTGCTGCAATACCAGCTCACTTAAGACACTACATTATGATGACAAAAGCCTCTCTGACATTCCAAGACTAAATCCTAGAAATCCTAAGTCTGGTCACCATAGACCAGATTTATCATTAAGCGAAAGCARGGTCACTATTTTACTAAAAGAATTGTCAGAGAAAAATCTGTTGACTCTCTGTTTTAAATGCAGTAGCAGAGACTATTCAAGATGTGAGAGATATGATCTTGTTGTGTCTGTTGTCCAAGAGGCATAGTATTGAAGAATAATTCAAGTCAGAAAGGACATGAGATCTCACAGGGTAAGGTCAGCTAGGAGATCAGATCTGGCTGCCCAGCACTTTACCCTGTTGGAACATTAAAAATTCCAGAGGTGGAGGCCACACAACCTCCCCAAAGAATGCATTTCAGTGCTTTCATAGACCCCTTGTGAAGTTGTATCCTTAYGTCCAGCGCCTGTACTGGAGAAGTGTTCAGAATTCCTGCAGATGCCTCACTCAACAGCAGCACTGCTGCAGAGTTCTTGCAGAGTCAACAYAGGCCTAATTTCATCCTCATTCTCTAAGATATTGTCATTAGCATAAAGCAGCCTTTAAATATCCTTTGTTCACAGTTCAAAATCTCTGCTCCAGGATGGGGTAAATTATCTAGGCATCCTGAGAAGAACCAATTTCACAACTTATAGATTCTTTATGACAAGGGTACAGGAATTCCAAATTTACCTTAGGCTACACCTGATGCAAATGTGTGGGTAGAAATGTTATTTAGGTACTTAAAATAGGGAATTCAAGCAAAAGCATGCTACCTCACAGGAGTCTTTTTTGCATTCTTTCTCAGCAATTTGTCTAAATGGAATAAATTTTCTCCTTGTATGCTTATGCTTTTTACACAGAGCTTCTTTGATATAGAGGACACTGATGAGGCTGGGAAATGATAA
The DNA here is from genome assembly GCA_014549065.1 of Cardinalis cardinalis. Taxonomy (NCBI): domain Eukaryota; kingdom Metazoa; phylum Chordata; class Aves; order Passeriformes; family Cardinalidae; genus Cardinalis; species Cardinalis cardinalis. The sequence continues at coordinate 712,120 of JACDOX010000255.1, forward strand.
TATTTTATTTGCTCCTTGTACAGAGAGGGAAAATGCTTTCAAGACTTGTAAGTACTAGCCACATTTTACAAGAAAGTATTTTAAATCTTTAGAGAGATTACATGATTTCCCAAAGTCTCTTAGTGACATAATGGTTGAAACAAGAACAGAGCTACATTACTTCATCTAGTATACCCAGTTCTAACCCATCCTCTGATTGAATTCATCTCCTCTAATATTAGATATTAAAAGTTAACAGGCTCAGAGAGTAATGACCATGTTTCTGGAACAGAATCCAACAAAGATGACTTAATACATAGAAAACACTCCTGGATGAGGAAGGCTCTGAGGATTTGGGAGACAAGGAGAGGACTCAGGTGAAGCATGGTCAATGTTTCCATTCTTCCCTAGCCTCGTCTGTTTGGATGGTGCTGGATAACAAACACTAGCTGAGATGATCTTTGGCCTGACCAGTACAGCTATTTATAAWTTACCTCCAGTACATGTGCTAAGCATAGAGAATTTGATAACCCACTGAATCACCAACAAAGGAGATAGTGCTGTAGAAATAACACAATGGGAACGTTTGGCTATTGGGATATTGCAAGAGGCCAACTGTTTAAAGGGTTTCGCCTCAGATTCCTAGACTTTTTGAGTTACTATAACAACATATCAGCACCACCTGAAAAATGTTTTCCCTCCTTTCTTTCTTATATATGCCCAAGACTAAAGTGTTTTAGAAAATCTGATTTAATTGAGGAACCTCTGAGCAAAGAATAATGTTGACTGAAGCTGGCACAAGTTGGCAGTCTCACARACAGGGCTGTATTGCACTGCTTGGYCACTTAATTTTCATAAAAGGGCTTTAGCCTTGCATCCTATTTCCCAGGATCCTCAACAGCAGTAGAGGTTTCTACCTAGATACAGAGGAATCCACTGATGGACAGCTTTGGACAGTGAAGAAAGAGCATCTTCATTCAGCAGCRCTGGGAAAAGCTTGGAGCCAAGAATGGCCCAGAATAACAACTCCATTGGTGCAGGATTTGCATATTAACAAGGGTGGTTGCAGAGGCTTTGCCTTCAGAACAGTTTTGGCCTCTGAGGAACAGGGTGTTACTCTACACATCTGATTACATGTGGATCATATCAATGTGCCAGGGATGGCAATATTCTGCTCTCCAGGGAAATCAAGATGCTATTGAATATGTAATGTGATTATTTAAAGGTATTTTAAACACAATATTCTGAAAAATAGCCAGGCTGATCCTACTGGAAATGGGAGAGGAAAGACATAAGGGGCTGCCTACATTATTAAACTGCTGTGGAAACTGCAATGAATTGTCAGAATGCCAACAGTATTTACCTTCTTCCTAGCCCTTCTCTAATATCCCATCTCAGATAGACATTTGTTTAAGCTCCATGGCTTGGCTCTGATGACAGGCATAGAACTCATATAGATGGGAAAAGCCACACTGCTGGAGCAGACACAGTGCTGACCTTTCCCTGTGATTGTTCATTCCTGTACTTGTGAGAGCCTTGCATGTTATTTTCTACTGTCTTAACCTATTGACCAGAAAGAACTTCCACATAGACTATACAGAWAAATCAACAGATGCTTTAAGGGGGAGTTTGCTGCAATATTGTTTTATAACAAAACTTCTAACTGCTCCTAGTACAATTTAACACTCAGGCTAATGGGTTAATAAAGAGAGAAAGAGAAGAAATAGGCTATAAAATATACATAAATAGGCTATAAAAGACACATTACTAAAACTCACTGTAAAGTTCTTGTGTTTATTTAAAAAAAATATATACTGCCCTTGTCTCCTGCTCAGATACCAATCTACCCTCAGAACTGGAAAATACATTTTTTGATACATCTTATTTGATGTCTTACTGGCTGTGTTATATATTCAGAGCAGATAGTCTGAAGCAAAGAACAAAGGCTGCGTAATTTGAACTTTAACTCATACTTCACAGGTTGATGCCTCATCAGCCTGCAAGAAAAAACAATTATTGCACTTGAGCTAACAATATTATAAAAGGGGGTCAGTGACACACCATTTCATTAGCACAAATATGTGCAGTAAAACAAATTAAACTAAAAAAAAAAATATTTTCTTAAAACCAACATCATGTCAACCACCTGACTGAAGAACTGTTCAAAAGCATAAAGGAACACACTGACATGACATTAGCTGTTTGAAATCTTAACCCTGAAGTACTTCTGAATACAGTTGTGATTGAGCCTCTTTTTTAATTTTAATACCAGATTTTTCCCTCTGTGTCACTAATTAGATGCTTTTTGGACAAAAATTTTAAACAACGACAGCTTCAAAACAAAAAAGGAGACCCATTCCTAAGTAATGCTAATTTAATTCCACYCACTTTTGGATACTTCTGTTTTTAACAGTGGCTGCTTTCATGCTTGGAAACAATTGCTGTGCCTTTTGGAACAGGTAAATTGCTCCAGTGAGTCACAAGTTAGTCCTCTTACTGTGAGACTGGAAGCTGTTTCTTCCATCAGAAGTGAGYTGCTTGGAAAGAACAGATTTTATGCTTCACCAAGTTTTTTCCTGCCTGTATACAAGAGGACATTATCTCACTGGTGCCACAGCTATGGAGGAAAGGAAAAAGGCCCTGTGTGACTGATGTGCAAAGTGCTCAGCCAGAGCCTGCTGCTTAATGAGAGGGACAGGGGAAGGACAGAAATCTCCTTTCAGCAGCTCGTGCTTTCTGTGGAGGGAACCACTCCAAAACACAGCACAAAATTTTGTCCTCGGTACAGAAAAGCATCCCCCAGCTGTTCCCATGGGACATTCTTTTCCTTGAAGTCCCTGAATTGGAGCATGTCCTATAAACATTTATAGATTGTGGAAATACTTGACCTAATATAAGACAGGGAAAAATTTCCACTCACAATTCCCCAGCTCGGTCTCATTTTGCATTTTCACCTGTTAATCAAAGTGARGATCAAAACACTTAATTGGAGCCTTTGAACAAAAATCAAATGTAAGCCAAGGCATTTGCTCATGCTTACCCAGGTCTGCCCCAGTCTCCCATAAAGCACTGCTTTATTTATCAGGACAGACTAATTAGCTGCTTGTGTTCAGCTTTGAGCAAAGCAAAGAAGCTGGAGAACTGTTAGAGACACATTGCAGCAAATGGAAAAGCAGCTGGGGCAGCTACACAAATTCATCCACTGTGGGAAAAGAAAAGTTTTAGCCAGTAAATTCAGCATCAGATAGTGCTTGACCTTTGAAACTGTGTGTCAGCCTTGGTGGGAAAACAAATATTCCACTTGTCATTAAYGGGCATCTCTTCTGCATGTGAACAACAGGCTATTGTGCCACAGAAAAAAGAAATGTCCTCAACATCTTACATTAATCCTCCCTTGGGGRAGTACAGGGAGAAATGTGAGGTGGGGGCACACACACACAAAAAAAGAAGTCCCCAAAAGATCAATGCTGCCATTGTTTTCTTTAAATAAAAAATCATTACATCACTGTAACAAGTTGAGTTTTAGGTTCTATCTTCCAGGAGATTCCAAAAGCAAGGGCGTTTGAAATATTTAAACTTACAACACGTGTATAATCACCTAAAACCTCTTGTTCCACCTAATGAGGGTGGAACAAGAATAGCTCGGATGCAATGCAAAACCCTGGGCAAGAACAGGACAGAAAAACTGTAAAAACCAACATTGTGCTTGAATGTCTTCCCCTCCTTTTTATATTAATTTGCAGTTAATGACCAATATCACAAATGCTAATTYCATTTGAAATATTGTTTTGGAAGGTCAGAGACTGCACACAAATAGCTTAAGGTGAAATAGCATGAGAATGAGAATGTTATTCCAACTCTAATACACCTGCTGAYGCATAGTTAGACACTGAATTGACTCTTTTTAGAGGATACCAAACACTGTGTGATGTCAAGATAATTAATCATGTTGTATTATTAATCTAGCATTTTATAAAAATCTCTTACTGCATCTTGATAAGAAAACTACTTTAAAAATTATATTAGCAAATATGTCCCTGTTGTCTTATCATAGGAAATAAAGCAGTCTACTTGTGAAATCAAGCATGAAAGGCAAGTGTCTCAAATGATTAGTTGGCTGTATATAAAATGGAATGCGTGTCTATTTATATTACTTGATAGGTTATATGTATGCACTGCAGAGACCATATTAAGAAATAAAATTACATCAAATCAGAATATGASAGCTCTTGAACTGATCTTATCTCACACTTCCTAACTGCAGACAGGCCAATCTGCTTGGTCTAGAACATTCCAAAGCAAGTGTCTTTCTTAGGTCCCTCTAAATCAGGTAAACTAAGGATGACACACTTGCAAGAACAGTAAAACACATGGGGAAAAATGAACCTTCTGTCCAGTTCTTACAACAGCTGCAGGGGAAGTACCAGAGATAAAAACCTGCCTCAGGATACAAATCCTCCTGAGCACTCGCTGCTCTGGTTTGTGTAACTGCAGCTTCTGCAGTACTTTGTGTCAGGGGGTTCCTTGCCTGGCAGTGTTCATTAGGAGACTTTATATCAAGGCACTGATGCTCTCCATCTGTTTTGAGCACATTGCCGGAGTAAATCAGCTTAAAGCAAGTTTATCAACCCCTTGGAAGATTAGGAGAATCCTCATTTGGCACAAAACATCAATTCTCATGTGGTCCATTTCCAGGGATGCAAAGCAACTTAAAAAGGAGGCAAGCAGATGAGTGCAGAGTGCCAATGTGTTGCTTCCTGCCCACAATTCTCCAGTAGCTGTAGGTCAGTGGATTCACACCTCTCATCTCTCTGCAAAGAGGAAGTTAAGGTGCTTTTATTCTCTATCACCAGAATTCTGAATTGCTGCCCTCTGTCGAACTGAATTGTATAAGTCATCCATGAAAGAAATGTTACTTGCAGAGTTTTTGTACCTATAGCATGTCTAACTTTTGCCCATTTACAAATCCAATTAAATCACACTACAAGAGCACACATATCAAAACCTGGCATAAAAGTATAACTAGCAAAGGCTCCACTTCAAAATTGTTGAATTACAAGAATTCTTGTCCTACCCTATACCTTTTAGATTTTTTGCTTGGTTTTAAACTGAGACTTGAAGGAAAGAAGTGCAGAAAGAAAATCCATATGGAATTGTATGCTTTCATTCATATCCACTAAAGAAACAACACTCCAAGGAGGGCTGCCAAGGACAGAGGCTACACCTTAACAGATAAGGGAAAGGATTCATGTCCACTTTTAATGAAGAGTTGGTTTTAAGGATTCTTTTTAGTTACTTTTTTTCTAAGTTTTAATTTTTTAAAGGTAAAGAATTATTAAAGACTAGCTAAACTGCTATTAAAGGTTTAGGGACTTAAAATGTGAACATTTTTGTTTATCATCAAAAAATTTATGCCAAATCAGTGTGTCTGTTAGTTCATCAATTCAGAAAAATATGTTGAAATAAAATATTCATGATACAAGCCTCTCAAYTGGATTGCTGCATTGAGCATGCATGGCAGAAGTAATCCAAAAACAGATTTTCAGATTTTTGTACATAAACATACRTTTTCTTTTTTAAATTATGGCATTTTTAAGGAGGGAGATATTCTGTCCACTTCAATATTTCTGGATTGTATCCAATTTACTACAAATTCTTTTGATATTTATAAAAGTAAACTGGAAAGATGTGTAGTTTCCCTGAAGCTAAAATCAACCACACAAACAGAGTAGGGGTGGGTGTTCTATCTTCTCCCACCCACTGCAGAGGCAGAAAACAACCTTCCTTTCCAAAGTCTCCAGCCCACATGGACACAAACACTTGAGACTGCACTTCTAACAGCCAGACCATGCTCTGTTTTACAAATAAGCAACTTGTCCCATTCAAGCATCTATTAATTAAAGGCTCCAATATAGATTTTCCTTCAAAGAAAACCTTCACGCATCTACTCCACTAGTGCTTACAGAATTCCAATTTATACTTCATGATCAAACRAAGCATTGTAAAGTTTTTTTTCTTTAAAATCCAGTTCCCTTCTGTTTATTCTCCTTTTATCAGGTTTTTTGAAATCAAATTTGAATTATTTCTTTTTATATGGTCCAGGGTTGTATACTYATTAATAAGATCAATGTGATTAAGATGATTAATAACCTCAAACAGTTCTCATCCCTGATAGAAGGGAGGAAGAGCAAGGCAGAGATTCAGCAAGAGGCATTCTTAGTTTCCATGTGAGGGCTCAAGTTGGAGTTTAAATATTACTTAATCATTGGGCTATGCCCTGGAAAAAAATGCCTTTGTAGGCAACAGAATTCATTTTRCCGGGWTTTTTCCCCTGTATATTTTTAGATTTACTTTTTCCCCCCTTATCTCACCCTATTTTCTGTAGAATGTTTTGTGAAAGACTTCTGCTCATACTTGTGTCTGAAGTAACCTTTAGTGTTTTCATAGCTTGAGCAATGTTTCAATGAGGTGTTTTATGTCCATTGATACCCCATAAACAATGCTGGGTCCTGCTGTTCTGTTAGAATAAATCAGCATAAGCTCCTTGCCTGCAGAACTAAACTGGCTCACATTTACTGTAAATTTGGCCAACTCTTTATTTAGTGATACACAAATCTGAGTCCAACTGCTGAAACTTGGAGCTGTATAAAATGCAGCGACCATGAGAGACTCCATGCTTCTCAAACTTAGAATTGATATAGTTTAACTCTCCAAGTTGAAAGCCTGAAAGGATCCCAGTGAATTCAGTTAAAATGTAGCAAAAATAAAAAATTTTAAAAAGCAAACTCCACATAACTTTCTGCCAAATGCTACACAAAACTCTGAGTTTAATTCAAGGTCAAGATAAAAATGAGATTTAGAGAATAAGCAGACTGGTAAAAGTCACTATCTCAGTTAAAGAAGAGAGGAAGGGARACCAAAGCACACAGAAAGCATCCATGATAAAAGCAAGGGACCACCCAGGGAACAGAGCCCTTGGCATCACTCAGCCATGATGCACTACACCTGGAAATACAYAGAATAAGGGATGGTGGCAGCTCTTCCCTGGAGATGATAACTGAGAAGAGTAACAGGGCAGAGCAGGCTGTGCTGCCCTCACAGCAAAGGTCTCAGCTCAGAAAGAGCCACCAAAACACAGGAGATATCAGTCTTTCTGTATCAATGACAAGTGCTGCAACAAGCTTGTTTAGAGGAGTGTCACCCACACAGAGCCCTGGATTCCCACAATCTGTCCAGAATAGCAAATACCTCAGAATTGAGTGCCTCAGAGTAGCAGCTCTGGCGAGCAAGTGACCAGGTTTGTAACAGGCTCAGCCAAAGCTTCTCGCCATTCGCGGTCTCATTCTCAGGATTTCAGCTCTTGTTGCTGTGAGGAGCCCTGGGCCAGGAACCAGCACTGAAATTCACACCTACAGACAGACCAAGTGCAGAACTGATAAACTGCTGGGGTGGTGCCTGCATCCTGGTGTTCTGTGAGCACAGAAGGACCAGCACCCCAGCTGCTTCACATGTGCCACCTGCTTTGTCTGCACCACTAACATTTGTCTCATCACATGTTGTACCTTCACAGCAAACTTCTGCTCTGAGATAATTCTGAGCAGTATTTCTCTCCTGAGTGAGAAACTTAATGTCCTTTGTGCTTTCATAATCTCTTCAGCAAGACCAGAGTAAATCAAGGAGGAACTGGAGTAATATTTTTAGATTAGAGTAAATACAGCAGTTATGGTTCCCCTGGCCTGATCATGCACACAATACCCCCACACATCATATATGGTGTAAACAAACAGCTGTAAATAAAGATTTGCACTTGGAGGAAGCTGTGCTTCAGACCTTGAAGCACCATGTTTCCCTGAGCTAGGCAGTGAGCACACAGAGTTGTGATCTGGCAGCACAATTTTTCAGGATCTGTGTGTWTCAGTTCAGCAAATACAGAGGTGGAAGAAACCAGGATGTACTGCAAAGAGGGCAAGCAGAAAAACAAGTGAAAAACTGTAAAAGAAAGATTTTGGGGAAGAAATTTGCAGAAATGGGGATAATATGCACTTGAATGGAAAGGAACAAGTAAAAAATTTGGTACCATAAATGTGCTTCAAAAATCTCAGTTAAYACACAATGTCATAGGATGTAAAGAAGTTATTTAAGCAACTGTCCCTATGTTTGCTCGATCTTCCACTCCTTTTCAATTCATATTTCTGCTGATGTAACCTCCCCTTGGCCACCAAAATTGTTTTACTGGGCAATCTTCTCTTCATACTTATTTGATGGGTTAAATACCATAAAGTTTCTACATATTGCAAACCATCTATAAGCTCATATATATGCACATCATATTGGGTAACAACAATACATGAAAAGCCTACCACTTTGCATTACAGAAAAAACTTTGCAGTTCATTCCTGAGTATGTCACTGATGGAACCATATACAGAGACTTTATTGCTTCATTCAGCTCAATGATTTGTGTGAAAAATTCCCTAATTTTTTTTTAACTTTGCATCTTTTCTGTAAGTAGCAGCCATTTAGAATACACAAACTGAGAGATGTTGACAAATCTGCCATTCATTTATAGAAAAAAGGACTATCTGCTTCTTCATCTTTTTTTTTTTTTTCTAACTCAACACTGTTTAATCTCAGAGTTTTTTCAACAGCTGATAATGATAGTGAACATACTTTGCTATGAAGTTTTCAGCTGCAATTTCTTCAAGGTTATTCACAGTGTTTTACTGAATCACCTTTAATATTAGTTGATTAGTGCAGTGTAAAATTGACTCTTGACAGATCAGTTTCTAAAATAATCTAGGAATGGTCTAATCAAAGGCAAGAAGGAACCTTCTAGGGCAAGCTCCAATTAAAATCAAAACAATACAATCCTAGCTCCATACTTAAATGAAATTACATTTCAGCTTCTTACAAAAGCATGAACTGAAATTACATTTCAGCTTATAAAAAAGAATTATTTGGCAGATCAGTTACTTACAATGGCTTCATTCCTAAATATTGTGCCATTCTGTGTTCTGCTGCTACCAAACTATCAATAAAATCCTCATCTCTTATAATTGAATTAAAAAACTCTCTGTCTAAATGTGATCTTTTTATACCTTGCTCTCAAGTGGACTGCAAATCAACTTATCTTAGAGCTCAGTTTGGGTTCAATCAAACCAAAACKTCAAGGACTGTATTTAAGCAGCGCCGTGATTTAAAAGCTCATGAAGAAATAGCATCAAAACCATCTCTGGCATTTGCAATTCTCCTGACATTAAGGCTTGCTTACATGTACTGGCCTAAAAGCTGTARCATCTTTTATTTGAACTTTAAAAACAAAAATCTAAGCTTTCTTGTGAGAAAAGTTTGATTCAATGCATTTTCTCCTAGTGCGAATGGCAGCTTGGAAATAGATGTTATTCAAATATATAGGACTATATATAGGACTACTGGAGCAAAACCAGTTCATTTCACTGAGTTGTTCGCAAGCTTAAGAGAACAGACAGATTAATTTTCTGCAGAACGTGGACCTCTTCCCCACAAAGAATTGCAACAGGAAGGAAGCACTCAGTGAGCATCCCACTCAAGAGGGCAAATGTATCTAAGTTATTCTATGCCATCACTATCTGCAAAGCCTCAACCCTCCACAAAACAGCACCAAAGAAAAAAAAAGTCTTTCCAACTCTAATGCAGATGCAACTTCATTCTTCCTTACCAATTCAACAGTGCAGAAAATTTTTTCAATAAGAAACAGCCCACCTTTGGAATCCTAAAAAACAAATGAAGGGGAAAAGCAACACCCAAYGACAGCAATAAAGTTTGTGGTTTTTTAGGGGGTATTCATTTCACAATAAATTTCTTTTCAACAGAAAGCTCTTTACCTCARTCCAAAAACAGACAAGGAAAACTGCTTCCTCAAAATCTGCTACCCACTTTGTCACCTACTTGTTATTCCCTTCCTTTTCATGCTCAATTTGAGATTTTGTCCTGTACAAAGGAAGAGGATGTTTCTGGCAACAACCTGTCTTCAAATTCTGCAGAGACTCAAACCCTTCTTGTCCTGTCATAATGACAAAGCATCACAGTTTGATGCTGATGGGAAGAGACAAATACTGTGTACCGAAATATAACTGGCTGCTCAATTTGCAAAGGAATTTGGTGTATAGGGCTTATGTGRCAAGGTTTTAGCAGTGGGGGCTGCAGGGGTGACTTCTGTGAGAGGGCAGCAGGAGCTGCCCCACCTTGGGCAGAGCCAGGTCCAGCYGGCTCCAAAATGCACAGCTGAATAAACAGAGCTTGGGCCAATTTTCCCAAGTTTTTTCCATGGCCTGTACACCTTGGTAAATAGTTACACATAAATAATTACCTTCTGCATCTCAGAAGAGGCAGTAGTGTTGTCTTATATATCAAGAGTTCTATTATCATTATAGCRCAAGRATTCCATATCRCCAGAGTTTCATGCCTTCTCAATGTTTCCTGTAGGCAGCTCCTCTGAGCACTGACTCTTCCTTRTCCTTGCAGTTGCCATCTRACTCCAGATCCCACCAGTCCACTCTTTTGTAACACTGTTCTTATTTGCTACAAGTGTGGCCTGTTAACATCAGGCCTGCTCCTWATCTTTAGTAATTGGCTCAGCTGCAACTCTTTAGGGGATAAGATTACATTCTATACCACCTTCATTTACCCATACTGTATCCCCCTGCACAGTAGCATATTGAAATTCCGCTATTTCAGGGAAGTTCTTTCCCTGACTAAATCCTGGCAAGAGTCAGTGTGGTGCTAAGTGAAAAACAAGCCTTTGCAGGTTCAAATTRTTATCTCTGGAAACTGTAGAAAGAACAGTGGCATCAGTGAGAGTAGTGCAGATTTTCAAAGGAGAAAAAAGACCAGAGCCTAGCACAGTTTTACCAAAAAATATATACACACACATGTAACTTCTACCTCCTCACAAAATGGCTTATTTTCATTCTTTCCAGCAGCAGAGATCACAACWGTGAGCATCCTTCCTACCGCATTAGTGTGAAATCAGCTCTGAGGAGGCAGTGGCAGATGCATCATTAAAAATGTGAGTTCAAGTGCTGGCCCCATGCTGTCCCTGGGTTGTGCTCTGAGGTCTCCCATAATTAGTGATGGAGCAGCTTTCAGATCACTGGGAACACATTGCAGCAGAGCAGGTGGGGAAACCAGTCCCATCACTCCTCCCAGCATTTCTTCCAGGTTTCATATTTTTAGCAAAACTCTCCCTCTGCACTGACAAAAACAAACTCAGAAACCCAACACTTTCACACACCACTACCATCAAGAAATCCTTAAACACTGCATCCAGTCGGGAATCTCTGTTTTGTAAGTCTTTAAAAGTTCCTTCATGCCATGAATTGAAATTCSTGCATTGAAATCAGAGTTGAGGCACTGGGGCTCCTGAATCTTCCATGTATTGTGCATGAACACCCTTTCTCCAAACAGTAACATTAAAATAAAGACCAAACCAAGAAACCAAAACTGAACTGGCAATGAATACAAAAGATCTATTAATGTCATTACCAGGAGAATTTCCAAATCAAATAAAAATATGCCAGAAATCTCACAGRATTTTTGGGTGTCGTTGGTTGTTATTTTGTATGGGAGGGGAGTTTGGGTTTGTTTTTTTTTTACAAATCCCTTTTTATASCTCAAGAATTTAATTTTACAATGTSCTGAAACAGTTTCATGGCTTCCAGGTACTGTAACAACTAAGGCATCAGGTTTCCTAACTGGCATAGGAAACTACTGAAGAAGATGTATCATATCTTAAAGTGCCAATTTTAACGAAAGCTTATCTCACCTCATCATCTTAATGACAGGTTGTATAATTCTATGTCAAACCCCTCAAAATGTTGCCTGGTACTAAAAACATGTCTCAGCTATCACTACCTTCCACTTTTCAGGTAGTGATTTTTATTCTCATGGTTTTTATTTAGTCAAGACTCAGGCTTACCTGATTTCCTTTAYATAAAACACAAAACTTTCAACCACCAGCAGATAGTTCCCTGGGCACACGTTCTGGAATAAAACATTTGCGTGATTGTTTTGATTTATTTCCTCTTGCCTCAGCCAGGTTTCAGGAACTGAGCTGCTTGTACTCCTATCCTGTAGGGATTAACTTAATGACTYGCTTTGTTCAATCTGTTTTGTACATCCCAAAGTCAATGTGATGCAGTGAAAGCCAGATGGGGGTTGAGGAGAGGGGAAAAAGTGAATCATTTCACCAATAGCACACAAGTAGAGACTGTACAGAAACTGGTTGGACTGTCTGAAAGCTATTTTATGCTTGTCCAGCCTCTGCCTCCTGAAAAATAACACCCCAGTTTCAGTCCCACTGTTCTGTCACTGCGCTTGCTCCAACCAGCATACAAATACACACATTACAAATCATTTTCATTGTATATGTGTATTTTTCTAGAAAACATAACAGTACATCTTAAATTAATTCATCTCCTYCTCACTCCACTTGAGTGAAAAGATTATTCAGATCATTATTCACTTGATTACAGGCTGGAGCTGGGATATGGGGTTGTAGAAGCCCAGAGAAGTTGACTTTACGCACAGGGTGGACTGTGGAGGTGCATCCTCACCATGAGCTGAGAAATGCTTCTGAGTTCCTCAAAATCACTGTCCCCAGAATTAACAGGTGTCCAAAGAGCACCTGGTTTTTAAACCATCAGACTTGTAAACTTATTCACACCACCCTTGTAGCTCCTGGAGAGCAGCACAACCCAGCAGAGCACAAGCRCAGGAATGAGGCCAAGAAGTGGCCATGCACTGGAKGGGAGGATTAAGACCCCCTAAGCCTCTGACCCATTTCCAGGAAGTGCATGAGAACTAATTTGCACAGCAAGTGAAAAACCTGTCCACAAATATGTGCCAAGCCTGGGCATTTTCCCCAAGACCCTGGACATCTTCTCAGCCAGACCAGCACAGGTGGATTGATGCTGAAATCAGGACTGACATCACTTCAGCTGGAACCTGCACTGGTGATCTCTTTTTCTCTCCCTACCTATTTTCTTTCTCTCCATTTTCTTTTCTCTTTTCCCCTCTCTGTCTTCTTCTCTCTCCCCTTCTTTAATCCATATCTTCCTTTTTCCAATAACCCAGAACCCACTGCCATGTGCTAGCACAGCAGCTAGAGACTAATACACCAATTTCCTTGCCAAGGGTGTAATTTACCTATAAAAACTTCTGATTGTTTGTGGCCCCTCTGATTTTTSTTGTTCCTTTTAATCATGAGCATGTCTGAATCCTACATGTTTCCTTCCCTTTAAGGCTGGGTGGTCACAGGGATTCAGGAGCTCCACAGCTGTTATCAAATGTACAAAATGTGGCTAGGTGCTGCAAGGAATAGGAAAATTAGGTTTTCTGAGCTCCCCCAAACCTTGCTTTTTTATTCTAAGTATGTGTAAAGGTACTATGAGAATTGCCTCTCTTCTTTACATCAGCCTGAGCTGGGGGGAGGGAGGGAATAGTGTGGAAAGGCAAGAATAATGGAGAAAAAATGAGACAAACTTCCAACAGTAAGCACCTCCAAACAGCTGAATGTATCCAGAACTCACATCCAGAGCTGTAACTGTTCTTATTGTATTTCTGAGCCCTTAAAAGAAGGAGCAATTGCTCAGGTCCTAAGCCATTCTTAAGTATTAAGAATGTTTATTTCAGCTTTGTGCCTGAAGCTACCAGAATCAATAGCACTTTTTGCTCGTGGAARTTTCTTTTTTATTTATTTTATTACTTTATGAGTGAATTTGTTCTTAATAATTTTCTCTGCAGGGAATGGGAAGACATTTATTTCCACAAGGAGCATTTCTCTTTCCTGGGGGTTCTAACAGTTAAAAAAAAAAAAAAAAAAAAAAAAACTGAAAAAAAGACAATGTAAAAAGTTTTAAAAGAAGGATATATACAGTCCTCTCACTGTGAAACACCATCTTTTTTTTTCCAAGTACTGACAGCGAATCGGTTCTTTTAGTTCTCAGGCATTTCAAGAACAGCATGAGACTTGCAAAGGCAAGAGAAAACAATACAGAATAAAAAGTACTGATTAACTYGTGGTGGCTCATTGAGTCAGAATGTGGTTCCCTACTGAGCTGCCTCTAAAAATCTTAAATCATCCTTCCCTTCCCAAAGCACAAAGAACAATTTGATCTCTAAAGGTAAAAAAAGTCAATTTCTTCAATCCAAAATAGAAGTTTTTTTAAAGGTGAAGGACCTTGATAAATTGCATTTTTAATTATAAAATCTAATTAAAATGTCCACCAACRTATTTCTAGACATGGGTTTGGGTTTTTTTTTCCTTTTTAAGACAATCAGATACAGCTATTTCTTACAAAATAGCCCCACAGGTTTATGCAAAGAAAACACATTCTTCTTGGTCCTACTTCATTGCTTTATCACTGGCTCCAGTTTTAATAGCCCAAATGAGAAGGTGTTACCATCCTTGAAGCATCACCACAGAGAAACAACATTCCCTACCAGCTGGCACCTCTCCTCTGTTTTTCAGTATCTATTGGTTTCTTTCACTAGAAGTTAGTAAACTTTCCACCCATTCCTCAAGATCTTTATTACTTCCAAAAAGTAAAGTGTTACTACTTGAATTACTTYATTACCAGTATAATTATTCAGGGATGGGATAACACACAACAGGGATGGACAAAGGACTTAGAGACAATTCCATTACTTTTTTCCCAGAAGCCGTCACATGATTTTTTCCCTTCATTTTTCTTTATTTCTTCATAACATGTTATGAATTTATATTTGGAAACCACCAATACAGTCACCATGTCACCAAATCATTCTATTCAAGAGGGGTTTTTCTCCAAAGCTGTCCCAGCCTTTTCCCCAGTTTTAGTCTTCCCTCACCACAAAGTTCCTTCTCTTTAYCCTCTGTGGTTGTCTTCACTCTCTTCCAGGCATTTGAGCTTTGAGCAGTGTAATGCCAGCTCCTTCCCTGTTTATCTGGTAGATGCAAGTGATCTGTCATTTTTGAACTTATGCTTTTGTCAGTGCATTTCTTCACATTCCCATTTGTTGTTCAAATCCTCTTTTTACGTCCAGCTGACTCCAAAATATTCAGCTGATGTGTAAATTCCTTCCTAAGGTTTTATTCACATCCCCTACAGGATGAATAAAGGAGAATGATGCCAGAAAGATGAAATAAAAGTTTTTCTGGGTGTTTGCAGACTTTTCCTGCAAGTTAGAGAGATTTTATAATGGATYTTATTTTTCCCTTTGCTGTAGAGTTACAAACTTGAACAACCAAATCCTGCCTTTTCCATGCTGCAGCTCTCCCTTGCATGTCACACATCATCTCTTGGTGTGCACCCAGCCTTGCTTATCTCAGAGGGTTTACTCACATTGTAATGCTTCACAAACAGGGGCCCTGAACTCAGGCCCTAAAATAACACAACCCCAATTAGCCCAAACACTGAAGAATGAAAGGAGCTTCTGAAATTAGCTGTCATCAGCCATATCAGGAGAGAGAAATGGCAAACTTTTGTCTTGGGAAAACTAGATTAAAGCACCAAAATATTAAATTAAACATTGTTGTGCTTTGGTAAATGTCAACAACTACCTCAGTGGGAGAGTGACAGGCCTCTGGAAGAGGAATTCAGGATAAAAGAGCAGATTTCAAAAGGAAACTGTTTWACTTTTTAAAAGGAACCATCAACACAAGTCACAAAGGATGACAGACAAAAATAACATTAGGAACAGCCTTTTAAAAAAACCTGTCATCCCAGGAAATCAATAGGAAATAACTAATAAATGATAGCCTCTGCTATCTTGGGATTTAGTGTTCTAATCTAATTAGATTAGTGTTCTAATTAGCAAAGAAAACCTTCTTTGCTAATTTCATTAAAAACAATTAAGATATTTAGCACTTGGGGAAGATACCAAAGCCTCCAATATATATAGAAAGTAACTTCCACTGCAAATATATCTCAAAACCAAGGATTATCTCAAAGAAAAAGGCATTAACAACACTGTAGTCTTTATCCTTACTATTAACAACACTGTAGTCTTTATCCTTACTATTATCAGGACAGCCAGTTTGTGTTCTATGTTTGTGTCTGTACAAACACTACACACGTAGAAAATAAAATATACATATTTATATATATAAATGTCAGTAGTGGATTCATGAGTTGTACAATATACATTATCCAGGTCAAATATCTTCTGTATGAATAGCACATCATAAAGCAATGCAGAATGATAAGTGAAAATTATATATCTAATTTACTTCACTATTTCAAATCAGAACTTRCAGCTAATCCCTTTGAGATATTGAAATCTCCACAGAACATCAGATTTCTGGACCTTGTTATCATCTTTCCACATTGTAAATCTACAGTGACATCCATAAATCTATAAAGCTACTGAGCTTGAATCTAATAACCAAAAACTACGTAATGAATTTCTACCTTGTCATTTTACTCTGTATTTACACAAAGACCTTAAAGGCTGATATGTCTGAGCTTCCACTATGAACAGACTTTTGCAATCTATTACTGGGGTTAATGAAATAAAGACAGATCAGCTAAAAACATATTCTTTGTATATCCCATTAGTAGCTATAATTGAGCCCTACATACCACACACATATTTTGTATCACATATTTTTATAAGACACTCCTGTTCTGATCATGGGCAGATTAAAACTATTCCAAAGCAAAGATGGTTTGAGACCCAATAAACGGAAGTATCTTCCCTTCATCACTAGTTGTTAGTATTTCTGTACACATATTTACCCACCAAAATACAGTACAAGCAGCAAGAAAAATAAAATTGAAAACCAGTCAGTGTGTGGACTACAGGTCTGGATGAATTGAAGAAGACCTTGCACAATCTAGAAAATGAAATACTCTGATTTATTGAAAAAAATGAAAAGTTCAGAAATCTGAATGCACTAACTACAGGATCTCAATATATATATAATTGTTGTCATCTGATTGCAGGGGTTCCATACTGCTGTCTCCTTATCAGAGAAGTTCCATACCTTCTTGGTCTTTCTCATGGGCAGCTCCTCAGAGCACYGACTCTTCCTTCTTCACAAAGCAGCCAACTGACATTAGTACCCTTCTCAAACGGCCACCCCACTCTTTTATAGCACTCCTCTTCTCATTGGTTACGCTGTGGCCTGGTAAAGTCAGGCCTGTTCCTAATCTTTGATAATTGGCCCAGCTGCAACTCCTTAGGGCTAAGATTGTTTTCTACATGATCTTTATTTTCTTATATTCTATCCCCCTACATACAGTAATAGTAAATATATAGTGTAGTGTATATATATATATATATAGCACAAAATAAGGAGTATTAATATATATAAGAAATGCATTAACTAAGGGRAAATAATACATACAAGAAATGCAAAACTATGGGAGGTTAATATATACAGTAGAGGCCCAAGTACTAGAGGTTAATGTACTGTCCAGAGGCCCTACAAGCACAGCCCTGGGCACCAGCATCTCTTTCAGCAGCCGCAGAGCAGCAGCTGCTGCAGCCCATTCAGCAGGTGAATGCACTCCTGCACGGCTTTCCCRTGGGCATTGGGATCCCTCGCCAGCTGCAGGAAGAGGTTGGGAGGCTCAGCCAGCCGCAAGTCTGAGGGCAAACTGATCTCCCCAGGAAACCTTTCATTGCCTATGACAAAGTGGTGCAGTTGTTTTGTCTGCAGCAAGCAGAGCAGGTACTCCATGATGTCCATCATCCTCCATGGGAAATCCCTGCTGCGCCAGCCTGCCAGGGGCACGGTGCTCAGCAGGTGCATCAGCACAGTCTTCAAGGTGTAGCTGGACAAACCTACACCCAGCAGGCTGTGGCTGAGGAGCTGCAGGCACTTGCAGTGGCAGCTGTCCTGGGGGGCCCACCTGGAAATGTGCCTGAARAATTTGGCCTCTGCCACGGCACAAGTCTCAATCCACATGGTGCTTGCCAAGCCTACTGCTGAGGGCTGGCTGCCCACAAAGATGTCAGAATCTTCTCGCTGCACCCCAAAGATCATCTCAGCCATGAGGCTTTCCTTCTCTTTGCTGAGCTGAACTCGACAGGAGCGCCTGGAGGGCAGCAGCGTTAAACGCCAGTGGCAGGATTGAGGCAACAGCATCCAGGCTAACCTCACAAAGCGACAGAACCACTGGGCAGTTTTCTCCACATCCAGATAGGAGCTGGTGCAGAGGGTGTGCAAGAGGCTGGGCTCCTGTTCCATTCTCAGCTCCTGCTCAGGGTGGTGGAGGAAACACAGCATGTCCTCCCTCAGCTGCCCCCTGCTGCAGGTGCACAGCAGTTCCACACGCACCCAGAAGTTCCTCTGGGCCATGCCTGCAGTGGCCAGCTCCAGGTGGAAGGCGTGTCCTGGAGGGGGACTCAGGGGTACAAGCACCTGGTACACAACGTCTTCTGCATGGGGACTCCAGCCTTCAAAGGCGCTGCCCACTCCGATGGCTGGTTGTGGCACCGGGTAGAAACTGTGTGACAAGCCCTGTCCTAAGACGTCTGTCAGTCTGGCCATCAGGTCACAAATCACCGAGCAGCCTTTGTCCAGCTCCACAACAGGCAACTGCATGTGCTCTGTTGAAAGGCCTCCAAGGTTATTATTAACATTGTGGTCCTCGTCTTCTTCAGTTGCATGGTGTTTGTCRTCATCATTTCCAGCAGCACTGACTTCCTCCACCTTCTTTTCRTTGTTCAAGTCTTCCTTTGCATCACTGGAGCCTTGTTTTGTTATGTTTCCACTGTGGCCTTCTTCCTTTACATCAACACCACTGCCCTCGTCATTTCCATCCTTGTTGTCTTCTTCCAAGTTTCCATCCTTACATTCTATGTTGTCCTTTGCAACAAGTTTGTCTTCTTCCTCCTCCGTGTTGCTGCCAGAGCTTTCCTTCTGGCCACTGTTGCCTGGATGGTGTCTAAGTGTCTGCACTCCAAAGCACAGCACARGGAGAAGGACAAGGATTGCCACAAGAGCCCAGAAGTGCCACCCAAACAGGGCTCCCCAGGTGCCAGCACTCTGCTCCAGGCTCTGGTGCTCCAGCTCCTGCATCAGCCGAGCCATCTCCTGGCTCAGGCGCTCAGCCCGCTGCCGCATGCGCTCCTGCCCGGCCTCATCCAGCCCCTCACCTGCTGGCTGCGGCCACTGCACCAGGCCTTGCATGAGCCACAGCAGGAAGGTCGTGGCAAGCATGGCCTCAGCAGGGGAGAATGGCAGATGGCAGATTCACTGGAGATGGCAGGGAGGGAGCGAGGGAGGGGGGCACTGCTAGGGGAAGTGGGGACAGGAGCCCCGGGGATGTGAAGGCAGCACAGAGGGCACGAGCAGGTGGCAGGCTGGCAGGCCTGTGCCRCTGCCCCAGCAGCAGCAGCAGTAGCGTGCCCTGCCAAAGGCTCTCTCGCCAGGGACTGGCCCCGGGATGCCCTGTGAGAAGTGAATCCCCAGGAGCTCTGGTTTCTGCCCTGGCCTGGCTCAGTGCTCAGCACAGCCTTCTGGGTGCGAGCACGCTGCCCGCAGGCCGGGGCTGCACTGGGGCAGCCTCACCTGCTGCTGCTGCTGTGCCCAGCTGCCTCCATTGTGACACCTGTGCTGGCATGTCACAGGTGCCACTGGGCATCCTGGCCAGGCCAGCCCCATCCCCTATCTCAGGGACTCCCAATGGCCCCAGGCGACCAAACACCTGACACACACCAAGGGCAGACCCACGGGTCATCTTCCAGCCCCAGGGCTTCCCTGCACAAAACAGGCAGAAGCCCCCAAGCCCTTTCAACTATGAAATTGGGTGACATGGACCCTGAACACTTTGTTCCTGGAAATCTCCTGCTGTCAGATACAAGTGGTTCTCTTGGTGTGGTGTATTGGAATAAATTACTCCATTTTCTTCATGTTGGAAAACACCCATTCTTTATTCACATAACTTGTTTTTATAAAGTTTTGCAGACATCGTGTGTGACTCCAGTTGTTTAGTAGCTTTCTTGCCAATTACTTTATTGGTTATTAACAAGTTACACTGTCATGACTGGTCATTCAAACTCCCAATGTGAAAGTGCAGGAAAAGTTGTTTGTGAGAGATAATTTTCTTTTTTCAATCTAACTATGTAAAAACACTTTCTACAGGTACTAGTTGTTTTATACCCAGGAATAGATTGTTATGCTAATGAACTGCTCCCACCAAGATTGCTTTCACATCTGAACTAGCAAAGGGCTAGTCTGACACAGAGAGCAGGTTTGATATTATGAAGCCTTTCTTTTTKATTTTTCTACCTCACTGCAATGTGGGCACTGACCTCTGTGCTTGCGGGGCTGCTCCTGGCACCTGAGYGACAGCGTGAGTGTGCAGCGGTGAGTTCCTTGGCACTGGCATGGGGCTTGTCCATGGCAGGGTCTCTGTTCCTGCTGATCCACAGTGAGAGGACCTCRATTGCAAAGGGACATTTCCCAGGGCTGATGAGCATGTGTGGTGCTGATTTCCAGTGGGCAACTCCCACTGCTGATAGAGCACAGTGCTCTGCATGTCCTACTAGTTCATTTGTGCGGTGCCAAAGCCCTGTAGAGCATCTGGGATGAGCAGAATCTTCAGGGTTTTTTTCCCAAGGAACACAAGCAGGCACAGCAGCACTGACTCTTGCTTGCTCCCTGCCCAGCCAGAGCTTCCAGGGACTTGCAGAGCCCATGTGAAATGGCCAATGTGGCCTGAGAGGGCAAGGGGAACACAGGGCAAAAATCATCTTTGTAGCCACTGTGGTCTTCTGTGGCTGCTGCACCACGGAGACCATGGTGCAGAAGTGTCCCAGTTTCGGAGACAGAGCAGTGACAAGACACACTGAGCTCRCGCAGCAATAGTTCACTTTATTCAGGTCTTGCTTCTTTATATCCCTTAGGAGCCCATGAGGTCAATGCTCATTGGCTGAGCCTCTTCCTTCCTGCTCAGCCAGCCAATAGAAGCCTGAGTCTCCAACGGCCTGGGCCTGCTCTTACTGGTTGAATTGTATCAGTAAGGTAATTATGTAACTGATCACATAATTCCACTATAAATTTGTAATTATTTATACTTCAAGGCCTACAGGCCAGCTGTAGGCCACCACAGTTCCCCTTTTGTTTTTAAATACAAAAGCAGTGCTGTTGTCCTCTGCAGGGCCCTTGCAGACAAGATGACAGACAGGCTTTGTGTAAAAACCTCGGCCTAGGCCTTGAAGGAGGCCTTCAACTCAATTCAACAGGCTCAGGGCTGTTTTGAGTTGGTGATGTATCCTATAGATTCTTGAATTTGGAACACTCACTCTAGGGAGATGTCAGGTGGGACCACTAGCAACACAAGTTACCGGCCAGAGCTTCCAGGGACTTGCAGAGCCCGTGTGAAATGGCCAGTGTGGCCTGAGAGGGCAAGGGGAACACRGGGCAAAACTCATCTTTGTAGCCACTGCTACAAAGCCACTGGTCTTCAGTGGCTGCTGCACCATGGAGACCATGGAAAGGAACACAGTGGAGTGAGAATTGTTTGCCTTTGTTAAAAATGGCTTTTTATAGCTGTCCCATCTCTGAGCAAGTCACAAATTCACAACTACTGCAATTAACCTATACTGCATCTAAAAGTTGTTCTGATTTACACAAAGCATTTACCACTTCCATATTGTTTTCAAAAATGCATTTTTCAACTTTTACTATAGATACCAGGTTATGAAATAAATTTTTTTTCATTTCACTGAATCAAGACTGTTTTTGCTGTGATACTTAATTAGGCAATMATTTTTCAGATTGACCATCAGATCTTTGAGACCCTCAAGCTGAAGACAAAATAGCACATGTTTGAGGTAATACCAAATGTCAACTCTCACCCACCATCAGGTTAGAGTTACCTGGAAGAAAATTCTGCATATGCAAGGCATTGTGTGAGCACTAACTTGTTCACTTCATTTAAAACTAAATGCTACGGGTTTTTGTTTTGTTTGTTTGTTTGTTTTGCTTTCATTAACAGCTCTGATTTACTGATGAATTTTTTTCCTTTCATTGTGTTAGGAAGACATCCCATGATCATTTTATTTGTGACATCTGTAGGGAGAAGTGACAGCAGGAAGTGCAGTGCCAGCAATATTACCAATCTATGCAGCTGTTTCTATGTGCCACCACACAGAAGACCAAATGGCCTTTTCATCCAGCTTAAAGTTGAGCCAGGCTGCACATCTAAATATATTTTGCTTTTATTTCCTCAGCTTGTCAAATTTAAAGGATGAACTGAGACAAACAAAAAGCAACAGCACTAGTGGTAGCCTGTTACATTTCAAAATACCTCATACACAAGACCTCGAAAAAGGAGTGTCACTCAGTGCAGGAGATTGTCTGCTAAATAGCATTGTAATTGCTAATTTGGCAGACATATGGTTTTAATGAGGCTGGAAGAAAAATCCTTTTCTACTGGTGTAGTTGAAAACTATGAGCTGAGAAACAATTACTTAATCTGAAACGAGATTTGTTACATAAACCCATATAAAGCCTTTACTAAAAGATTTCTACTTCTTTACCCTCTGTTAGTTCTCTTACATCAGCCTTCTTAGGGAGCTCTTATAATAGAAAAATCATAATGTCAGGGTAATTATCAAATGCCAAGGCCTTGGAAAATGTCCTGCTTCCTCAGATACCACTGATTTTAGTTCCTGGGTTTGCTTCCTTTTCTCATAAACAATAATCCATTTGCTGAATGAGACCTTTCCTTGTCTTTTCGAATTCCAGAGAATTTTTGCTAATTACAGCATTCCCAGTGCAGAGAAATGTGTCTGCACTCTCCAGCCTCGAAGCTCAGCCTGGAAGAGGAGGAAAGAGGAAAAGAGAAGGGGGCAGAGGGGCTGTGTGAAAGAAGGAAAAAGATGGAAAAATCCTCACAGTGTAGGGCCAAGCCAGCACTCCAGCAGAAGCTCTGTGAGAAATATTTCCCCTCAGTGTGAATGCTGCACCGTGATGATAAAATAAAGCTCTTGGAGCCACACAAATTCCAAAAGCTTATGCTGACTCCCTTTGATCCAGACATCTGACAAAATCAGGAGCATCTCTCTTAAACAAAAGTAAATTTTTGCAAATAATTGAACAATTCCACTTCAACAGTTTCTCTGCTTGGTGGATAAGGAATTGGCTGGGTGCTTACACACGAGGAGTTGTGGTCAGCCGAGTAGAGACCAGTTAAAAGTGGTGTTCCTCAGGGTGTGATTTTTGAACTGTCACTGTTTCCATCTCTGTTGTCCATGTGGACAGTGGGATGAAGGGCACCCTCAGCAGGTTTGCCAGCAGCACACTCTGTGTGCAGCCTCTGGAGGGCAGGGATCCATCCAGAGGGACACTGACAGCCTGGAGAGGCCCAGGAGAACCTCATGGAGCTCAGCAGGGCCAAGAGCAAGGTCCTGCACCTGGGCTGGAGCAATCCCAGCACAAACACAGCCTGGGCTGAGGATGGATGGATGGATGGATGGATGGATGGATGGATGGATGGATGGATGGATGGATGGATGGATGGATGGAGAACAGCCCTGAGGAGAGGGGATGGGGGTGTTGGAAGCTCAGCAGGACCTGGCAGTGAGCACTGACAGCCCAGAGAGCCAAATGTGCCCTGGGCTGCAGCTAGAGCACTATGGGCAGCAGGGCAGGGAGGGGATCCTGCCCCTCTGCTCTGCTCTGGAGATCCCAGCTGGAGCTCTGCATCCAGCCCTGGGCTCCCCAGAATAAACAGAATATGAACCTGTTGGAGCAAGGCCACAATGATCAGGGAGCTGGACCACCTTGGAGACAGGCTGAGAAAATGGGCTTGTCCAGTCTAGAGAAGAGAAGGCTCCAGGGAGACCTCATTGTGGCCTTGCAGCTCCCAAAGGGGGGCCCAAAAGCATCTTTTTACAAGGGCATGCAGTGATAGGACAAGAGGGAATGACTTTAAACAAAATAAGGTAGATTTAGATTCGATATTAAGAAGTTCTTCATGTGAATGGGAGAAGACTTTGGAATACAGCCTGGAGCAGCTGTGGCAAACCCATCCCTGGAAATGTTCAAGGCCAGGTTGGATGGGGCTCTGAGCAGCCTGTTTTAGTTAAAGGTGTCCCTTTAAAGGTTAAAGGTGTSCCTGCCCAAGGCAGGGAGTTTGGAACTAGATGATCCTTAAGGTCACTTCATATATTAAAAAGTAAATAATTGTTGCTGAAGGTCACTTCCAACCCAGGCCATTCTGTGATTGCATGAAATGCAACCTCAACCTTGAGGTTGCATGAAATGCAACCTCAACCATTCCTTGTTTCCTTGAATCTTATGGTCAGAGAAGTGCTACCCCTTTTTACAGTAGAAGATGGAAAAAGATTAAATGTTCTTGTCAATAAAAATGACATCTTAAAAGGCTGGTGTGGGTAATTTTTAGGCTGTCTCCTGATCTTTTAGGAAATTTTATGAGAAAATGGGGAAATTATTGAACACATATAAAGATAAGGTTTACAGGGCAGAAGTTTCTCCTGCCTGTTTTGACTGGGGACTAGAATGCCAGGGCAATTTAAAAAAATGCCAGGACAGTATAAGTGGATGTATAAAACCATCTTCCCTGATAGAATCCTGCCAGAGAAAAAAACAACAGGGCTTTGAACTGGCAAAGGCAGACAAGGCAATTTCTATATATTGCTCTGTGTGTTAGGGAAGAGGCACCAAAACTTGGTTCCAGGAAGTACTGAACTAGAAAGTCAACTCCAAGAGAATAAAAAATAATTATCCACCTCTTGCTGTCCCCWCACCCTTGTAAAGATACCTGGCATAACCCTTCAAGTCCTTCTAAGCTCAGAGAGTTTTGCACAAGCAGCACAAATGTGTCATCCTTTTTTGTGATGGCAAATTGGTGTTTATTCAACTATCACTACCTAGCAGTCTTTTGCAGCAATATTTTCAGAATTTCACCTTAATTTCAAGTAATTTCCCCCATTTATTATGTTCCTTTTGAGCCATAAGTTAAGAAATTAATAAAAAGAACATATTATAGGACAGACCTCTGACCTCATGCCTGCAATKTTATTAGAATAACTGGAATAGTAATAGCTAGGATAGTTTGAATAATTCAATAATTAGAATGCAGTAGATGGAATGATTCCCTAAATAGTTCAATAGTTAGAAAAACAATTCATAGTAAGAATAATTAGAAAGTTTAAGTAACTTTTACCTTCAGTGCATGGTCAGGTCTAGGAGTGCATCTTGATGTGATTGAGCTAAGCAAGAGCTCCAAACATGAAAAGTAGCTGTTAAAACTCTCCCAGATAAATGGCATTTGTTCAGGGGATCCACTGCACTGATGGGGCCCTGGACTGTGATTTTCTGACAAATGGCAGGTCCTCACTGCAAAGAAGCATATTGAAGAGGAAAAAAAAAAACAAAACGTCAACAATAAAAACAAAAAAGGTAAGAAAAATAAARGTAGTCTTTTTACATATAACTTTTATTGATACTTCTAGCCATAGTTAGAAAAAAAATAAATAGAACATCACTAAGCCTAGGGAAAAGAAGAATTTYATATATTAAAAAGTAAATTAATGTTGCTACAGCACCCACAGGTGTTGCAGTAGCTGTATCTCATAGAAAATACTTTAGATGTCCTGCATATTTCTGCTGTTACAAATGCACCTTATTTATAATGTTCTATGGATTTYAATTGCATCGCTCTATCTCAGTGCTTTTACTGGACTTAAAAATTATAATTTTTCTGTATCATTCCTCTAGTGCAATACAAGCCTAAAGCAAATGAACAGTTTCTATGGGCTCTTTCACCATCTACAAGTATAACACAATAACTACAGCATAAGAAAAATCTTTTTGTCAAGGTCTGTGGATGACTTCACCACAGCCTCCTCAACAATCTGAAGGAAGCAGTGCACATGTTCCACAGTCAAAGCTAATTGTGACATTCCACTATCTTTGCCCAAAAGTAATTTCCTGCTTTGTTTCATTCARGTTGATTTTTGAGGGGCCAATTTTCAATGTGGCGCTTCAAAAGAATAAAAATTATCTCCTACACATATAGCTGTTTTCTCTTTTTCTCCATTGTTTTTCCCTATTCTGATAAGAAAACTAATTAAAATAGATGATTCCTTCAAAAAGAAAAGCTGGAAAGTTCTAAATACAATGAACTCCACTAATTGCAAGCTTTGAAGTCAAAAATATTTTTGAAATGTATTAAAAGAGCAAAATGGTTGATTATAGTTCTTAAGCCAACATAAAACAGCCATAGATGCAAGATGGAAAATCTCAATAGAACATCAGCATGGCCTTGATCCTATGCAATATTGTCCACCGAGCTAAAGAAAAACATGACTTGGGGGAGAAGACATTTTCTTCTATTCCAAGAATAGATATCTAGTTAAAGAGCAATGTGCCAAGCAAAGATGGCACAATACAGAGTTTTTAGAACATAAAACCCAAGAAAAACAAAACTTTAGACTCCTAGTTCAATGCTCTTTTTTTGCCACACTTTAAAAAAAATCTTTATATGTTGTGAAGAATAAATAATAAAACTGAAAAAAAAAAGTTACTGAAAGGAAAACTTTCTTCCCACTCTCCAAAAATGTCAGGCAACCTGCTATGGCCTGTGCACAGTCTGTAACACACAATCACTAATGACTGGTGAGTGGTTCCATATCCTCACTAATTTTTTGCAAAGTATCAAAGAAATGATTGAACCGAAAAGAAAGAGATTAAACTAAAAATTAACTTCATCCATCACTCTTTATGAGCCATGAAAAAAGTCTTCAGAGGGAATAAATTTTTGTACAAGAGACTACTGCTGTTGAGAACTCTCCGTGCTTGAAAAGCTTGAATACCTTAAAGCTTGTCAGCTGTTCTGTTGACATTTTGCTCTTTTGATTAAATTTCYTGTGCTGTTGTGTATAATATGAAATGGTGGTGAGTTGCTGTTGCATTTCAAAAATACCTTTGCTGTACAAACACTTTAGCAGTCTATTTAAAAATATTCTTAGATATATTATTACTGGCCCGGAGCTCTTCTGAATAGCAGTAATAAGCTTGAGAAGCATGTTTATTAGCACTGCTAACATACAGCAGTAATTAGCAATTACAGCACTCTCCTCAGGTTCCAAATGTTCTAGGAGTCTCAAGGAAGGCTTTTTTCTTTTTATTTTTTTGCAAAGCRCAAAGAGGAGTTCAGACTTTTTCTTATTTGTAAAAGGCATGACACACAAGATTAGAGGATAAACAAGGGTGTTTTACAAACATGGATTTGCTAAGGCCACAGCTAGAATCACCAGGACAGTGAGGTCTGAATTCCTAGTTTTCAATTCCAGTGTCAAGAGTGATTTAAAAGGATATAAATAAATAAATAAATAAATAAATAAACAAGCATTATTTTTCTTATCCTCTTGACCAGAAATATCCATGCGTGCAGTCAAGCATTCTTCACAGGTTGGGTGACCTGTAAAGCTGACAGTAATAGTGGATACTCTGGATCTTTACCTGCACACACAATCTCTAGTCTCACTGAAAAGCCACAGATTTTTTGAACAACAGTGATTCTGGACAGAAAAGGCATCCTAAGAATTCATTTCCGTGGTTGTCAAAGCAGACAGACGAGTTTGCTAAGAAAAACTCAGCTAATCCTCTTTTCAGAAGCACAATTCACACCTCCTCCCCCTCTCTTTGTCGTTGGGATGTGTTTAGCAGGGTGAAATGGGCAAAATTCCCAACTTCAGTGCCTGCAGAGCCTGGCCTGTAACATCCTGTGCATCTCCAGCTCTGACTGAGGTCGGGGGCAGATTCAAGACTTCCACAGAGTATCACCATCCACACTTTCTGCAGGACTCATATTGTCCATGTGAAAGTCTTCAATGAAGGCTATCACATCCATGGAAATGCTGAATTCAACTTTTCTCAACTGAAACAYGAGAGTTAGAGGGCTTTGGACCCTTTCCAAACAGGAGCTCCACTCTTTGTACACACTGTTAATTTCTTTCCCCTTGAACCYGAAGGAAAAGTTTACTCTAAAGATAAATATTTGTTTCTTAAGACTGCAAGATTAAATTTAATGATTTGTCTAAAACCAGGTGCAGGCTTTGGGCACTTACTATCAAAAGAGAAGCAGGGAGATGTTCTTTAGCAGTAGCTTGTTTTGAACAAAGTTGAAAAATTAACTTTAGCCAAAGAAATTGAGCGTTTTGACAGCATTTGGCTAAACAAGTGCCTCATATACAAAAGCAGATGAAGAACCACTACAGCACTGCTCCTGGCTTGTTTAAACCCCAAATGAATGACAAAACAGGTGCCCTCCTGTGTCCCTGGCCTCTGCTCAGGGTTTCCCAGGTCAACATATCCTAGCAGCAGCCACAGGATAAGTCCTTCAGATGCTTCATGTTTTAAGGTGCTCAGTACTGTGGTGACAGAACATAAATGTTTGACCAAGCCAGTCTGGGATTCTGCATAAATCTCAAGAAAGCCATGACTTGGATAACAATCTGGTTTTGTCAGTTCTCAAAAGAAATTCTTCTCCTGAATTACATCTCTTGGYAGAAAAACGCCCCAAAGCAAAACTACTGTTAACATCCAGGCRGAAGAAATGTGGTTGTGGATGAAGGGATGGCTGTTGTAAACTGACATGTGAGAAAAGTATACTTGATACCTAAGTGTCTGTATAATCTTATTTTATTCAGCATTTTGAACGTACATCCTAGAATTAAGTATCCCACATGGCACCATGGTTTGCAGGTGACCGAAGTATGAGGGAGGTACTGTGCTAAAAATATATATATACAAAAAAATTTTTTAAGATTCCTTTTTCACAAACTACAGCAGTAAACTATAGATATTTACAGCAATTTCTCCTCCTGCCTTCTTTCAGCTGTAAAGTCTGAGTGGGGATGACAAACATACCTGAACAAAACCTTAAGAACAGCAGAATCAGCACTTGGTGACACTGTTCCTCCCTTCATATACCAGGAGGCTTTATGGTGATCCATTTCTGACATTTTCAGCAATAAAGAAGAAAGAAAAAGATGCTGCCAGCAGCCCTTTGCAAACTTTCAATTGATGGCCAAGAATGATAAGGGCTGACCTCTAACTCCTGTGTCTGACAGGCAACTCTCCAGTTAGGAGGGGTGAGACTCATTCCTGTCAAGCACAAACGAGGAAGGATTGGAAAGAAAGAGGCTGCTGTGTATCAGCTTTAGAGTCCTCTCTGCCTTCCTGAAGAGCCTGGATTTGCCAGCACTTCCAGCCAAGAGGCGTTACCTGGAGGGAAAAGGAAAACCTGAGCCTGAACCTTCACGATGTAATTCCCTGCACAAAAAAAAAAAAAAAAAAAAAAAAAAAAAAAAGAGTAAAGGGTTCTCTTGAGTTTAAGGGATTGAATATGGTCTAGTCCAGAGAGCCAGGTCCACGCAGGAATTTTCTCTTTCTCCCAAAATTTAACAGAGCAGCAGTCCAATTGAGATGTCACAGGAAAGGGCAGTTGCACATTTATCAAAATATCAGGAGTTAGTGGTTTTGCTGTATTTGAATTCAGTTAATCCTGCCAMAACCTGCAGTGCAATAAGAGAAGCAGATGGACAGAATTATTATGGAAGAACTTTGCAAAAGCAGTGGAATGAGATATGTTAGGTGCTATTTTTCCATAAAACGCTAAGAAATCTTCCAATTCCAGCATCTTATTCACTCAGCACCTTCTCTAATATGCTTCTAGTTTCACAGTAATAGAAAATAAATTTTCCTAGCATTTTAATTTTWAAAAAATATTCATAAAAACATCCATACAACATAGTGTTTGAACCTATGTATCTACATGGTGTAGATGTCACTGACTATTGTTCTTTAATTAAAATTTTGGTTTTATGCTACATTCAACAAGCATCTTACTACTTACCACAGACAAAGAGAAAAGGGGTAAAGAACAGTGACAAGGTGTCAGGATCCGTCCTAGTGAACGGATGACCTGATGGTTCGTAGGAGTGATTTCTGGGTGCAAAAGACTGACACGGTACAAGGGGGTTTGCAGTAGAAAAATCAACAAAGATGGTTTTATTGAAATAACCACAGCAGTATTGCATTGGTAAAGGGGATCAGGGAAAGAAGAAGGAACAGATAAGGAAAAAGGGAGGAAGGAAAGAAAGTGGGTTATAGCTACCGAACGTGATGTTGCTTCTGTCCTTCGATAGTCCAGCCGTCGAGGTTCACATCCAGGGAGATCTCAGAGGCACAGTTCATTTGCACCCCAGTTATACTCTTTTTCGTTGGGGGAAGGGGAACCGAAACAATGGTCTCCAGGGAGGGGAGAGAACAGAAAATGGGGGGTACACAGYRTCCAARSCAAGCAACAGGCAAACACCATTGTTTTCATGGCCCAGTGCTCGCAGGTACGTTGGTTCTGGGCAGCTTTTCCCCCTCCACTGCACACCTCTCCCAGGTTGTGGGGGGCTCAGTCCCAGTCTTTGGCAGACGATGCCAGAGGGGTTTTCTTGCACGGGGGTCTCTTGTCTTGGTTCCGTGGCGAAAAGGCTTACATCTTCACTTGTTTGTCACGATGGTGGAAGGCAGGCAAGGGGGGTCTTTTTCTTAGAGGGGTGACCGCCCCAGAGCTCAAACCAGCCAGGCAAGGAGATAGGGAGGGAATCCAGATCCATTTGTTCAGAAAAGGGGCGGAATGTCCCTTCAAGTTCAGCATGGTGCGTTCTGCAAACAACACTTATAGGAACAGCAAGGCCTCCTTCTCCCACTGGCTCAGTCTTAACTCTTTGTTGGTCTGACAATTGTGAGGCAAAAAATGAAGAATATTTCGGACAGACTCTCACACATGGAAATCAGAAAAAGGAATACAARAAAAAAACGAAAACTGCTTTCCAGTATAAATTTGTACTTCGTGTTACATTATCTAGCTCAAAACATATATAAAAAACAAATTATATCTTGTTATTCACCGATAAACAGCACAGAGAAGGGAAAACTTCTTACCATCAGTTCAGTCAGACCAGAAGAAAGTAAAAATGGGGACTGTGCTCTGCACAGGTGATTTTTGTTTCACAGAGGTAAAAATTAGGCATAAAACTGCAGAGTATGTGCCTAGCTCCAACAATGCATCTGCCACATAAATGTGGTTTCAGCTGGAGCAGAATAAATTAAAGAACAGAATGATTGGAAAGCATCATCTCAGAAAAAAAAAAGTCTGATCATAATAGAGCATTGTAGCTGTCTGCAGGAAAATAGAAATAATTCTTCTGAATAGCTGACATTCTGGCAATAAAATACAAGGTTTCTCAAAATTATGTGCTGCTTAGTTGATTTTGGAGTTTTTAAAATATTTTCTGGAAATTATCCTTGTGCAACAAACATTTTATCCATCCAGTTAATAGATACAAACTAATATCCTAATTAGTTTATTGGTGTATTTTTTGGTTAAGATTTATTAATAAGAGTACAATTCCTCCCTATTTATCAGTGTATTAACTTTTGATTTATTTGTGCTTTAATCTGGCCTTTTATTATATTCAGCAGCAACACAGTCTGTAAACTTAAAGATTGAAAAAGTGAATCATGTATGCTGCTGTTCTTTAGCACCAGCTCACTTGATTCCAAATCAGGTTTTGGTTTTAAATAAGAATCTCTTCAGAAAATCCAAGCAGCAGTAAATTATTTGTTTCAGTAGACTTTTATAAAACAAGATTTTCCAACCCATTGTATTAACACATATTCTAAACTGAAGGYCAGTTTTTAGGATAAGTGACAAAAAGAGAAAGTAGAAAATATGTGAACTATCAAAATATCATAATACTGAATCAGAAATGAGTTGAAATTCTGAAAACAAAACAAAAAAAAMCCCAAGKTTCTTCCAGAGCAGGCCTGTGTGCGCTGTTGGTATTTGTGAGCATCAAGCCTAGAGCTGCTTTAATATTTGCATCCAAATTCTCATTAGACAGAGCAGAAATCCAAATTTAAACAACCAATCCTCCCCTGCTCAATTCCAGTAAATATTAGAAGTCATAGAGAAACCTTTGCTAAACTTCCATAAAATCCCTCAGGCATTTTTTCCAGGAAAAAAGTTATCACAGTGAGCTTCCTTTCCCACTCRCTGTGCCTGTTCCTTTTTTAGGGAGAGGGATTTCCCAGGAGCACAGGGATTTTCGCTGGAGCACTGCACAGCTGAATGCAGGGGGAGAGGGTCCCATAAATGGTACATAAAAATGGTAAATGGTGGACAAACCAATTGCCAAGGACAGCATAAACCCAGTTTTGCTGTTGAAGTGACACTCTGATGGTGTTCATGGGAGTGAGAGACAACTTAAAACCAGCAGAGAAACAACAAGCTTATAACACTCAGGCAAATTTAAGCCCAAGTAAAGCCAAAACTCCCAAAACTAAACTCAAAATAAACTCTATCCTGTATAAAGACATTACTTTTTCCCTGGGCCTCAATCTATTAACTGCTGGCAGTGTAGCACTTTGTTCCCCTTTCTTTTTTATTGACAATTTGCATTATAAAGTCTTCAAGCCAGTAAATGATTCTTCTCGTTCCAGTTGTTATTTTTCTCATGTGTCAACTTATTTAAGATTTTGAGTGCAGATGCAATACATCTTCAAATGAAAGGACTCTTCTCCGCACCTCAGGAGAGCCTCTGTCCTCAGAAAACCTTGAGCAACCACAGGGAASAGTAGGGAGGGAAAACAAGGACAAGAACAAAAGGAAAAAGTCTCCTTCACTCAGATACGTATTTATAAGCAATGACCAACCAACCAACAAACAAAACACAAAGCACAATAAGAAAAATTTCTAAAGACAAAGTTAATTCTGCAAAAGCCCTTCTGCGCTATTGAAAATCTATGTTGCAAATTGATCTGACTGAAAAGATCAAGCTCTAGGCTGATGAACAAGGAGTCTTCCCCCTCCTCACATGAACAAAAAAGTTCATTGTTTTACTGAACACACTTGTCATTGGGAACATCCAATGGTTTTTCAGATTTAAAAACCATTGGATGTATACAATTAATTGAAATTCTCATTAACTTTTCTTTTTTTTTAGGAGAAATASCTATTACTCTTCACTGCTTCCTGCAGCATTCCAACTATTGCCACATTTCATCAACTTTGGCTATTCCAGAAATTTTGCCAATAACTTGGTGGGCTAAAAAAACACCTTAGCAGAAATATTTTTAAAAGATAATCAGTTTGTTGGAGTGCTCATGATCATTCACCTGCAAGCAGAAAAAGGCCCTTTTTCTTCTGCATAATGCAGCTGGGCAAGCTCCTGTCTAAGAACTAAAATTAACAATTCAAGAACATGGGCAGCACACATGGGAATGAATGAGGAGCAGGTCACAGGATCATCAGAAAAGAATATCTGCTGCTCTTATTTTAGATTTAGGGTGCACCACTCAAGTGCTAGGATTCTTTTTCATCCCCTTTAAGTAAAACGCAGTTATTCCTCCTGGCACAAAGCAAGTAATTGAGACCACAATGAGTACAAATAAAAAGACTGCAAGATAGTGCTCCAGGTTCCCCCCACAGCTCTTTGTGTGGCAAAGCCCTGGCAAAAATTTTCTTTATGTAGTTCTGTGCCTGCAAATTGGGCCAATTCTTGTACCTTTAAAGTGAATCTCAACAGACAATAACAGAGAAAGGAGCCCTAGTGAYAATGTGAGCCTCTTCACAGCAGTAGGGTGGGGTGGCAGCAGATCCCAGGCAGGACTGAAAATGGAAGAGGTTCAGAATGGCCATGAAGAAACAGCTCAGCGTTGTACCAGTAGAGCACAGGACCCTTCCAACCTCAATTATCCACTCACCCCCTGGAATGGATCATGATTCTGCACCTGGTTTTTTTGGGATTTAGTTTCATTTCTGACCTTGTACATTTTTGACCTTGCACCATTCAAACATGGCATTCAAGAAAGAATAATTGGTTTCTTTGAGGGTTTTGGACTTAGATACTTGCTTCAGCTACCAGTGTGTTGCACATTTCAATTTTTTTTTCTGTATTTGACAGATGGATGCACTAAGACAGATGCATTAAGAAAGACTAAAGTATAAACTATGAATTGGAAACATCTAATCACATCTCAATAAKATCTAATTTTATCTCAAGACAAACAAGTTTGATGTATACCTGTTCTTTTATTTGCAACTACAGCTATAATTGTCTCAGTACACTTTTAATTGCAACTATAACGTCAAGTCCAAAATGGATTTGAAGAGCCACAAAGTAAATATGCAGGAAAGGAAGGCCACAGAGTGAATAACTGTGAAAACTGTGGGTTTGGTAGTGCATAGTGATCAAGGCAATAAAGAGGAAATTTGAATGAATTTAGAATTCTTTGTTTTGAATCCAAATTGTTGTGTAGCCTGGCTCTGAAAGTCTCAGTATCTACATTTAGCATAAAAGGCCAGTCTTGGCATCCTGTCATGAGCCAGTCTTAGCCATCACTGGACAAAATCCAGCCCCACCACCTTTTACCACTAAGCCACATTTAATCTTTTAAATGCTTGCCTCATTTACTCTACTTCCAACTTCTTCACTTGTGTTGCTGTCCCACAGAAGACAGTTTTCTTCCCTACCCCTGATTGAAATCCAAGGCATGTTCCCAGCCCTGATTTAGCTGCAAAGCACCCCAGTAGACAGCAGTTTGGTGGGAATACAGTGCATGCTTATTGAATTACAGGCAGTATCATACTGCATATGGACAGGAGAGCTAATTTGACATTGAAAAAAAACAGGAAAGGAGAAGCYTGTGCATGATCTTCTTTTTTAAAGACTATGAACAACGGAGGTTTAATTGCATCATGTCATATCTATATGCATGTAGATCATCAACAAGGCTGCTCCAGACAGCATTCCATCAGATACATTAAAGATGTATTTTATCTCATGCAATAAAAGCAGTAGGTTGTCAACTTCCTCATGAAATAACTCTGCCAAGAGTGCTATATTCTGGCTGGAGGTTGTCACAGGTATTTCCTGTCTAGACTGGAAAGGAGGGTAGAGGATTCCTAATGCCATTCCACCTCTCAAATAAATTTTCTTTAATATGTTCATTTTTTCACCCCAGCAAAATAATTTCTCTGTCTTTGCAGCCAACATGTCCCTAATGCACTTCTCTTTTTCCTTTGTTCTAATCTCATTTTCTTCTCCAGCTTTCATTATTTCTATTCTACTTCCACTCTCCTTATCCAAGCACTACTGAAGTTTTCTCTCCAGAACATTCAATACCTTAAAGTTATCAGTATCCCTCCTACTCAAATCAGCCAGCATGAATGCATCCCTTATTTATTCATCTCCTGTTTCCCCCTCCCTCTGTTTCTCCCAGCCCATCAACATTTTTAGAATTCCCATCAATTAAAGGAATTTTGCATCTATAAAGGACAAAATTATCTCTAACGTGGACATGAGACAGCGACAACATGGGATGAGCATGGAAGCACACAAGGGACCAGCATTTTGAAATATTTTGTCTCTCATGACAAAATGTCTCTAWTGAACATCTAGGTTTCATTTCCTATTTACCGTAATTCAAATTTGGTGTTTTGGGGTTTTTTTAATTAAAACCAGATTTACCTGTGAAATTCACTGTATTATCTATGGTTCCTGTAAAGTATGATATAAGAAAAAGCAAGAAACAGGCACTCAATAAAGCAGAACTTGTTCTTTAACTAATTCAGGCTTACAAATTTCAAAGTTCTTTTACACATCGACCATCCAGATGGTCTTGTAAATAAGTAAGAGCTTGGGATGCCATTTTTAGAAAATAGTGCCATGAAAGATGTAAAGTAGAACATGCACTGAGATGGGTGATATAATTTATTTGCAATGCTGTGGAGAGAATCTTTTGTGATGCAAGTCACAAACTAACCTACATTATTTCCAACACAGTTACACCTTAGTATTCTGGAGTTTGATGAGAAGCCAGAGAAAGATAATGCCATCCAGGACTGACAAGACTATTAAATACATGAGGAATATTAGGGTTGAATGTATTTTTCCTAATTAGAATAAAATATTAACATGATATAGCTTTTTAATATGGGAAATCTATTTTTTTTCTTGTGCAGGCCACACTGCTCAGATAAGCTTCTCTTCCTGGAAGACGTATCAGAAGAAAATACTTCTATTATTTCTTACATAATAAAGAAGGTCAATCACTTGATAAAACCATGCAAAAAAACACTAGCAAAGCAAAGTTATTAGAGAGTATTTTACATGAGAGAAGAGAAAATGCCCCATCTTACCCATGTCGTAGCTCACAAATCAAATGAAAGTCAGAACACTTTGCATGCTTCAAAGAGCTGCTTTCCAACAATCCACACATTTCACAAGGAGGGTAGAATTTTCCTGATCATGTTTAACAAGAATTCAGTCAGCAAAGGACCACAGCATACCTACAGAGTTATTTTTTTTAGATCGAGCTTGCTAAATCACAAACTGTGAGGTTCAAAACAGCTGCTGCATAAGCAATTTGTTTCAACAATGTAAGAACTGCTTATTTTGGTGATAAAACATAAGGGAAAATCTTTGAATATCTCTGCTTCCATATTTCCTGTTTCTAGTGGAGCTCAACTTTTGGTTAACTTGCAAAAGCATTCATTACTTGAAGGGGGACATTGATTAATCTACAGCAAAAATTGGCTGCTATTTTGGCTATATTTTGACTATCTTGGCTGCTRTGCCCTGGCCCTCATGGCAGTGCACCTGAACATGTGCTCATCAATGAGGTGGTGAACATTTATCATGTATAAGGCTGGATTTATGCTCTCTAGAAGAGCCTGATACTAAACATCCATCAACAGCACAAAGGGGATACAGTTCATGAGAAAAGCACCAGAGAAACCATCCATTTTGTATATTTGYGCAATAGCAAGGGAGCTCTCTCAGACGGGAATGCTCAGGTGACCTTTGGGAAACAGGTACAAGGAATGAGTTCATTATTTTCGCTTTCCCATACACAGAATTCTGTGGAAGATTGGGTACAGAAATCCCCAGCCCTTGGGAAAAGGCATCATCYCTTTGACAAGACACTGACATAAGTTGATTGAATTCCCTCCTTGGCCCTGTGCACATCATTACAGGACACTGCTCTGCCTAAAGGTGAGTGACTGTGAATATCTGACATCATCACTCCGTGCCCTACATCTATCACTGCCCTCCATGGCAGCGATAAAAACAGAATAGTCATGTTTGCTGTGACAGAACATGTGGATCAGAAGCATATTTATCAGCTTATTCTCTCTCTCTGTTTGTTTGCTTTGGGGGTTTTTTTAATACACAAGGAATTATTCTGTGGAAGGAGAAGGGAATTGAGACACAGCACAGTCTCTGGGTAAAAGCCTTTCCAACAACTATTCATTCAATGGTATAAAAATTTAGTTCTATTACAGCTGTTTTCTAATAAGATGGATTTTGTTTGTTCTAAAGTGTTAAAATYTTGCACAGTCACAGCTGTGGGAATAAACATTGTCCTAATTCATGAGGCTGCATGCAGGATTTTGCTTGTCTGGGATAGTGTAGATGGATATCTGTCCAGTTATTCCTTAGGACAACAAACATTCTCACTGGGTTTTACCCTTCAGAAGTTTAAGGATCATTTGATTCATATAGTCATGCTTGTAAGTATATGCAATGGATAACTTAAGGAGGTGAAAATCATTAATTTATAAAGAAATTTTTTTCCTTATTTTCTTTTGCCTTCAAGCAGTGTTGATCATAGGACCAGAACAGCCTCAGTTGCTGATGTCTTAATGCAAATGAAACAACTCTGCACTATGTGCTGTTTTCAGCAAGGATTCTGTGTTTTACAGGAGTCCTCTGTCAAATCAAAATCTCAGTGACAATCTCACTGCCCCTGTTAAAGGTGATGAGCAGACTGTGTGACTCATCATCAACATGTCTATTTAATTTTTATCCAACAGAAGGCTGACAGAACTTAGGTAAGCAGCTGGCACCAGTGAAAAGCAAAACTCTGACATTTCTCTTGCTGAAATAGTGGAGAGCTGAATTAGTAATTACAGCTTTTGAAGCATAAAACACTGCTGTGGCTTCATACCAATTTTTACAGGGAAAAAAACCTGAGGCTTCTTGGGATTGAAATAAAAAGATGAATCTTAAGTGTACACAATGGTRTTGGGAATTACATAAAAATCCAGACAGCACCTTAAATTCTCAGTTAAAGGAAAAGCAGTCAGACAAAATGAAAAAAATAAATAAGAATCAAGATGTCTATTTATTCAGAGGCAGCATATAGGAAATCTACATGAATAGCAGATCTATGTCTAATAGGATCCAATCTATATGTATAGGAAATCTGTATCTCTAGGAAATGGGTGCCCTGTTGCACTGCAATCTTAGAAGGAACAGTCAGATTTTTTTCTTCAGTTCAGAGCAAAGCAGTAGTGGCAGGGCTGCAGTCACACAAACACAGAGTCTAGATATGTGTAAATTTACACTTCAGCTTCCTGATTTTTGTCTTCACCATGCAGACCTATTTCCAAACTTTCTTTAAGCTAAGCCTGACATTTATAGAATGTGTAAATAAAAACAAATCAATATGACCTTGGGTGGATATCCCTTTCCCTGTTTCAGTTTTTTTCTATCATTAATTTATTGCATTACACTGTGAATGCTTTCAGAAGAAAATATTCACTTTGTTTTCCAAGGAGACAGTAATTTAATTCCAGAGTATAAAGTTTCTAAAAATTGCCATAACAAAAGATAGCAACCACCTTGGGTAATACCTTATGAATGTGCCAAATAAGCATCTATTTTGGTGAGAATTACAATTGCCTTGAAATCTGTCCTTTGAAAATATTGGTCTTTCAGTTCTTCAGGCAATTCTTTATCTTCAAGTCAACATGATGAGGCTTTTTCAAGACTGCCTTGTGCCCCACTTCTCTTTATTTTTGCCCCAGAAACAGGATTAAAGCAGAGCACCAGCCCTTAGCACAATTTTTTTKTTTGTTTCCATTGGCCATTGAACAGTAAACCTGATTTTCTCTTTGATGTGTTTATGGTATTTGCCTGCACATCCAGATTTACCTGTGCCTATCTGCTGAATTCTCATACAGCATTCAAAGGACTGCAACAGAGGCTACACAGTCATAATCTGTCATCTTTGTAGTAAATAAAGGCTGTGTGTGCCTATAAAACCACATTTTGTGTGTCCCACTGAAGGTACATCAACAGTTTCAGGAGAGTAATATATGCGCAGCTAGTCAGGGCTTTATCTCCATCTTTCCATGTCCCAAACTGGATTAGTTGCTCAATTCAATCAAAACAAACAAAAAAACCACTACATCAACACCCCAAAGCTGCCTGGAAAATGAGCATGGCACAGAAGCACAGTGACTGATCTCACCATGGCCATGTTTGACATATAAAACTTTTAAAATACAGCTTTTCTTATTCCAGATAGAACTCCTGTTACTATTTCCACACTCTTCAGGTTATTTTAATTCTGTTAAATTGAAAGGAATAAAAAAAAATGTATGGAACTTGTTCTGAAATGATTTAAAAATAAATACAGAAACATCCAATACATTTTTATATCTGTCAAGCAAAGCCAATTAAAGTCTCCCTGTGGTGAACAGAGCTTTAAAATCTGAGTTTTCTCCTGGATTACACTGTGAGCTGCCTGCTCAGAATGATTCATCATGATCCTCATTATTTCCAGCTTCCAATTTCCCTGTGCCTGGCTGGGTTACCCCAGCAAATGACCACTCATTTGCAAACAGTGCAAGTTATGCATTGCCATAAACAGATCATTTGTGGCTTTCCCAAACTCTAATGGGCCTCCCAAATCGAACAATGCCTCCTAGAGCAGTAAAAATCTATTTTTAACTCTATTTTCCCTTTTATAAAGTCAGCTTGTTTTTCAGTTAGTTTTAGTCATACTCTGCAGTTTGGATTCCATAATACTCTTCAGAATAAAATAAATAAAATAAAAATTTAAACATTTAATAAAATAAAATAAAAATAAAAACATTTAAAATAAAATATGCAAAACTATTGGAATGCAGGGCTGCATTATTGCAGAGCACTGTCCATTAGCCTTAAAACAAGAACAATATATTTTCAGAGCTTGATTCCTCTTGAGCACTCCAGCAAAGATTTATACTTTTGGTAAAGTTAGTAAATTGCTATTGCATCTTAATAAAGATGCATGATTATTTCATTTTCTTTCCCTCAGCTTCAATACTCCTTTTACCCTTCCATATTTACAGAAAACTTTAGACTTCTTAGTGTAAGATAATTAGACTATCACACATAGCCCAAGAAAGAACAGTTTCATTAAGCCTCAGAGAAAACTGCAGGAAATTGAGAATAACAGAGATTAAAAAATAGGTACAACATATGCAATGTGCTTTATTATATTTCAAGGAACACCTGAGAAGAAATAATTAGAAGAAAAAACAATTTTCATAAACAGTTTCTATAGATGTATTGTACTGTGTACCTGTTGCAAAGTTCTCCAAAAGAGTGGAACACATAATCTTTTACTTTGTCTTAATAATCTTAAAGGTAATTTCATCACAACTCCTCACTTTCAGACCTCAAAACACTAAAACTGCTGAGCACACTACCTACCCAACAYAACTCCTTCAATATCCAAATACTATGTGTGTATCTATAGATAAAATTAATTTTCTTCCACATCAAGGCTGGTGATTATATTTTATGAAGCATCAGGAGATGCTGATAACCTCATGGGAGTGTTATACACACCAGAACTGCACACTCCTGCACCCTGGGTTTTAATTCCTTAACCCAGCTCTGGTTTTAAATGAGGTGGCATTTAATAACATTCACTGGAAAATGGCATTAACAAATGCTAATCGTTTTTTCCAATGAAAATGCCTGTTCACTTGAATGTAACAGCATTTCCTTCAGTGCAGTGACTGTGCACATGACTCTGGCATTGATGAATTCACAGTGTTTTTAGCTATTATTAACTTTTTCCAGTTTTGAATAAAAGCTTCCTTTTCATGAAGATAAAATTAGTTTATAATTTACAATGTTTGCTTAGCACAGTGCATGCAATTTCAGGCACTGATAAAGCTGGT
The DNA here is from genome assembly GCA_014549065.1 of Cardinalis cardinalis. Classification (NCBI taxonomy): domain Eukaryota; kingdom Metazoa; phylum Chordata; class Aves; order Passeriformes; family Cardinalidae; genus Cardinalis; species Cardinalis cardinalis. The sequence continues at coordinate 753,131 of JACDOX010000255.1, forward strand.
GCTTTCTTTGCTGATGTATTTTCTTTGAAGTGCCTCAGCAGAACTGATTATCAGTGCAGAAAGCATCTGTGTGCAGTGCCAGGAAGCACATTGTCATGCCAACTAATGTAAAATATTACTTGCAAATATTTCAATGTAAACAGCATTAATAAAATCCTTCATTATAATTCAGAACAGGAGTAGGGTTTATGTTATATGTTTAAGAAAACTTCTTTTAAATAAGGTTTTGGGAGAAGAAAAAGGTCCTTCTCATTACAAAGTACACTACTAGCTAAAAAAACATCAACCAAAAAACATAGGCCTAAATATGTTACAAAATATATAAAGAAATCTACTTTATATTCTGTCATAAATTCCTTGGCAACTATCACATGTGATTTCACATCTCTGCAGCCTATTTACTCACTGAGGGTGTTGTTAGTGGTTTTTACTAAATATGTCAGGATGCCACAATTGCACGGTTCATCCAAAAGAAAAGCACAGAAAACAACTTCTGCTGGTYAATCAATTAATTTAGTGTTAACTTCAGGAAAGGAAACATTGAGCATGTGGAGATATTWAAAAAAATACATCTTTTTAAATATCTGACATAAGCTAGGGAAAAAAAAATAAATAAACATCTCTGGCATGTGTTGAACAGTGAGTAACACGAGGCAATGCTATATGTTCCACAAACATATGTTCTCTGATGGTGAAATAATTATGTTGGTGTCTACACAACACGTCTGAATGTCCTTTGAGTGGAAAAGCAGAGCTTTGGAAACAAGGGGAGGTAAGAGCTGCCAGTCCTGGGAGCTCCAGCTGAAGCCTTTGGAGGAGCAGGGACCCAGGACATTSCTCTGGCTGCCCTGGGTGATTCCAGACCCTGGCAGGGGGATCAGAGACCTTGGCACGGAGTCACCAACACCTATGCCTTTGGTTTTAACCCATGGTAACAATTACCAAYTTTGTGTGAGTAGTTACAAGCCACAAGAGTTTGAGTAGAATGATAGTGAATTTATCACAGGGTGAAAAAGTACAATTTTGGGGATTTAGAATGGGGGTTCAAGAGGCAAGATGGAGGAACCTGGGCAGGTCCTGTCCTTCTTGTCCTCCATCCTCTGCTGTGATGGTGACACTTCTGGATTGGTTGAGAGTAGAGACAGACTGTCTAATGTAGGTGATAGGTATTGGAAAATTATTGTAAATAAAGTACAYGTAGTTCTTAGTATAAAAAGCCAACACCACCCCAAGGACGGTCAGTGTGCCACAACCCGACCTGCTGGACAGACCTCAGCAGGTCAGAGAAAGAATGTAACAGAAAAGAGAAAATAAACAACCTTGAAAATCAGAACCCACGAATCTTGACTTCTTTGGTTGCAGAGCTGGAAAAAAAAATACTTTCTAACACCTCAGRGGTCATCTCAACCACAGAAACCCGAGAGCAGGGTGCTGCAGTCACCCAAACACAGCAGCTGACAAGATGAGACAAAGAGCAGGGCAATCATTGCTGTGAAATCAAAGACTCACTGCACATTTTCACACGTTGCACTGATGACAGCACAACTGGAGGCAATGCCAAAATGTGAAATTTAGAGAGAAGTCAGAAACTCAGGCAAGACAGATGTTGGCTTGTTGCAGTGCTGTGAGGGTTTCTAGGATGAGGCAAGAGATGAGAATTTGACTCCAAGTTTTCAGAAGGCTGATTTATTATTTTATGATATTATATTAAAAGAAATTATATACTAAAGCTATACTAAAGAAGGAGAAAGGAGACATCAGAAGGCTGGACAAGAATGAACAATAAAAACCCGTGACTGACCAGAGTCCCGACACAGCTGRACAGGGATTRGTCATTAAATTAAAACCATTCACATGGAACCAATCAATGTTGGTGAGCAACTTCCAGACCACATTCCAAGCAATCAGATAATTATTGTTGGCATTTCTTTTCTGAGGCTTCTCAAGAGAAAAATCTTGGCAAAGGGATTTTTCATAAAATATCATGGTGACATTGGTTTACAAAGTCATTACCCCACTGCCTTAACAGACAGCCAGGACACTGCACCCAGCATGAAATTAAACTTCAGCTACACCTGGATGCTCCAACTGCTGCTCAATGTCATCTGGGGCTGTGCAGAAACCATTCAGTGTCTGCTCACAAAGACAGCTCAGCCATGCCCCAGAAAACAGGGTCCAGTTCAATAAAATATCAATTGTGTGTCACTGATCACATATCTGAAGGAACTGCTCACGTTTTAGGGGGTTTTCTCCTCTTCCTCCTTTACTTTGTTTTTTCTCCCTATCTAGAACCAAGAACTCACTGCTTTATAACACTTGAGGTCAGCAATAAACTGGTTTTAATTTATTTAAGCAGCTTTGAACTTGGACAAGTCAGTTTCAAGAATTTCCACGGTGTCTGCAAAGGCTGGGGAAACAACCAGCTTAAACTGAATATTGGGAAAAATTTCTTGCTCAAAGGGACTGTCAAGCACTGGGAAGTGGTGGAGTCGCCATCCCTGGRGGTATTTTAAAAATGTGCACAAATATGTGCACTTGGGGAGACAGGTCAGTGGKGGACTTGGCAGTGCTGGATTAATGGTTGGACTCAAAGATCTTAAAGGTCTTTTCCAACCTAAGTTATACTGTGATTCTAGTAAATTAAAAGTAAAAAGCCTTTCTTTGGCAAAATGGGTATGAACTGGCAAGAGCACCTCAGCTTCTCCATTTTGGAGCAGTGTAGTTACTGCACAATGTGATACACTAAATTATTCTAGTTGGCTCTGCCACCCTACACGGGAAAAATAATCTTTTGTCAGAAGGAGATATATAAGAACCATAGCAATAATTATTGTGTACTTATTCAGTATGGAAAAAGAAATTATTTCTGATAAATTTAATAAGTTATAAAAAAAGTAATTAGAAATTTCCATAAATAAGTGATCAATTTAAAACTCATTWGGATTCTAGCTGACAATAAGTTCATTTCTCTGGGTGAATTTTTTTTTTTGTATGATTGAAAATATATCTCCATTAATTTCTTTGTGCCAATGCCTTTCTCTGTTGTTTCTCTCTACTGCAGAGCAGTTAGGATGTCAACTGTGTTGTGTTTCCTGGACAACAGGAGTTTCATTTCACTTTATTTTTTGAGACTCTGCAATTTCAAGGGATGCAAAACCCTCTTGAAAGYAGCCTGGGAGGAGGCTTAGAGCAAGGAATGAAAAAGCCAAAGACTCACATAAGATGGCAGCTTTTCCTGATGCAGCATGACAGTAACTTTCTGAACGTTGAAGAGTCATTTTTTAAATATCTCCTGTCGTCATCTTATTGCAAAGCTCCCATACCTTCTTGGTGATTTCTCAAGGGCAGCTCCTCACAGCACTGACTCCTCCTTCACAGCACAGCCAACAAACTCCAACTCTCTTCTCAACCAGCTAACCCACTCTTTTATAGCACTCATCCTATTTATTTCCTTTATTTCCTTTATTCAAATCTTTATTTTCTTACATTCTATCCCCCCACAATCTCCTCCATCTATTGACAGAGTGTGTGCTGTGCAAGACTCACTGGGACCAAGGTAAAAAGCAAGATCGTTATTTGAGGTGCTAGAAATTAGCTGAGCACTTAATTCCTTTTGTTGTTCTTTTGGTTTAATAACCTTGGTAAATATCTTCTAATTTAAAAATCCAACAAGCCTGGTTTTCTTCCTCTGTAAATCTGAGCAACTTTGGGTTTATTTGTTCTCATGCTTTATGCCTGTAGCACACATCACCTGCTGTGCTTAGAAACAATGGAGAACATTGGAGAAATTCGTGTTTCCTTCCTCATTCCCAGAGAGAGACTAAAGTGGCTGGACAAATATCTTCCTCTGGTTTTATTTATATTTTTATCTATTTATTAAATTAATATTTATTTTTATTCAATAATTTTAATTTATTTTATTTTTWAAATTTATTTTATTTATATTATTATTTATTTCTTCCTTAGCTCTTTTTTTTCTTGATTTACCACTTTCTTCTTTAGCTCATCCAAAATAGGGAGAAGCTGCTTCATTTCAGTTTTTCTGCAAGGTTTTGGAAGTATAGTATTTACAGATTTAAGTTCTCTTGGAATGGGAAGGAATCAACATACCTTCCTCACAAAAGACATTATATTATATTATTAATAATATCAATTTGTTATTATATTACCAGAAACCCTTACTATTTTTGAACTACTTAAACTATTGCAATTCTTTCTCATTAGCTAAGAGCCCATGAACAAGCCAAGGACTAGGTGTGCTTATTATGCATTTTTATTGTCAGAGCAMACATATATTTTAAACAATATTTTTACAATAACACATTGTTTCTGCCCTGAGAATAAAAAATATTTTTCAGAATTTAGAAATACTTGGCTAAATAATTTGCAACAAATAATTGTTCATTATATGCTTCTGTTTCACAACAGCACAGCCTTTTTGAGCACTTTCTAACAGCACAAATTTGAAGAATCTGCACTTTCAGTGTTCTTCAGTAYATTGCCATGAGATAAATAAAGGGTCACAGTACTTGAAAAGAAACCTCTCACAGAGAGGGAAGAAACTCYTACTGATTGCATAGGTTTGAAATATTCTTTAAAGGCTGATGTACTCCCTTCTGAGGCTGCATAACCTTTTTAGAGAGAAACCTCAAATCAAAACAAACTAAAAAAAAATTCTAATATTTAACAACTCTTCTTTTACAAAAGGAAAGCCTCACTCATACAAAATGGTCTTGAAAAGTGCAACAAAGTCCAAGTCAGTATTGAAGAGTTAATCATGAGTGTATGTACATGGAATTTCACATATGTCCTATGTGTTTTGAACACATTTACAGAACCTGTAGTGGTTACCCTAAGTGGGTACTAAACTAATGAGCCAGAAATTGATTATTTTGCCCTTTTTTTGTTGTTGTTAAATAAAATAAACCACAACCAAACAAACAAATAGTATCAGAGACAAGATTTGGTGCAAATCATCAGCTAAATATTTTCCCCTTGAGCATTATTTATATAAGTAATGAGTCAGTGAGTATACAGAACAGCATCTGAAATAAATACAAAATTAAATGTATTGCAGAGCACCAGCTATAGACAGAACCTGACATGTAACTTAGGAAACAGAGTGAAACAAAAAATAAAGTCTGAGTTGTTGGTTGGGTTTGATGGTTGGGTTTTGGGGGGTAGAAACAATTGAAAATATTTTCAATAGTTGCTGCTTTATTTTCAAGTGTAACTAGAGCTTAAAAGTTACTCATGGCTGGGTAACCCTCACCGACACAAGCCTGTGCAATTGATATTCTCAGAGGTGAATTCCACACAAGCTTTACATGGATGTCATCCAAAGGTGTCTGTCTGATCCCCAGGGCAAGTTCCATTTGGGCAGAACAGGGCAGCAGCACCTTCAGAGCTGAGCTGTCTGGCCAGGATGGGGGAATTTTCATCTCTGGTGTGGGACCTGACCAACCTTTGCTCCCTCCAAAACATCCCACTAAAGGGGATGAGTGCAAGCCTCTGAACTGGAGCTCTTCAGCACAGGATAGAGCTGTCAGCATTTCATTAGCACTGCCCCAAAGAAACCCAGGCTTTCCCAGCCTCCTTCACACACTCAGTGCAAATCTGTCTGCCCAGAAATTTGAGGAATGGATGCCCTGAGATTTTTTTTCTTTTCTTCACCATGATTAACACTGCATTTTATAGCACATGCTACTTCTAGGTCCCAAGAGGAAATAAGCTGTCTCTCCCAATGCAATAGAAAAGATCATTTCACTGTGTATTTAACCACCCAGGGTTCATACACAGCTTTCCACACCAAAATAAAACAAGTACCTTGTCACAGACATATTTTATGAAAAATCCTTTTGCTAGAATCTTTTCTCCTGAGAAGCTGAGAGGCCTCAGAAACGAAATGTAAACAATAATTATCTGAKGCTGTGAAATGYAACAGGTGCATCTTTGATTGGTCCATGTGGTTGTTTTTTTAATTAATGGCCAATCACAGTCCAGCTGGCTCAGACTCTGGTCAGTCACAAGATTTTATTATCATTCCATTCCTTTTGCTTGCAAGCCTTCTGATGAAATCCTTTCTTCTATTCTTTTAGTATAGTTCTAATATATTATTTTCTTTTAATATAATGTACATCATAAAATAATAAATCAGCCTTCTGAAACATGGAGTCAAGATCCTCATCTCTTCCCATGTCAGGGTTGCCTGCAAATTCCACAGTACCTTATTTCTCCCTCCCCTTACATCTCCCTCTCTAGTCACTGCACACAACATGCGCTGTCCCTGGCTAATTGCCACTGGCAGTAATTCCCACATGAACCCCTCAGTGGGGCTTGCATGGCTTTCCTCTCCAGTCTTCACATTATATTGAAATAAAGATTCAGCATAACACATCCTGCACAGGCCATTAAGCATTATTTCTGTGTGAAATAGAATGTAAACCATCTCCTACCCTTTCAACTGAAAGTGTTACTCTAACAGTCTTCACTTCTGCCTGTGAATTAGCCAAATCTACCTAAATTATTTGTAAATTATTTATAGTTTTAACTGCCTGACTCAAGACAGAGGAATAGAATATTTGAATCAAAATGGGGTAAAGAATTCTAAGTTAATAATGAATAGGGGATGATACTATTCTCCCCTCCCTACCAATGCCTCCATTTCCATGAGCTGCAGGAAAGCAGAGACATTCTTGTAATGACAGAAAAAATATTTGAAAATATTTAGTAATGCGTACAAAGATAGCTGTGCCCAAATCTCTATGTTTGCAGCCACTAGCAGGGTTTTTATTTCATAATATTTGTGAAATATAACAGTGGGAAAAAGTCCTCCTGTTGAGSCTTTCTTCTTCTTTTTCCTGAAGATGATTTCTCAGGATTATCTATGTTACATATTCTGGTTTTAAGCCACTCATAGTAGAGATAAATGAATAGACACTGAAGGACCCTGTCCATATCCCTTTAAATTTAGTGGAAAGGTTGCTGGAACTGTTAGGGGGGAAGGAAAAAAATAATTTGATTTTATGGACGTGGCTAGTAATCTTTTCTTCATGGATACATCTATAGCCATCCAGGGCCTGATTGCTTTTCCTGTTTTCTCTTACTGAATTTCATGAGCCATTGATTATATATGAAGATTACAAAAGCAATGTATAGCAATTTCAGATGCAATAGTGCAGTATTTCAAACACTGGCATGAGAAATTGAGAGATAAAGTTAAACCATGTTTATTACAAAGAAAATGAAAAATTTTAAGATACGGAGTTTCACTTGTGATTTTATGCATTCGTTTGATTTGAAGATATTCAGCATTCCCTTCTATGCCTCATTTATTCAGCTGCTGATAATACACAGATTCAGCTTGCGAGTGCAGCAAAAAAACAACTTATCCAGAGAGGACATCAGCATGAGAATTAATCTTGAGTGGCAGAAGCTGATCTGTGCTTGGTAACTAATAAAAAATTTTACTTCCTTAGGAAATGCAGGTGTGAGGAGTCAGACATGAGGTCTGGGCTAAATTCCCTCCAGATCTGATCTGAACAAATGATCTGAATGGCAGGGTGGTTGTTTGTCTATTTTAGTTGATAACTTGAGAGTTTTTACTGTAGTTTTATATTAATCTCTTTATATGAAGAGAACGTTTTTAGCTTAAAATATAAAATGCTAAAATTGATGCAATCTCTTTATGTGGGAGAGACTATTATAAATACACTTAAATCACAATATTTCATACAGATGGATGGATAAATAGACAGGCCCTCACAAAAAATTCACAAGGCAGTCTAGTTTTATAYAAAAGCTCTGAAGAGGTAAGAAATCATGTCTAAAAAATCTAATCCTTTGAATACCCTGCCTACTAAAATGGAGAATAAAAATCCCACCACTTCCAGTAGGTAGCTCAGTGAAATTCAGTAGGAAGCATAAAGGAGTCAGCCCAAAAATACTTTGCTTTAAATTTCAGCTGGAAGACACTGAGTGGAAATCTCTTACAAAACCTAGCAGTAAAAAAACAAAAATGGGGATAAACAAGCCAGCACTGAGTAACTTCAGTTTGTTCATTAAAAATTTGCAAATATCTGTTATAATATATCCCCACCTTCCTAAATAAAGAACACTGATCATCTGAAAAGCAAATGTTATTCCAGATTTAGATAGGAGAGTTCCTGAAGCTACTTTAAAAAGCATAAATAATTCCAAGAAGAGCAAGCTAGCAAAAGATAAACAGTGAGGTAACATTTTCTCATCCAGTCCCAGGATATCATACCTAAAATAATCAAGGGAAATCACACCATGTGATTCACAGTTTTACCCTTCAACTTGCAAAAAATATGTCAAAAATCTCCTCAGAATACATGCTGCTAAAGAAATAAATGTGTCAGGGTATGAAAGAGTCGTCCTGTTCAGTTGCTGGGACTCTTATTTAAAGAAACTGAAAAATTATTTGGTCCACCACAACACACAGCTCCCCATAACARAGAACAAATTCTCTTTATACCTTGCTGTCATTCCCCTCCAATTCAGAATTTAAATAGTAATTAGGAGCACATGATAAAAATATCTTAAACATTTACCACAAAAAACATTTCAAATATGAAATTCATGAGCGAGAGTGAGAGGAACTGCAAAAACCTGGAGGCCCACACTCAGATAAATACTTAGATATTTAATGCATATACTGAAAAAAAATTACATCAGTAGAACACATGGCTTTATTTAAACTTTAAAACACAGCTTTAGGGCTGACCTGTAATTTCCTTGAATGCAGCCATTCTTCTTTGGATTTGCAGTGAAGGTATATCCAAAGTCAGGAGARGAAAAAGAAGAAGGAAAAGGAGGAGGAGAAGGAGAAGAAAGAAGAAGAAGAAAAATAAGGAAAAAACCAGAAAGAGCTGTTTTGCCATCAGCCTAGGGTAGCTGAACACTACCTTCACAGTAAGGCAACTCACTCAGCCCACCTGCAGCTCAATAAACCATTCTGGCCCTGGTACAAAGCAAATAAAGCCCAGRTAGGGCAGCTAGGGAGGTTTTCTTCCCAGAAGGGTTAATGGTGATGTTGTGGCAGCTAAAAGACCTCATTGCACTTTGATTTCCTGCAAGACCAGAGGAGCTGTTCCCTTTACCACAGAACTTTTGTTCCTTGGAGTCTCTAATTCTGTATTTTCTTCTATGCGCTGGCACTGACAAAACAGGGAGGTGACATGGCCAGTGCTCAGCTGGCAGAAGAAAATTCATAATACTCTCTCCTTCACCCCAAGCAATTGATTTTGACACTGAGAATTTTTTGCAGCCATGCTGTCTCTAACCTCTGGAAATTGCAAAACAATTAAAAATTTAGGTAATTACTTGGAATACAGTCAAAACAGTTGTTGAGATCTTATGAGAAGAATAAACACACACATTCACTCTATCAGTGAATTATGMAGGAAAAAATAAAAAGCTCTTTTAATCAAAAAGTGATGTGGGAGCCTATTAATTTTTGATGTTAAGAGTTCAAGGGTTAAAATTACATTTGTCAATAAGAATAATTTGGTAATTAACAATAGCAAATTAATAATATTCATTAGTAGCCAGGTAGAAGCAGGTATTTAGAAATTTGTAAACTCTAAACTTGCCTACTCCTGGTTCTCTTTGATTAACAAGGCTTCTATTTCCTGAAAATATTGTTTCTCTTAAGTTAAAGCAGGAAAACTTATGAGWAAGATATTTAAAAGAAAACAATGACTCTTTGTCATTGACAATAGAGGAATCACCACTTCATCAACAGAAACCTACCTTCACTTTCAGCCTTTTGATGAGATTGTGATAAATTTTACGGAAGTATTTACTAGAAGAATGCCAGGTAAAGCCTGTTCATTTATTTGGAGAAACACACACACAAAAAAAAAGCAGCTGAACTACTACAACAAGCAGTAGAAGAGATACAAGATTTTTAAAAGAACCATAAAATAAAGGAAGCAAATTCTAAAGCTTTACATACGTAGGTATATACATATATACATATATATCTATATGTATATGTACATATATATGTATATATACACATATCTCTCTATATGTATATATAACAATACAGCCAGCAGTCTTCCATGTATAGGGTATATATATATATATATATATTCTATACTTGGAAGAGTTCTGGCAGTAGTATTAGGCCAGAAAACAGCATTCAGGCATTGGAAATTCCCTTCATATGTGAATAAAAGCAGGAAAGACCCCTCTGAAAGTCTTGATATTTATCACCAGTTCTGACAGAGCAGGCAGGACACCATGCTGCACTGCCTTCAAGCTGTGCTTCAGGCATCAAAGTAAAAGTGTATGCTGAGAGCTAAAAATTATTTCAGTCAATGACTCTTCAGCAAATAAATTTGCCCATGAACACAATTAAAAAAAAATATACTTCATAAAGCTGTGTCATGGAATAAAAATGAAAAAAATGTATTTGCCATTAAAAGAATTTCCCTTATGAGAAATCATTGATCTACTTGTACAGAATAGTTATGTTTTGCTTTCAGCCAGTGATTGAACGGGCATCATTTTTAGGTGAATAATATTAACTCATAAAGAAGGATTTCTAATTAATTTTTCACTCATGTTATGAAATCTGATATTTTATAGAGCTTTAATTTTTTTTTTTTACCAGCAGATTTAGTACATAAAMCCTCTCTTGTGATGACTGCTTTTCTTCTTTCCCCATAATTTCTGTTGTTTGAAATGTCAAGGAGCCTGAAATGCATAAAACATTGCAACCAAACACCATTAAATGCTACATAATGTGACAGGGGAAAAGGATTGCAGAAAATTGCTACTACTTGAAATAAACTCCATTAATAAGCACTTAATTTCTTTATTTAGAAAACAAGAACTCTCTAGGCAGTAATAAAATAGCATTTTTAATGCTGTTAACTGTGGAAGCTCCAAACTCCTAAGAGCTTTGAGCCACACAATTTCTATTTTCTTCTCTCAAGTCTCTGAAGCTTCTCTCTGGCACAKCACTGAAGGAACCATAAAAGCACTACCAGTCTTTGTGACAGACTTTTTCTGTTTCTTGTTAGTGGAGAAGATAAGATTTATTTTACTGTCAGAAGATCAAAAAACGAGGAAACATTTTGATAGCTGAGGAAAACAAGTTTTGATTCTGTATAGCCAGCATTGAAGTCACACTATGAATCGACAGAAACTCCTTTGCACTTGACAGTTTTCATCACATTAGAGAAAAGAATCTCTCAGCAGTTTCAGATGTAGATTTTGATCTCACTTCTATTGCTGGAAACTCAGAGTAATTCCAGCAAAGTGTTTAATCCTGACAGAACATCTTGGTAGTAATGCTATAATCCATATTTATTTTGGCCTGAGTCGTTCCTCCCACTTGCACAGCTCCCTACCAGGAAATAACCAAGGGCTCAGAGGTGGTTTCTGAAGGCAGAGAGAAGGAAAAAATCAGCACCAAATCAAAGAGGAGTGGGTGGCAGGGGGGTCAGAAAATAACTAAATTATCTCTACAGAACCCCCTCTAAAATAACCAACCACCGAAAAAATAAAATCATCAGCTTTGCCACCTGGCAAACCACAACAGCTTCCCCTCGAGCCTGGCGCAGCTGCCTTCATTTAAAGGTCAGCTTCTGGTCAATATTTAAAAAAAAAATATCTCTCTCCTAGATTAATCAAGGAGGATTGCCTCCCAAAATATCCTTCCTGAGAATCAGTGTGAAATATTAAAGGAAAAAACTTCTGTAGTGCAGCATATTCTGACATTTACTATGGGACTTGGGGGAAGAAGACAGAGAGAAGAAAAATATGGTTTTAATCCCATATTTTTCCTGTTAAAAGAGAGATTACTTAAATTATTATTTAAATTATAATTTTATTAATCTGTCTTCACAGCAATGAATATTACAAGAAGAGCAATTTTTACTCCCATTTATACTGTGACCTATATTTCTTGCACATGCACATTTTTTAAGAAATAGAACATCAGAGTAGCAGGAGACAGAGGCCTATTTGCATATTAACTACATATTATTTCACTGCCTTTGATGGTAAGAAGATTTTTCTTACCCATTTTGGAAGCACTGAAGTTAGGAGAACAGTTATGTGAAATGTTAATAGCTGATCAGAGCTTTGTTCTTGTCTTAAGACTCCCCAGAAGCTTGGGCCAGGTACTTGGTTTTATTTTCCATGTGCCTGATAGTGCCAGTGGCTTTTGTGTAGAAAACACAAACAGCTTTTATTCAGATTAGTTACAAACAGTTTTTATTCAGATTAGTTTTTCTTCCTTAGGTATGTGGAGGAAGGAGCAGTTTCTCAATAATTTTGTCCACCCATTCCACCCATTGCACCCCCTTTTTCTCTCCTCTCATTCCCACCAGGAGGAGCAGCTGGGAAAATGGGGATGATTAATCAGGGTRGCAGCACACCTGTGAAAATGGCCACAAATCCTTTTTCTGGAATGGGCATAAYCCTACAGAGGCAAAAGCAGAAATCTGGCAGAAACAACAAGCACTTGGGAGATGCAGAGGCAAAACTGATACTTTTTTCATGTGTCAGAGACCTTAAAAACCTTTGTTTTGAAAGTTATCTAAGAGACAGCATAAAAAAACTGGGTTTTGTCAATCAGCTTTTATATCCTTATGTGCAATTGCTGAAGTAAAAAAAAAAAACAAACACAAAAGTAATTTTGTGAACAAAGTCTGAACTCAAGAACAGAAGTGCAAGAGGAAGAGGGAGAAATAGAAATCAGTTGGTACAGACCAATAACCAGGATACTCCCCGGAGCTGCTGCCTTTCCAGAGGAATTTCCCTTTCCCCTTTCTTCACCTTTCCCTATCTTCAAGCCCTGCTACCCTGGCTTACTCAGGCTTTTGAGATGCTGCTAATGAGAATTTTAGCAGTCTTAAGCATTTAATTGATTTTTCCCCTCAGTATCATGCAGCCCAATGTCCACAGGAGGGGAATTAAGAACTGCCAATCCCACACACTGCTCCAGCTCATCTCTTACAGCCCCTGCTCTCCTGCTTCCCTCTTTCCACAGTGTGCACTTATTGCCCTGCTCAGCTCACAGAACCTTTTCCCAGCCACATCAGGGACAGCTAACAGAACAGAAAATACTGTTTGTGTCCCCCAAAGTCTTGTAAAAGTGCAGGAATAATGGTGAGTCTCATTACATGCAGATGAAAGAAGGAAGAACTAAAGGCTTGAACAATCAGGATCTGCTAAGACCTTGCAAGAGCCTTAGGGCCTTAATGGATGTGAGGAAATAAATTCATTCTGGTAATAACATTCATCACTCTGTGTGGGATTTTAAGTCATTCTAGAGTGAAAGCATGATCTCAGTGGATRACAGAATTGTGGCAGGTTTCTGTCCTCTCTTACAAGCCACAGTGTCACTGTGAATTGCTGCTCATAAAAGGTGTACAATCTCAATGCATAATTCTATAGAAGATGATGGAAATTGTAATTCAAATATAATTTTATATACACTAAAGATGCCTTTGTTTACAGAGTGTCTTGACAAAAATCTAGTGTATGCACAGGTTTAGTTTCCATAAAGTTCATAAAGAAGACACACCTGGTTCTCTAACAACCCTTAAATCTTGTTTCCACTGATGTGTTGCTATCAGATTAAAACCTGTGAAGTACAAGGCAAAAAAAATGTGAATATTAAAGCTTCCCCAGAACTCAGCAGCACTTAGCATAAGTAAGTTGCCACACTAAATTAGAAGTGCTTTTTCATTTCAGCAGAGTGCTCTGCAGCATGTTGCCAGGCAGAAGAGAACTCTGAAGTACTGTCCAGGAAAAATGAAGAGTCCAGTTAGCTGATATACTTTAATTAGAATCTAAATTTTCCTCTCAGTGAAAACCTTTGAGCAACTCAATTAAATCCACACTGATCCCACACCCCGAGCTGTGTGCTGGTTCATTTTTAAACCACAGGAGCCAGGACAGAACTCACTGTACAACAGAAATGTGCATTCCCCTTTAGAAGGGTGGAAAGATCACTTGGAAATGAGATCAGGCTGTCTGCTCAGACTGAGGTTTTGCCACAGGCATCCTGTGCTCTTTGGAGCTTTTTAGCAGTTTATTTTTATGGCAGACACATAGCAAATAGCACATTGCTGATTTAATTAATCCCATAAATAACCTTTGCCAAGCTGAGTGCTGAGGCTACAAGAAGTGGCATTAACCACATATCTTTGTTTGAATAGTTACAAAAGATTTTTGAGCCAGATTTTTGGTTTAATATGCAACTGAGCCTAACAAAAACATTTAGATACCCATTAATCAGATTATTACCTATAGTGATTTACATAATGCATACAGAATAAAGGCTAAACACAGTTTAATCTAATGTATTTGAAATGTGTTAGAATAAAAACCAGAAGATTATCTTATTTCTTGGCCATAGAGATATGTCATGGATTTATCTAAATATCTTAAAAAGAAGGAAAAAAACCCATTCAAAATGTATCTTAAGCCTCAAATTAATAGCAATAGCACATAAATATTTAATAGAAAAACTAGAATGCTTTTACACCAATTGAGAAATAACTGTACAGGAATCTGCTCTTTTCAGAGCCAGTTCAACAGCTCTCAATAATGTAAGCAAAACTGAATTTTGCCAAATCAAAAATAAGAACTAGTAAGAAAACAAGGTATAATCACAATGTCCCTATCCCAGAAGAGAAAAAGCAGAGCTAGATGAAGTGCCTTGGTTAATGAAAGAGGAGGCAAAAAGGCTCATAATCAAAAAATCCTCTTGATTATGAGAGAATGTCCTCTCTTTCTCTTTATACTGCCTACACAGTCTCTAGTTATTGCTATGATTTGCAGGACTAACATTGACTGTGCTGCATGATTCAGAGCCATGTACAACCCATGAGGAATTGTGGCAACTTTCTGTCTACAAACATTCACACAGAAAGGTACAATGCACTAATTGACAGCCTCAGAAGAAGTGGTTTTACATTTCTTGCATATAAAGCAAAAGAAAAGCAATTATTTAATTTTAAGATCTAAGGTACACTACTTACTTTTTCTTTAATTTATCCCTTCATTTTTCTTTTTCATGCACAACATCTTTCCATTTTAAGACTGCTCTTGAATGTTGAACTCTTGGTAATGAATATACTTAAAATGCATGTTTCGACCTAGCACAAAAATATAGCAGGGAAAAAAGGTCACTGAGTCTACTGCCAGCTAAAGTGAGCTGATCTCTTCAGAATACACATGGGAAGGATGCAATGGGGACATTTTAACAAATGAGAAGTTGAGGGGTGTTTACCTCACTGTGTATCTCCCTTAAGAGTTTAATGCTGGTATAAACCCATAATCTATCATGGAAAGGGAGGCACTTGCAGTAGATGTGGCTAAATTCAGGAATTACACAGCATTTTCAGGCATGATGTATCACTGAGCAGTTACAGAGCAATTCCACTGGCAAAATCTTGCAGGAAAGTGGAAACCAGCTGATGGTTTGATATCACACATCTTGTTCCTCACCTCTAAGTGGTTTACTCTGCACACAGGCCTTTCCAAGATTCTGCAGCATTCAGCCATTCAAATGTGGGCCTTCAGCATAGAAAATCATTAGCTTTATTACTTTAAAATGCCTCTATGGGTATAGTAAACCTAAACATTTTGAAACAGCAGATGTTTAATTTGTAGGTGTCACCACTGCAGGCAGCAGAACAAAATTCTGCTTCTAATGACATGAGAAGGAGTTGAAGAGGAGCTTGCAGCAGTGAAAGAGATCTGAATGAGGACAGGTTCTAAGGGACATGAAATAGTAATTCTAGCTGGTGTAGGTGTAGTTGTCACCTCTCAGAAGAAACCATCTAAAGCTGCATTGAGGAAAAGCTGTGCTCACTTGTTTCCAAACCAGAGCCCGTGGGTGAAACATGCACAGGAGATGAAAACAGCCTTTCAAAGGAGAGTTTCTTTTGTCTCCCTGAAACACATTTGCTGTCTGTTTCTGGGAGCTGGAGCACTCTAAGGAGCACACAGCAGATTCACCCAAATTGGCTGTTAGCAGGCAGAAAAATGTTCTGTTGAACAGAAAACATTTCTCCTTGAGGTTTTCCAGACTTTGAAGCAGGAGCTGCCTCAGCCAGGCTGAACAGGGCTCCCGTGCCTCCTGCTTCCTCTGAAACTGCTTGGAGGACCAGATCAAAGTATCTCCAGCATAAAGAGTTAACCTGCCTACAGTTTGTAAAGAGACAAGTCTCTGGATATTTAATGTACCTAAATACAGATGACTGGATAGAGCTTACCAGATGCCAAACAATATTCCAGCATCAGGGTAAAATACCAATTTTGCTCCTTTAACATTCCCAAACAGTCCAACTTGAAAGCACCATGCTTTCCAGTACTCCCATCACCTCTTCTCACTCTGTAATATTCTTGGACACTACTTTTTTTAGAAAAGCAATTTAAAAGGCAGAACAAAGTTGTGCTGCATGGGAGGTAAAGAAGTCTGGAGTTTGCTCTCCTATGACTGTGTTCAATTAAAGAACACAGCAAGAAACCACAAAAGCACCTCAAGGAAATTAGTCAGATTGAATTAGATCTGAATTGTTTGTAAATATTTACATATTGGAGTATTTTCAATAATACCTTTCCTTGATTAGTGAAGAAAATAATTAGTGCATTTATTGGATGTGGAGCTGAGTGCACTATTTTAACTATTTACAATTGTAAGCAAATAAAATTGCTTTTAAGAAGTCACCATTTAGTCTTATTGATGTGCATCTTAGACATTTGTCAGTGCTCCTCCACATTTTATTACATTCAGGGGACAAAATTACACCAAATGTGCTTTTACACAATTGTTTAAAAAGTATCATTCAGCCCACACTCAGTGTGCAAAGTGCCATCGGTTGATTTTTACACCCGTCTGCCCAGGTAGAAAGGGCTACAAGGAGCCCAAAGGAATGAGAAAAAATCCACCTCTGAGTTTTGTATGCAGCCACTCATGAGCATAGAGAGCTGGGAAAGTCCATTGTAAACACATTATTTCTCAGTAAAATGAATTRCTTCCCAGTTAACCTCACCAGGCTCAGCATGGATTGTGCAGATTTTCTCATCTCCAGTTTACCAGGGCTGGGAGCAGCTTTCAAGAGGGAGAATACACTTTTCTTCCTCAGATTTCTCCAGGGAAGAGGGAAAAGTAGTGAGCTTGATTTAGCTGGACAGAGCTGAGAAAGACAAACATTTATTTTCTCACTTCAGGAAAAACAGTGTATTCCAAAAGTGGTAACAGGCACTCATGAGGCAAATTGTCTTCTTGAAACGAAGTCCCTGTCCAAAATACAGTTTCAAGTATAATCTCAGCATTCTTAGTTCTTATGAATGGTTTTGGGTTTTTTTTTCCCTTTGTAAATTTGTCTTCCCTCTTAGAAGAATACACTTCACTAACTTGAAAATAAAAGCAGATAAAAAGCTTAGAAACCTGAAAAGTGCTGATTTTCCAAAATGCAAGATAGTAACAGGAAAAAGTACCCAGGAAGTTGTTCCTATCTGTAAACATATCTGTCTGTATATAGGGACACATGCAAATAGCTGCTGTCAAATTACAGATGACATAAAGATTTGATTTGTTTTTTCAATTCAAAATTTAAAAAACATCTCCTAACTCATTTTTCCCAAGAGTTATTTCTTAATATTTAGCTAAAGCTATTATTCAATTTTTCAACTGTTAATCCTCTTACCTCTATTTTTCTATATATCACAGGACAGGAACAAAACACTGGACAACTTTGGCAGAACACTGGAAATGGAGAAATTAAAAGTTACCAAAAAACACTCGAATGTTTAATACTATGCTTTTGTGATAACATCTGAAAATTTGAACAGTATTTTCATTTACCTAATTTCCTTTTATAATTTCACACACACACAAGATATTATTTGGCATGGGAATACCCTACTGTAGTTCTGAATTTATACACTGTATATTACAATATATATCATTTATACACTATAAATTCTCATTTCTCCTGCTCTTGGTGCTGGAGACAGTTTTCAATACCAGGTTGCAAGGCAACAGCACATCAGTCCATAATGTGAGAGTTACAGTCTGCAAATAAAAGAAATCTTCTTTCTTGCATTAGCACTAAAATGTTTTCAAGTTCCCAACAAATCAACAAGCGTTTCATTTTGTTATTCTGGAAAAAATGAAAGTAATCCCAGAGGGACTTGGCCAAAAAAAAAAAAAAAAATTAAAACACAAAGAGCAGCAAGAAACTCCCTTAAAGCTGAGCTGAAAAAAGTTGTGACTCTTCTGTGGGATGTGAGATGACTCTTGCTTAAATTCACCTTGTATTTAATGTCCCCATGATGAAATTTATTCTCCCTCTTTCCCAGGCCAGCAGGAACATTGTTTCCATGCTGCAAGAGATCTCCCAAAGTCAGTTCTCATCTCACTGTTCAATTTTACATGAAACTCTGAAATATTCATTGGGACAAATAGAGAGCATTGAAAATGAGTTTACAGCTTGGGGGTCAGGGCACTGGGCTGGCAGGGGCAGCACCTGAGCGCCAACACCTTTTCCAGTCAATATTTAAATATTTATACAAAACTGAGCAGCTGCAAAGAGAGAGAATCTCCAGCCAAAGGGGTTAGAACACCCCCCAGAGAAGATTTGAGGTGAATGGTTCTGGAAAAAGCACCAGGGCTCTTTAGCCAAATCCAGCAGCTGAAGGAATTTTCTTCAGCAAAGAAGCCCAGTGAAACCAACCCTGGAATTAATAAAATGGTATTATAATAATGATAACAATTACAATGCTGATTAAAGATTTTGGTTTAAGAGCCATTCTATTATTTGTCTCTTATACAAGCTGGGATAAGTATTTTTCTTTGACTATAAACCTGGTTAAAGAAAAAAGAATTTCTCCATGTAAGTTGTTCCATGTTATGGAAAACCTAAAAGAAAACCAAACAGTGAGTGAAGTTTTCATTTTACCTATTTATCTATTCTTTGCTTTTACTCTTACAGTAATTCATAATGCTTCAAAACAGATGAAGTATTCCTCATTTTAAATATGGGAATACTTTACTTTTCTGGGAATACTTCTGTTAAATATTTGTTATGTTTACTTTATTATCTTCCCAATTAAAATTTTAAGTCTTTTTTTGCCAAAATAATGTCTCTTTTTCTTTGAAACCCACGGTCATCTATAAATAACATCATACTCAACTTTTGACCAGTGTTTGAAAGTCTTTTGTGTCCAAGTCAATACTCTGACAAATAAAGGTCAGGTGTGTCAGATACAAAATCATTTCTGTAAAATGCTTTTGCAGTTACTGACAGCTTCAGCTATCTACATCTTTTTTGCAGGTCCAAAGCAATTTAACCACGTTCTCAGGAAGGTCCAAGAGACTGTGTTCAGTTTCTCTTGTTGTAGAACCATCCAGAGACAGAAATGGTAACAAAATCCACTTCCTAGAACTCAGGAGATGGTTTAGCAATCCCATCCTTAATTAATTTACTTAATCCCTTCTTGAATCCACTGCTGCTTTTGATTTCCACAGTGTCACATTGCAAGGACTACAACCACATTCCAGCTGAATCCACTGCCTGGGATTTTGCTGGCATCTTGTTGTTTCATTGACCATGATTTCTTCAACGCAAACTCTGTGTGTCAGATAAATCACTTTGAAAGAGTTATCTTTGTAGAATATTCCTTCAGCAGCTCTGGTTCTGTTTTCTAATGCTAAAATCAATATTTAACCTACCCTCATGTGGTGGTTTGACAGGAAACAGGATTTCTGGGATCCTGTGGTCAAGCCAATGGATATTCAGATTTTAATATTGGCAGCTTATTCGGCCAGTAGGTCACTGGATCCACCTCTGAGAACACAGGGTTAAAGCAGGGCTCTCCCCCTGGGAAGTTCTCTTAGGTTCCGGCGGGGAAGGAGTTCGGATCTCTCCCCCGTCCAGCTGCTGCTGCTGGGCAGGGGAGGGGAAGCCATGCGGCCAGGTGAGGTAGGCCGGGGCTTTGGATGGAGATGGGAGGTGAAGAGGCCCCGGCATGGGAGGGAGGGAGAAGCAGCAGGAGGCATCGGGCGGCTCCCCCAGGAGAGAGAGAGTACAGCCTGTGCTTGTGACTGTGTTACCTTGAAACTTGATAACATGTGCCAGCAGCACGGCTGAGAAGGAGAAGAAGGGGGAGATGCAGAGAGAAGGTGTCCGGCCGCTTGTGAGAGTCTCTCTGGGTGGGCAGAGCCTGAGTTTTAACCCTTTTGTGGACAATGAAAATTCTGCAGAGCATTGACCTTTCCTGCAATAGAGCAGAAGATGAAGAAGGAATTGAGTAAGCAAGATGAAAGTTGTGCCAGAGGGAGAGAGAGAGATGCTGGAGGAATGAAGATGGAGTGGCATTTTTTGCTGGACTCTTTTGTGTAGCCATGGACAGAGCCATGTTCCTTGTGACACAGAGACTGCATCCAGGGAGGGCAGTGGCTCAGAGCCAATAAGAGTTTCAGTGTTGAGGTGTTGAGACCCCTCGGCCCCAGGGGGTGAAAAATATGGGGGGGACAGGCATCCCAAAGGTGAGACTGTGCCTTTTTTGGAACGGGACAAGGCACCCTAAAAAGACGACCCTGGAAGCAGCCCTGGTCCGTGTTCAGTGGTGAGAGCACTGAACATGAAAGGAAAAGGTCACCGTGGCACAAAGAAGGACTCCTTCTCCTCTTGATGAACTGTTGATTGTGTATTCTTAAGGCTGGTGCAGGATTGAGAGTTGGTGTTTTGAGGGAGGTATTGTATTGGAAATTTAGTAGGGAGAAGAGGAAAATGCTTCTGTGCAGTTTTCATTTTCCTTGTGTTTTTTTTTCCTTTTTCTCTTGTAGTTTAGTTTTTTTTTCTTTGTAGTGTAGTTAATAAAGTTTTCTTTGTCACTAAGTGAGAGCCTGCTTTGCTTATTCCTGGTCACATCTCACAGCAGACACCAGGGGGAGGGTATCTTCAGGGGGCACTGGCATTGTGCCAGTGTCAAACCATGACACTTCAAAAACTAAAATACTGCATAGTATTAAAATTTGCAACAAAGATCTGAGGGGAGTAACTGAAAAACTCAAACTAGCTGAGACAAGTTTGGGTAAATGAAATACAGATTAGTGCAGCACAGCTTTAAACTAACTGAGCTAAGGTGTGCATTTATAGCACTGAAAATGGATGGCAGCATCTACTTTCGAGTTTACTGAGCCCTATCGATAAAAGCATCAGCATTTTTCACCCAGACAAGGTTTCATGTTCCTGTTAAACAGCTGGCTAAGCGCACTCCATCTCCCCTCACAGGGTGCTATCACAGCCAGCACAATTGTCTTAATTAAATTAAAGACAAAAGGGGCAAAAACAGGTGTAAGTGTGTGTGTGTGTTTGAGGAGGAAAAAGAGTTGTGAATGAAAAAGATGTTTATAATTTCAATGCTCATTTTAGATCAGGAGAGTTAGCAATGTCAATTCTTTTCCCTAAAAGCCCTCCCTGCACAGCAGAGAACCTGGCTACTTGTTTGTTTTGCCATTTCAAGCCAGCAGCACAAGTCTTGTCTCAGCAGCAAACATGCTGGAAACAATTTGTCAGCTTTTGCAATTTAAGTGGCTCTGTGGACCTTCCACTGTGCACTTTGTGGAGCAGCACATTCCCACCAATCCATCAACATCCTTCAGGTTTCACCCTTATGGAAAGCTGCTTAGGAAACCTGGGTCACACAAAGCTCTGCTAACTCTCCTGATCTAAAATGAGCATTGAAATTTTAAATATCTTCTTTATTCACAACTCTTTTTCCTCCTCACACTCCACCACAAACTCACTTTCACTCACTCACACACCCACCCATTTTTGCCCCTTTTGTCTTTAATTTAATAAGACAATTTAAATTGTCTTTGATTTTCATGAAGAATGGGTAAAGCTGTGAAACGTTCTACAGCTGCAGGGGATTTCAGGGTGGCTCCTCTGCACAGGTGCAGACAGAGGTTACCTTTTTAGGTCCTGACAAGCTAATTCAGGAGCAGCTGCTCTGCTGAAGCATTTTTCTTTGCTACTCTCCCCTACATGAGTTAACCCAGACTGCACTGAGGAAACCTGAGGGCTACTGAGCTTAACAAAAACGTGAGAAAGACATTTTCCAATAAAGATTCACGAGAACTTTGTGACTAATTTCAGATTAAACAGTCAGTCAGTCTTGGTGCCAATCAGTTTTCTATCAGAGCAGAAGAAAAGGTGCTTTAGGATAGTTTCTTTGGGTACTCCGCTACATATAATGAAAAAGTTATGGGAAAAAATAATGATATTGCATAAAAAAGGATCCTCAAACACTGGAAGATTGGATCTAAAATGCCTCCAAAAATCCAAACATCTCATCTGAGACAGAATGACCTATCTGGTCCCGAAGCAGAGACAAACAAAAGCAGCTTTTACAGACAAGACAATCAGCATTATCCACAAAAGGGTCGAGACACACCATTGATTTCCAATTGTTTGCAGGTAGAAACAACAGAGAAATTGGCACCACCTGCTAAGATAAATCACTGACTGCAGCAAGTGAGTGCTGCTGCAGCTCCAGCAGTGCAATAAAACCCCACACATTACCAAACCTCTACTGGCTCTGATTAGTGACTAGAAAAGTCACAGAATGCAGATGATAAATAAAAAGGAGAAAGGATGTGCACGTGAAAATTATCCTTATTAAAGGATAAGCAAACTCTCTAACGAGGTGAACTCACTGGAGCCAACACAATTTATAAGTACAGGGGGAGAGGCCATTTGTTAATGGGTTGAAAATATGACAAATCCTCAAGTCCATTGCTAGATGTCACCAAGGGCAGAGAACTGACAAAAATTCAGAGTTCGACAGTGCATTCTGAAGTGCCAAAGAAGTGGAGCTAACCCAAGATGTGTGACCTCTTAGACATTTTTTAATTTTTTTTCAAGCAAGGAGTGGAAGCTTTTCAATAAAGAACTCATAAAAGCTGGGAATTCTGTTCTGGAAATCTGGTTTGGGTTTGCATGGTGAGGTTAAGGCAGCAGAAGGGGTTACTGGGGTGGCTTCTGTAAGGAGCTGCTGGAAGCTCCTCCTGTATCCACACTGCAGCAGGCTGCACCCAAAGACCTGCATACCATGGAATAACTAACATTATCCATTGGAAAATACAAACATTTATTTATGCTTGTGTCCTCCAAAAAAAACAACCAAAAAAAACCCCAAAAAAACAAACCCCAAAAACCCCAACAAAACCTAAGCTGAGAGAAACATTGCAGTGCCTCAAAGGAGAAAAAAGAGAAAAAAGTTTATTGCACAAAAGCATATTCTGCTGCTGAGAATACTGCTGTGCAAAGAGAAGCAGCATCAGCATCTTTCTAAAGTGAGAAAGCACAATCCAAATGACTAACACAGTTATATTTTTAAATAAATATTTCAGGACATTTGCATCAGTGGCTGATGCACCACTGTTTCCTTAAATGCACCCCAGCAACCTCTGGCTTTAGAGTGTGGTTTTGGAGTTCTGTTCTTTAATATTCTTCTAGTGTTTGTTCTTTAATTACACTAAGGATTGCATAGCCCTTGAAGAGGATTTGTCCCTTGGGTGTATGAAACATGATAAATCAAAATGTCCTGGCCATTAGACCTCAGGCCAGAGATCTTGGGAAGATACAGCAACCAATTTAAAACACATTCTGTGTCTTCAGTGGTTTTCTTACAGGAAAAATTCCTTACAATGAAGTATTTTCCAAAACTGAACCTTTCTATAAATGATGGTGGAGACTGAGCCACAGTAGTTCACAAAATTCAAGTTCCAAAACAATTGCCAAGATTATTTATCCAGCTTTCAAGAAAGAGGCAAAAATCATGTTTATTTTAAATTATTATCTTTAGGGGATTTATAATCCAGGAGGAAAAAAAATCTATAAAATATTGGAAGTATTTTTGTCTGGAAGTATAGAAAGAACTGTTATTTAGTGTTATTAAGGTCTATTAATACTTTCATTATAATTGTAAAAAAAAATCAAACACATGTAATTTTTCAAATGCTGAGAGAACTATCATTATGCTGATGATCTTCATTTGCATTGTGAAAAAGCCACTGTTGCTTCCTTAGTAAGAGAAGGGAAATTATATCTGGCAAAACATTTGCAGCAGAGCAATGGATCACTTCCAGCAGTGGAAAACCAAGGCAGGGATTCCATTAGCACTGGCCAAGCAGCCACACATCCTCACCTGGAGTTTGGGGACAGAGGGAAACCTTCACCCTTCATGTGCAGCTCCAGGGGTGACATCATCTGATGGGTGACTTCAGCTACTGCCTAATTCAGGCTTGTGAAGAAGCTCCTGGTGGCTTGAGCAAGGAAAGCAAAGGAAAAAAACCCCTCAAATTTACTGAATTGTGAAAAGACAATAAGAAAGAGAATGCAGTCTTTTAATGGAGAAAAGATACAATCACCATAAAATTAGTGAAACTGAGACACAGCAGCCAAACCAAGCCAAACCAAAATTGTGGAAGTTGGAAATTGTGCTCGATGCAATGTTGATGACATTTCCTAAGCCACCTTCATTTATTAATTTTCCCCAGCAGCTAACCATTCTCATGCTGCAACAGCTTCTTAAGAGTAAAGATTTTCAAATGCTAATTTTCAAAGCAAAATCTATAATTACTAAACAGAGAGACCAAACCAATGAATACAGTGACTTCATATTTTGCTCGTTTTGGTTCCCTCTACGACTGCATTTTCAGCTGTAATATTTTACCTGGAAAAGAAAAAAGCAATAAACAATATGGGTTTTTTATGTATGTGCTTATGGTGACATCTCCAGTTTAGCCATTAGAGACTAGGAAAGTGGGACTACTGCTCAATGTTTCCTTTTTTCCCCCAAATGTTGATGATGTGACAAGAGTTACTATTACCCAAAATGTCTCAAGAGCGGCTCCTGAAGCCCAGGTAGCAAACACCACATTGTTCCACCTGAACGAAAGGCCAGGGAGACAAACCCAGCATTAACATAATTCACAGATGCTGTAAACCCAGCAGGGAATTTTTCTAATGATGTAAAACTGCTTTTATGTCACAGAGATATGGAACACTGATTTTTTTTTTTTTCTTTTTTCCCCTTGATCCTAAGGAAATCTGGATTCTAACTTCACACTGTTTATCTCCTCTAATAGCTTTGAAACACATTCCTCAAATTTTAACAAAATTTGACAGAGGGGTATGGCCTCAGAGATCTTATGTTCCCACAAGTTTTGTGACACTAAACAGATGGGAAGAGGAAAGAGATCTTTATGTTATCACATTGCATATTCCACTGAGAGAGAAGCTACAGAGCACACTTCTGCCTTTTTTAAAACTCCAAGTGCTTCCAGGAAAGAGAACTTATGCCCTATCTGGAGAAAAAAACTTGAGACAGAGCATGCCAGCAGAGAAAAAACACTCATGCACAGGCAAAGAACTTCTTACTCTGGTGTTTGTGAAGTCAGCTCGTTCAGAAGTTTATTATTTTTTATTATTTTAAGATACTCTATTATATGAAAGAATACCATACTATACTAAGGAATAGAGAAAGAATACTTACACAATTCTAAAAAGATAATAATGAAAACTCCTGACTCTCTCTAGAGTCCTGACAGAGCTTGGCCTTGATTGGCCAAAAAGTGAAAACAACTCACAGCAGAATCCAAAGAAACAATCAGCTGTGGGTAAACAATCTCCAAACACATTCCACATGAGCACAACACAGGAGAAGCAAATGAGATAAAAATTGTTTTCTTTTTTTCTCTGAGGCCTCTCAGTTTCCCAGGAGAGAAATCCTGGGTCAAGGGATTTTTCCAGAAAATATGAATGTGACAATCAGTGACTTCATCTAGACACTGCTCAATTAACTCTCCCTTCCTCTTCTGTCCCTTTTTCACCTGCATCCCTCCTCCCTCCTCAGTGCCACAAGAACAGCAATGTTACCAAGTTTAGCCTGAGAAACAAACAAACAACCAAAAAAACCCCAAACAAACCAAACCCACAGACTGTCAGGTGTGGAAAATCCAGTTCAGTTACATTTGGCAAAGACCTTCTCTTTAATTGTTCACAATAGGAGGTTTCAGCAGTAATAAACAATTCTGTCAAGCTCAGTAACAGTGAGGGCAACATTAGTGCTGTGCATATGCACACATTCACTTCTATTTTCATGCTGTGCTGGAGACATCATGGTTATTTGCTCTCTCCTACCTGGCTTTGGAGATTTCCAGTTTATTTCCTCTCTCCTACCTGGCTTTGGAGATTTCCAGTTTATTTCCTCTCTCCTACCTGGCTTTGGAGATTTCCCGTTTATTTGTTCTCTCCTACCTGGCTTTGGAGATTTCCAGTTTATTTGCTCTCTCCTACCTGGTTTGGAGATTTCCCATTCCCAGCAAGTCTGGTGGCCTCAGTCGCAGTGAAAACACTGTCAGGTACAATCCATGGGTCAGTGGTGCTGCTCTGCAGCATCACTGCGGTAAAGAGAGATCAGAACAGGATTTTATGTCATTTTAGATTTGGGGGGAGGCAGTTTATAGCTCCTAACCATATGCTGATATATTTTAAATTGTTTTTCTTCAGCAGTGTTGGACTTCAGCAGCAAGTGACTATTTTAGTGTTTGCAGTACACTTAGAGAAGTGTCAGCTTTGCACACCTTTCTTCTGGGGTTACTGACCCGCTGTGCTTGCCACAATTTCTGCCAAGTTACCCTACTGGGTGCTATTTTTAAACAGCCAGGTAGGAGTCCATATCCCAAAGGAAAGCCTGAGGAGCCATGTATTTCAGAGATATGTTGTTCCACCGCGGAGAACTGCCGCATGACTATGGAAGAGGTTCCTACCTGACATGAGCTGCCTACCACAATTTATTTTTCAGAATTAAAATTGTCAAATATTTCAGTTCTTAATCAACATTGGGCTAAGGAAGGCTGGGTGATATGCATGACAAGTCCAGTATACAGCTGAGCCTCCGCAGGGTTACACAACCAGACCTGGAGGGAACTAACCTTCCTAATAAACTTCTTTTTTTTTCCCTTCCAAGTAGGCTGCATCTGCTCCACCTTCCCTCACTCCTCCCAAGTGCACAAAGACACAAAATCCTCTTCTCTTCCCTGGCTGATCTTTATTACATCTTCCTTGTCAGCTCTAATGTCAAAGCAGGCTAACTTTAAAAAACAAATTTTTTTTAAAATCTGCTTTTACAAGAGAACTGAAAGCTGCACTTACAATAAGTACTGATATTTAAACATATTTAAATTATAAGAAATAGTTTTCATGCATAGCCTGATAGTATTAAGATAAGCTATTATCTGGATTTTCTCTGTAGGCAAGATTTGAAAGGAGAAACACCTAGGATAATAAGTAATTTTGTCTGAAAAGATAAATCAAATAAAATGTTTCATGGAAAATCAGGCTCTGAAATTTGTGTAGAACTTGGTTCTACTGAATTAGACTAAGAAATTTCAATATTGCAAAGGCCTTCATACTGTACACAGGGACATAATTCCCATAACCTTCTGACCATCTCCTTGTCTCTGAATATTAGGCCTTTCTTCAAATTTCTAATAAATCCTGTGCCCCCAAAACTTTGAAAAAACTGCCAAAGTTTTTCAAATCCAATTTTATTTTCTCCTAGGTTTTCAAGTACATTTCATTCCTTGAATCATTTGCTAGGAAAAAAAACCTTAAACCATGTTTTTTTCTTGTCCTTCCATGCAAATGATAATTCAAAATGACAGATTATGGAGTAAAGATGGTGAAAAAATGTCTCATGGTTTAATGGTATACAGCCAGCTTTGAGAGCTGCAATTACAAGAGCTGGAAAACTGTAAGCAAAAAGAATATTTTGAATACTAACAAACAAACAAACAAACAAATCTGCATTTCCTAATGAATACCCTGAGGCAGCTACTACAAATATGCCTATACTGCACACAAAATGAGTTACCAAAAGAGAAAGATGTACRAGCTAATTTGGAGCAGCTTAATCAGGATCCCACCCACAGAACGAGTTTTATCCCATCATGATCCTGGAGTGTGGTATTTTCTGGGGTCCCTCGTGACAGGAAGGAATTAATCTGACTCCATGTTCTTCAAAGGCGATTATATTATATTATATTATATTATATTATATTATATTATATTATATTATATTATATTATATTATATTATATTATATTATACTACACTAAACTATACTAAAGAATAGAGAAAGGATATTTACAAAAGGCTTAACAAGATAGTAATGAAAAACTTGTGACTCTACAGCCTGATGAATGAGTGATTGGTCATTAAGTAAAAACAATTCACATGCAACTAATGAGAGAACCACCTGTTGGATAAACAATCTCCAAACCACATTCCAAAGCAGCAAAACACAGGAGAAGCACGTGAGATAATATTGTTTTCCTTTTTCTCTGAGGCTTCTCAGCTTCCCAGGAGAAGAAATCTTGGCAAAGAGGATTTTTCCAGAAAATATGACAGTGACACAGGACCTTGAGTTTTCCTTCCCCAAAGCTCCTCATTTAGGGGGGCCTTTTGCAATTCTAAGCGTCAGGAATGTCTTTATCTCCCACTGAGCACCTCCTCCCCTTTCTGCTTCTGCTGTGTAACACTGGTGTTAAGAAAAAGCTGTAGGACAGTGGCTCAATACAATCTGTGTGTGGAAGAGGTTTTCCAGTCACTTCTGTGAGCCAGAGAGAAGTTTAATAAGAGGGTCCATGTTTATCCCTGAAAGAATTTCCTACCAAGGTCATTGACATAGAAACCAAGAAAGAAAGAAGGATAAAGAGAAACCTGCAACTGACTGTTCCAATGAGCACTTTGTCTTTCCTATCTATGAGTGAAGTGTAAACTCAGGAGTTTTATAAGAATGAATAAAAAGCATTCATGCTATAATAAAAACGGGTTTGAAGCCTTCTGAAAATGGAGAGTTGCTTTGTATTCTCTCCATCTCAACTACAACATTCATGTTCTCATTCTGAAATGCAGAATTCTGTGTTTAATGCATTGGCAGCACACATGGGGAGTGAAACAAGCACACCTGGCTCAGTCTGACAGCTAATCTTCTTCCAGCTCTGCCTGGATATCTTGCTTCTACCAAGATTTAGCTTTTTCTCTTTTAGCATTCAAGGTTTTGCACAGAAAAGACTCAGCAAGCCTCAGTCTCCAGCTTCTCTCACAACTAAAGGCAAAAGTATTTGAAAGGGAGATTCACAAATGCTCTGAGCTGGGAAGTCTCTGCTCAGAATTAACGTAGTCTCAGAAGCAAGAGCAGCACTTCTGCTAGCAGAAGAGAAATTTGGCCTCTATTTTGAGCTTCAGATAAATCTTGAGCACATTTGAAGGCATTCAGGACCTGCAATGAGAGAGCACACAGCACTTGCATAGTATCTGTCAGCACACAGCTGGGGTCACAGGGGGGGATCCTCTCAAAGTGAATGAGCACGGCTTGTTCTGGTTTCCAGGCTCCTTGAAAAGAAAAGATCTGTTTCAATTCCAGGGCTGGTTATTTTCCTGTGTGAAGTCCTGGCAGCAGACCATTTTCTTAGAAGCTGTAATTTGGAACAGAGGCTTTTTTCCACTAATGGGAAAATCTCAAAGGTTTTGTGAAGATTACATAGGCACTTAAAGATTCAGAGGGTTGTTCCAACTGCCTGAGCTACCTGAATTTGAAGTATTTGTTCTTAGCTTTCACAAAACCAACTGGTAGGCATGGTTGAAATTTTATTTTTGTTTTTTTAAATCACGTATCTCTTGCTGCTGGCTGTATTTTTCTGAACTTTTTTATTTTTCCTGTTCTGTTACAGGAAAAAGAGATTTGTAACTGATTTCTCTAGTCACTGATTTATCTATAAAAACACTTACTGTTTCTCATGAAACAGTAAATGTGAAAAATAGGCCTCTTTGCTTTTCTAGACAGTGTGTTTATTCTCAGATATTTTGAAAGCACATTTGCACAATTTTGTGTTCTCTCTTAAAACCTGAATTTAGCCTCCAGCCGTCTAAGCAAAACAACCCATAAGACAATCTCTGGACCAGAGAGATCTTCAAGCCTGTACAGAAACACGTTAAGAAAGAGGCCACACAAATAATCTATGGGCAGACAAGCTAGACAAACAATAAAGGCAGATCTTGCTTTTGAAAGCATGCCAGCTATCCAATTCCAAAATTGAAAGGATATTACTTTAATGTATCTTGTTTTGCATGGATTTGGAATAACACTTTTTATTTTGTCTAATTCGTTGTAAATATGAGACTGCAGGAAAGTACTGCCCTCCAAAACACAYCCTCAAATTCAGTTATGAGTATGTCCCATGCAAATATTCCCTACTCCCAAATCCTTTGAGCAGCTTTCAAACTCTCATTCAGAATATTTTAACAACTTTTTTTCCCCAACTTTCCTAGCTGAGTGTGGGAACAGCAGTTTTGAGGAGGAACAGGGTCTACCCAGATAAAAATAAATAAGATAAAAAGCATTAAATAATAATAAGCATGTAAATAAAGTAACAATATAACAACAACAAGCATGTAAATGAAATAAACAAGCATTTGATGAAACATGGAGGAGGGCAAGACAGGCAACACCTTAAGCGCATTTTAATGCAAGTTTGTGGCTCTTCCATGAAGCTGAAGAGCTGCTGCCTGTGCTGTCACAACCAAACACACCTCAAATTGCCAGATTCAAGTCTGACAAAACATTTTTGCATTTTAATTCCTTGTATTTAAATAACTGCTCTGATTGTGAAGCATTCCGCAAGCAAAAATCTCCAACAATCCCTGTAGGATGCCTCTCAGGTGATGGGGAGACTTCCCACAACCCATTCCAGAGGGACACAGGGATCTTGTAGCTCTGCATCTGTAATTTGCATCCCATTTTTCCTGACTACATCAATTCTGTGCATGCCCACCCAGCTGTACCTGTTGGGTGGATGGTTCTGCTTCTTGGAAAAGCAGCATTTCTTAGAGGGGTGAAGATACCTTTTAAGGCTATGGACTAAATAATAAAAAAAATWATGTGGCTTTTTCTTATTTAAAACACACTTCTCTCCACAAATGCTTCAAATAGTTCCAGTTTACTGCAGAAAATTTGTTTTTTGCAGGTGTGGATACTCGCCCTCTGAAAGCCTCTTTTTATGTGTGCACTCTGCAAGGTAATGCCCCACAGAGATTTTCAAGTTGAGCTGAAATTATAGAGAAGAACTCAAAAAAAAACCTCCCACAGTCTTACAAACTTATTGAATTAAACTTCTGGCAGCACTTGAGATGCCCCTGCAAGGTATGGGTACATAGGGTAGCTGATATACCCTCCATTACATATGGAATTAAAAGCATTTTACTGCACCATTCCTGCTGTTTAATTTTAAAGCATCAAATTAAAGCTAAATAAAGCCCTAATTAGGTTGCTTTATGATAAATTATTCACGAGACATTTCACATATTCCTCAGTAAACTGAATTCCCTTAGTTCTCTGGCACACAAATATCTCATTTCAAATATTTACAGAGGAACATGCCAGAAAGCTAGTTCAAAGAGGTTTTGACAAATCAGAAAATTTTTACTAAAATGTAGTCCCAAACATATGGTTTCATCAGCTCATGCAATTTCTGAGCCCAGCTGAAAATGATAGTTAATGAAGAATGAAAAAAAAGCTCCAAATTTAATATGAAAATTAAATACTCTATGGCAAGATTAAGTTTCATTTCCACAAAGGAAAGAATTTTTCCTGAGCTCCAGTGGAAGCAGGATTGGCTTCCAAGTGGTGCCAGATTTCACTGCCACAGAGCTTGACATTACAGACAGAGTGAGGAAGATATAATATTCTGCAGAAAATAGGATTTAAAACGTGCTTTCTATTTGCCACTCATTTTTACAGCCACCTTGAATTCAAACCTAAGAAAGATCCCTTAAAACTCAAGAGCTAAAAGAAACAAACAAAGCAATCAGTGGTTTTTGAAGAAAGCTGGAGAATATTTGAACTTCTGGTTATTTTTTTCACTACTTTTTTTTTTTTTAAGTGAGAAAAGTCAGGCCTCCCTAGTGTTATCTGTTCTGGTAACAGATTATTCCACTGCAAAGTTCTCCTCTTTACTCTGCCTTGCTGCTTTATGCCCAGCAGTGCTTCCAACTCATCACTTAGTGTCAGAACACATAGCAAAATGTGTCAAAACATGTCTTCTGGAAAGAAATCCTCATCTTTTATTGCAGCATCAATGGTTTCATACTTCTTACAGTCACACTTGAAGCTGATAACTGCACTGGATTAAAAATGTGCTCTTAATAAATGTTCCAAGTGATGGCTCCCTATAAGCTTTTCAACCTATTGTGAAGCAAAACTTTTCTGTGGTCCCAATTCAGCAATGATCCAAACCCACAGTAAAGAATTTTTCCCAATTTGTTGTTTCACTTTATTCTATAAAAGCAAGGGGCCTGATGGTGTTGTAGCAGCAGAACAGCTACTTTAGAATGGGTAATAAAAAATAGCATGTTTTTTCCCTCTCATCCCATCACCAACTGCACTCAGAGAAGTCTGGAGCAAGCTTTAATTCTCACATTATTTATTTCCTACCAGCAGGAGCCCTGTTCAATAATTTCTGTGAAGACTGCATGAAATACATGCCCAGAAATTGATATCTGCTTTTCCCAAAAGCCAGCACAGCGTTGCAGCTACATTTGTGAGTTGCTTGTTTGGGTCTTCCCTTTGGTCCTGAGCCTGGACTAAAGATGATGCAAGGGTTGGCTGAAAAGAAATGGAAAAGACCACACAAACAATGCAGATGAAGAGGCACAAATCAGTTATGGGCTGCAAACAGCAACACTGGTAGCCATGAGCAGGTAAAAATATATTAAAGGGTAAGTGGGTTTCCGAACAAACAATATTCACACCAGATTCCCGCTATAAACAGTATATAGGGGGAAAATAATTGCTATATTTAGATCACCTCTACTTTAGCATACCTTTTCTCTTATAAAATGGCCTGACTGCTCAAGTTGGCAGCTGGCTTTATGAATAGAAAATTCGTAGAAAGAGCCTGACCTTTCTGGATGACACTACAGCAAACTTGTAAGCTCTGCTCTCAGTGAGCAGTTCAGACTGCCAGCCTCAGTCCTATTTGTTACATTTGTTCCAYCACCTCAGAGGTAATTTTTTATGAAATTCAGGGATTCAAAGACTCATATCAGAAAATAGCATTCAGTTAACTCAGCAAAGCACACCACTGCTCCATTTTAGGATGCCTTAGTTTAAGATGTATTTTCAAGGAAGCAGTTAGAATAAATGAGGTTCTAGAGAACCACAGAATCATTTTAGCTGGCAAAAACCTCAAAGGCCATCAAGTCCAACCAATAAGCCAGCACTGCCAAGACCACCACTAAACCACATCCCCATCCACACCTTTTAAATACCCACCCAGAGATGGTGGCTCTGCTCCCTGGGCAGCCTTTTCCAGGGCTTGATAACCCTTTTGGTGGAGAAGCTTTTCCTCACACCCACAAAGCTCCCTCTAACCTGTCCCCTGGATACCCAGGTGTAAAAATAAATTAGGAAATCATTGTTAACTCTGATCATACTTGGTCCAAGTGCAGAAAAAAACACTTTAAAATGTTGGTAAACAAGATCTAGTCTCAGTAAGAAAACTTGTTTAACAATCTCATGGTTTTAGGTGAAGATATYAAATACCCTGGGGATAAAAACATGTTACTGGAGTTGCCTGAGCTGTCAGAGAAACACCAATAACACAAGTCAGAGAATCCACTTGACATCCAGGGCAAACCTGACACAGAACCCTGCTCAATAAGAGAGGCTGATGGGTTGAGAGGGAACACTGTTAGCTCTGGCAGGTTCCTGCTGTCAAAAAGAAGTTTTTTATCAGAGAGGAGCAGGCACACCCCATTCCCAGGGAGAGAGCAGCATTCAGGAGAAGCAGTTTTGGCAGATGCCTGCCAAAGGAGAAGGGACACAAAATGCAACTTACAGGGAGCAGCTCTTTAGCCAGAGCTACTGGGGACACAACATGGTCACAACTCCATGGAGTTTATCCTGCCTTTTCTGTCAAACAGCTTTGGAGGATCTCAAGTTCCAAACTAAGCAATCAAAGGAACTGTTCCCAAAAAGTTGTACTCCAGCTCAGCTGCACAGAAATTAAGGCCAGTGTTCACACAGGACTGGAGATCAGGGTCTCTGATAAACATAGTGCTAAGATTGAAAAGTATTCATGATGTAGATTATTCTGCAGTCTCTATTAACAAGCAATTTGTATATATACAGGGTATATTTAAAATATGTGATACATTCTTCATTCTTCTTTAGTTATCCTTTTCCAGAGGGTTTGGACAGGTTTCAATAGAGGGAAGAAGTACAGATCCACTATTTGGCTGGAAAAACATATTTACATATTTTGTGTCTCATTTGTAGTCCTTATGAAACCAAGACATACAACTGGAAAAAATCTCCAATTTCTCTACAGAGAAAATACCCTTCTTACAGGCATTTGCTATTGGTAAGTTTTTCCCTTTCTATTTTCCTTCAACTTGCTTCTTACTGTCTTTTTCTCCTTCCTCTGTTGTTTCTATTTATATAGTGACATCATTCCCCCAGAGAGCAGGAAAAAACAAGATTTGCACTAGATTTGGAAAAGGGTGTGCTAGTCTTCCATAGCAGGGCCTAACAGGGAAAAGTCTAGGGTACAGGCAAGATCTTTCTGAAAATTACAGCTACTATTACACCCAACACTCCCTCCTTTTTCAGCTTCCTGGCAAAGTGATGGATTTTGCCTTGGATAACGTGAAATTGAACTGTGCTTTCTCCTTCCTGAAATACAACATCAAACTCTCTCTATTAACAATAGAGATCAGAGTTAAAATAAAATAAAACTAGATATTGAACCTTAATAAGGTATAATTTGGCAGAAATAAACTATTTTGGGGGCATCTGCATAAATAAAATAGAGCAATTACCTAAATTTAGCTTTGGCATTAGGTGAATTACACCAGTATGAAACTTAATTATATTCATGGTCTCTGTATCCCTTTCCCAAGCCAGAGGTGGAAGCTGCAGTGCATTTGAGGTGTGTTACTTCATACCTCATTAAAACAAAATAGCTTCCAGCTACTGAAACTCACATTTGCATTATTCCCAAAATTGCATTCTATCATAATGACATTTGAAGTGAACTCAGAAAGAATTGCTTTTGTTGGAATGAGCTGCCTTCTCTCCTATAAAGGAGAGACTGCCACGAGCATAAWTAATCTCCAAGTACATCAGACAATATTTCTCCTACTTACTGGTAGTATTAATGAGATCTGGTATAGATTAAATTGGTGAAATTKGGAATAGCAGGTTCACAAAGCAATGTATTCATGTGTTCCAGGAGATTTCAACAGGCTGAACAACAATGACCTGCAGAATATAATTATGCAAATATTTTATTCTTTTCATTAAGTTTAAGTTAACTCTATATTAAGTTAACTATATATTCAGCATGCTCTCAAGAGCAAGAAGTCAGATGTGAAATGTAATTTTTCCTTATCTCAATCTTGTTATCTTTGAATCTTTGTTTAATGATAAGAGACAGAACTATTTGACACTTGTTTGCCATCTTTTAAATCCATTTACTTTTGTGTGAGGAGGAAAAGCAAGCTGTCCATCATCCTAGCAGCAGCCACAATATTGGTGCAGTTTCATGTCACTTGGAAGCAGTATTGGCTACAAAGGCAACTACTTCTCTGTCATCCAGGAAACAGGAAGCCAAAAAGTGATGTTCGGAGAGTTTCATATAGAAGGAGACATAAGGAGTGAAAATAACAGAAAATGGTGTTTATTTTACTGATGATGCCTCATGGTTTAGCTTTTCCATTTTTCACATTCTATGCTGCTTTGGTGTGTGGGTCTGGGCTTCATATGAGGGGATGCTGAGCTCTGTGCACAGAGCAGGGAGACAAAACAATTCCTTCTCCAGCTGGGCACCAAGGACAAATGATCCAAATGATCCAAATCTCAGCCCAAGAGCACAAACACCGTGGGCTGCAGAGAGAAAAACAAGYAGGGTGGGACTGCAGGGGCTAAAGCTGGAATGGGACAATGAAGTGCAAGATGCAAATGGAGCAGAACTGATCCAAGGGAGAGACCCTGGGAGCGCTGGTGCATTTTGGGGCCATTTTGGTTCAGCTTGGGTGCAGCCCTGGCTGGGCTCTTGTGCTGCCCAAGGTGGGTCCATGGAGGAGATGCTTGGAATCAATCCCTGCTTTCTTTAGCTCCGTCCAGCCTCTGCTCTGGGGTAGCCTGCACAAGGCATCACTGACTTTGCTGCTGTAATTCAGCAGAGCTCCCACTGAATTCTACAGTCACAGAAAATATGTCTGAAACAGGTCTTCAGAAGCCATTTATTATTTCAGCCCCATTGCAAGGCAAATATGTGTCATGTCCAAGTCCTTCCTAACTGGTATTTATCAAACCTGACTTTAAAACCTCTGGGAAATAAGGTTCAAAAATCTACTTTGCTCTTTCACCATTAGTGAGATGCTAATGATTAGATGCCTCCCTTTTGCTTTAATTTAAGCTTAGCAATTCTTGTTCTGTCAATCACATGGAAAACAAATTATATCCTCCTGCTAAGTAATTCCAGATCATTAAGGCCTAAGATATGTGGGTTTCTAAACTTTTGTAGCCTCTTTTAGGATGGGAATTCTTTTTCTTTTTTTTAAATACACCAAGACAGACGTTGCTGCTGAACTGCTGTGCAAAGCAGAGACATTCTTTTACACATCATCTAGGCTACAATCATTTTCAAATACAACCCAGCATGGCTCCTGCTCTTCTTGAAATAATTTAAAACTGTACAGTCACATTCGACTTGCAAACCACTGTAGCACCAAAACCCTTTCCTGGGGAACTGGCACTAACCAATTTATTTTCCCACTCTKGTTTGTGATACAGGACAGCACCTTGCAGGTGTTATTCTCAAAAATAATTTTAAAATTATGACTTCAACTTGCAAAAACCACTTTTTCTGTTCAAATGCTATTCTCCAGCACATCTGTACACCCTCTAAACATCCATAAGGAGAAAATATTGTCAACAAACTCTCCACTCTGCTGCAGCAGAAGAAACAATATGAAATAGCAGAGATTTGGACATTCAGATGAACAGGCCTAGGGTCAGGGATCTGATCTCAGATCCTCTCCCCAGCCATGGTCACATATTCAGCAAGCAAGGATGGGCAATATTCCTCCCAAAAATTCCTCCCTTGCTGTCGTCAGGGAAAACAGGGATAAACAATTCACGTTTATTTTAAGGAACCTCTCTGATATAGACACAAAATTATACATACAAGACAAAATTTATTAATTATATGCCATGAAATGATTATGTTTATMTAATAAAGCACAAAATTACTGCAATGCCATCTGGACTGAGCAGGGGAAGAAATAATGAAGTTGTGTCAGAAATAGACTGACGTTTTAAATTGTTTTAAAAAATCAGGTTACAGCCTCTGATCAAGAATTTGAATAAGAAAACCACATTACTTTCAGATATTCTCATTCCACATTTTGAGTGGGCTTTGAGACTGTGTTCTGAGCTCAGAAAAACACTGGAGGTTTAAATCCATCTCTGTGGAGCTGACTAAACAACATCTGTGTGACCAYTGGACTAAAGTGCTCCCTGAATGAGCTTGATTTAAAGGGGTTTGCTTAGCAGAGATCCATACAAATAAAAGGGAGAGGGAATCAAGACACAATGACTTTGCTGCTGTCAGAAGCAGCACAGAATTACAGAACGATTATCTGTCAAAGGCTGAACATATGAACACAACCTAGCTCCCAGTTTTCCTTCACAGTGTGACAAAACCTAATGATCCTTCAGTGCTTTGGCTTTATCCTGTTATTTTTCCAATAAACAGTGTGAACTTGTTTCTTCTCACTCCCTAAGTAATCATTTATGACAATTTATTTGGAAGGACWAGTTGGTTTTATTTCTCCAGCTCCTCTGCAGGAGAGGTAATGGAACATCTTTACCTCACTGAGTCATGTCCAAAAAAGTTCAAAATTGAAGAACCAGGGCACAAGAGCTTTCCAATTGTCTGAAGCATTTATTCTCTCAGAGAAGTCCTGGAGAACTCACACATCAGGTATGACAGCAATGGCAAGATTTGTGGCGTTTGGGAACTTTTCACAGGGAGAGTTTTAAAGTTCAGGCACTTGCAGCGAGGCAGCTGCAACTGAACTATTGTTAAATATTAAAGTGGTGAAAGAAAAAAAAACAACAACTAAGGGAATCTCAGGCCAAAGCAAAGGAACACTACTGTTATATAAAACAATTCTGAACCTGCTCATCTGTGGTGGGTTGGCATTGTCTGGCTGCCAGACACACACCCAGCACTCCCTCCTCTACTGGAAGGGGAAAAAAGATGAGAAATCTTGTGGGTGAAGTTAAAGGTAGGGATGTCACTCAGAAGCTGCTGTTGTGGGCAAAGTGACTTGGGGGAAGTTTAATGTATTGACAATTGCACAAAATTAAGGTGTGACGCCCCCTTTGCTGCTATGCACAGTCAAATCTGCTGGCATTCCCTAGGAGCTGTTCTGACCACTTAAAAGATTTTCCTCCTTCTGCCATGAAGAAGAACAGAAAAAAAATTTAAAATTCTCTTCCTGATCTTACAGATCAGCCATTGCCTAAATGCTGTTCTATTCAATAGGCATGGATTTCATTTCAGATGCGCTGGGCTGTGCTCACATAAAATGCATTTATTTCTGCCCCTGATTCTGCACAAGGGCTTCCTCCCCTAAAATCCTTGCTACACAATGTCTACATACAAATCAGCCATGAAGGGATGTAAGAATCACTTTCAGTGGATATAAATTTAACAGCAAGGAGTGAACCTCGTGCTCATTTCCCACAGGCAGTGGGGAATGCTGAAGGAGTTAAAGACACTGTGAGACCTGAATTTATTCATGCTGCTCAGAGAATGCTTCCCCAAAGATTACAAAGATGAATCCCTTCCTTGTAAAATCATGTTGCTGCAGAGGGCAGCCCATGCCATCCTGGCCAGAACAGAGGTGCCAGAGCATTTTGTATTCCATCACCACAGTGGAGGGACAGAAAACAGTGAGATACAGGACAGCTTCTGCTCTACTTCACCTCCTTTCCATAAATTATGGAAATGGGRGACAGAACTGAGAACTGGGAATAACTACAGCAGACACTGCACTTGGCAAGTGGAACCTGTCAGTGATCAGTGGCTGGGCCTGCTCTTGGGCTCAGCTATCAGTGCAGCTACATTTGAGGAGATGATTCCCAGACAGCAGTGCTCCTTTTCTGGAGCACTGAACTCCAAACCAACCCTTACTGAAATGGAACATGGCAAAAAAACAAAAAGAAAAATGAATTTTTACAGTAACTAACTCAGAAGTCTTCTCCTCATAGAGTTGAAAGAGAGAATTGTATTTAAGAGTTCATTCTCACATAAGTACCCATTAATTTTATTATTGCATTTTATTGCATTATCTGCAATTACAGTACTGTGCTTAGATAAAGCAACATAAGAGGCTGAGAATATCTAAGTAAAGATGCCAACAGCTGCAGGAATTCAGTCTCAGCTAGGTTTTCTCTTGCACTACTAACAGTCTACAACTACAGGTAAGAATTTAAAATGCTGGGATTAGCCAAACACTGATACCTTCAGCTCTCTGTAGTCTTAACTAGGAGAAGACCAAAGTTACATTTATTCTCAAAAATTAAAACTTCGAGATTCTAAAATGCATTCACCAATTGGTCTACCAAGACYGGGAAAAGATGTAGAAGTCTTTCTTTAAAAATCAACACCTAGAGGAAGAGTCTTTCATTTTTAATGGAAAAAAAGTAAGTATATCCTATAACCATATTTTACTCATCTTTTCCCAACTAAAAAATTGACTTAATCTTTAGATAACATTATTTATAGCAGGGGTGGAACAAGATTTTCTTTCCCTTTCCTCATTAAAAAAAAAAAACCAACAAAACAAAACAAAAAACAATCATACAAAAATTATTATATTGGTTTGGTAGGATTTCTGCTATCTTTTCATTTCTGGATCCAACACAAAATATTTTATCTTATCCAGTATTCCATATTCCATGAAAAAGTGGAACAATTCAAATCTTTAACTGACTATAACAGATAATCTAGTCCACTGAGACTAGAAAAAATTTAATTTAGTATATGGCAGGAAAGCACCATTTTCTTTGTTAAGGTCATATGATGCCCACAGAATGCTTACACTGAGACAATGCAAAGTTCTACTGAGTAACAATGCAGAGCTGAGCTTTTCCCTGGGCACTTTACAGATGGATTTTGCCTTAGGGTGAGTGGCATGTAGCCAATAAACAATAATCAGAAAATGCAGGAGAAATGGTACTAAACATTTGTACCAATAGAAAGACAAAGGAGAGAAAGTTGGCTACTCAGATGAGGAATCAAGAACATGCTGATAATAATTTTTTCTARTGATTATACATCCAGTTAAAATGTAAAATTAGAGCTGTACTCAAAAAACTCTTTTTAATGCATCACTACCRGACTGGCTCTGTGGTTTTTCGTAAAAGGAGAGACACTACAGGGATGAACTCCAAGCATCAGCCAGTCTTTGGAGAAATCCTTCATCATTGASTGAAAAATCTACTCACATAAACACCTTTAAACTGCTCATATCAACTCAAAATAAGACAGAAGTTGCAAAAGAGTTACCATTCTTGAAAAAGATCCATATTTAGCATTTTCCCTGTCTGTATTAGGAATATCGTAAATACTGTAAATAAATAGTAATAATTTTGTGTATAAATAGTTATTTATTGTAAATAGTAAGCTATTTATTGTAAATAAATAGTAATAATTTTGTATATAAATAGTTATTTATTGTAAATAAATAGTAAGCTATTTATTGTAAATAAATATTGTAAATAAATAGTAAGCTACTCCTAAGGTAAAGAAATATTGTTCTAGTTATGTCAAAACTCTAGCTGTGGTCTAAGAAAAACCATCTCTGAAGGCCTGGACTAGCAAAAAAACTGTATTTTTAGGAAAACAGAAGCTATAAGCTAAAAAACAAACAGCATCTTGATGTTGATAGTGTAGATTAGATAAACTCAATAGGAAGAGGAAGAGGAAGGCTGAAACACCTGACTTGGATGATATACAGACACCCCCACCTGCACCTCACCTGCCTCACACACACACACTCTGCTTCTTATTCCTGCTCCAGGAGTCTGAGCCCTGAAAAGAGAATCCTCATGCCTTTAAGCCACCCTGCAGCTCTACTTTTATGAGTGGATTATTCTTAGTAATCAATTGGCTTTGTTCTACCCTGGGAGATATCAGTCTGGAAAAGTATCTCTCCTTGGAGGCTAAGCTGGAAAATCAATTTCCCTGAGTTCTGAGCAGGACAGTAGGAGCTGGAAGAGAAAGGAGATCCAGGATAATCTTTCCATCCTGGGGTGACTGCTGCAGCCTGGCTTTTATGCGATTTGTGGCACAGAGCCCGGCCAACAGGGATTTTATTCAACTCAGTTCCTGAGTGCTGAACCTCACACCCACCACAAGAATCTAAAACTCTGCAGAGCTTGCTCTCTACTCCTCCTGATGCTCATTGCTCCTACCAATGTCTGTGGACAACTCAAACTTTAAGAAAGGGGGGAGAAGGTGGGAATCAAACTCCCTGGTCAGCTTTCCCTGCAGCCTGTTCCAAGGGAAACAGCAAAACCCACATTCTGACTGTTCAGAGGTATTCACAGAAAAAAAAATCAATCCTCAAATCACCAGGAAGAAAAATTAGCAGGAGGCTCTGGGATAGGAAATAAGGCCTCAGGGGAATAATGAAGCCAAATCAGTACACAGGAAAAAGAGGAGCATTGGAGAGCAGCACAGTACATAGAACAAGGATTTACAGATTAGCGTTCCCCAAACTCACTGATCTTCTACATGAAAGCATCCCCTGAATTCAAGGTTTCAAGGGCAATGGTTACAGACAACTCTAAAGTATGAGAGTTCATCAGAAAACTGAGATTTTACTCTGAAACAAGCAGAAACTCATGACTCTATTTATTGCAAGTAAATTTATCTCAGGATTATTCTCCTGGATAGCTCTGTTTTTCTTTCTTTCCAAAAGCAGCAGCATTTAACTAACAGGGTGTGCTCACTCACACACAAATGGACAAAAGTAGGTTTGTTTGGAGTCTTTTCAGGATGGTTTGTACRAGTTCTGCCTGTTAACTTTGGCTGTTTGGATTTTACTCACACAGCAGGAAGGTGGTCACTCATATTAACATCAGCACCAGGCAAGCTGGGTCTCAGGTCCCATTCAGAAAAGAGTGACAAGGGGCCATTCCCACAAAAAGTGGCACTAAAATCTAAACATGAGATGAAAAATGCTGTGCAAGCAAAACCACCAGCACAGAATCCAGTCTAGACAATAACAAAATACATGGGGAAAAGTACACACCGTGTTCTTTGCCTCCCCTGGCTCCACCCCTAGGAAAAAGCAGTTTTCTGGTGCCACAACACCATCACCACTTCTAGTGCTGCCCTTAAAGCTGCCCTGCCATCAGCTGCACGTGTGCCATCATCACTGGGCAGAAATCCCTTGTGAAAAATGCACATATTTTATGATTGGCTTTTCACAAATATTAAAATGAATATTATATGTGTTGTGTTAGAAAGTTATGCTGTATTAATTCTCTTAAGTACTGTGTTAAATATAGTTTTAGGCTATAAAAATTGTTAAAATCGAAATGATGCTATGTAGGATACTTTTTTTTTTAAAGAAAGGACTTGCAGTGAGATAGCAGCCACAGGACACCTGAATCTTTCAGAGAAAAAGAACTTATTGCTCCATTATCAGAAGAAATTAACTTCTTCCTGCCTTGAAGGTGCTGTTAGGATTCAGAGGAAGAAGCTGACACTGACCAGACAGAATCCTGTATTTGAATGGAATTTATGCATCATGTATGAGGTGTATGAATATGCAACAGGCTATTGCTTTTAAGGGTTAATACTTTGTTAACGGGGGTCCTTTTTCGGGCTCGTGCTACCCAGAAAGAGGTACCTGGATGTCTGTACCTCTTTGTATTCCTTGTCTCATACAGTCCTAATTCAAATAGTCCAAATTATTATTACTCTAATTGTATTACTATTTTTATAACCATTTTATTACTATTAAACTTTTAAAATTTTAAAAACAAGTTATTGGCGTTCTTAACATCCCTGAAAATTGGCTTCCCTGTGCCTGTGCAGGGCAAGTAGAAAATCATTTTCCTGCAGTTGTGCACAGCCAAACCTTAAAATGCCTCCTCCTCACAGCACTGCAGACATAGCACCACCACTCACTGACTCCTGCTTGAGTGGGCCTGCCACGTCCTTGTGGGAAGAGCTACATGGAATTCATTTTGTTTTCTTTGCACAGGCCACTTTTGAGCACTAGAACACTGGGAAGGGCTTAAGTAACTGATCGGGCACTTTGTTTGCACTCAGTGAAAGCAAAAAGCTGAGATTCATCCCCACCATCAATTTTCCTGACAGCCTGTCTTTTTCCCGTGTTATCTCTTTCAGCCTTTTATGAGGAAAGCTTCAGTGAAAGATGTTTAAGTTAAAGGTCTGCTGTCACTGYAAGACTATCTAAAAGAAAAGAATCACCTGGGACCCGTTTGGAGCCTAAAAATACTACTAGAGGCTCTTAGGTTGCTTCCTTTGCGAGTGGATATGGGGGAAAAATACGTCTATCAAGACCTTTTTTTCTCCCTTTAATAATTCTGCCTAGCCTGAAAAATATTTTTTCACCCTGCATTGATATCAAATGAACATGATTCTGTGATTGCAGCAAGCAGGCTTGGCTTGCAGCAACAAGGATGGCTTTAATAGACTCCTGATGGAATTCCTATTAATTTCTTCTCCCTTATTTGTGATAAAACATTTAGCTCTCAGCCTCCATTAATCTGAAACTTGGTGCTCTGAGCCAGCTTTTACAGCATACCCACGTTTCTGGCTCTGCAAAGCAATGTGACCCAGCACAACAGAGAATTTGGGGCCTCTCCTGAAAGCTAAAGGTATTGCCTGAATTTAAGTTGACATTTTGGCACACAATAGGCTATGCTGATGTTATCAAG
Source organism: Cardinalis cardinalis (assembly GCA_014549065.1). Classification (NCBI taxonomy): domain Eukaryota; kingdom Metazoa; phylum Chordata; class Aves; order Passeriformes; family Cardinalidae; genus Cardinalis; species Cardinalis cardinalis. The sequence continues at coordinate 797,261 of JACDOX010000255.1, forward strand.
AACAGTTAATTGGCCCAAAAAAACCTTGCTGCTTGATCAGATGTTGTGATGTATGTCAAGATTTGGGGGATATTTTTTTCATACTTGCTAGTAGGGAAAACTGAAGGAATAAGGGGGATTTCTGTCTTGTTTATTCTGATAGATATGAAAAGAAATAGGGTTGGGAATTGTTTAAATTTTTTAATAGAGTATGTTTCTGAAGATGTTACTTTTTTCACTCCTTCTTCCACAATACAAATTACTAAAATATTCAAACATCTGCATCAAAACAATTTAGATTTTCATGGGGTTCGACTTCAACACATGATGTCTAAGATATTTGAAAGTTTTTGTCTGGCTATTATATTATGAGTTGTCTGATAAATGTCTTTGACAGTGAATTTTACTTATATTATAAACCCCATTTTTTAAAACTCTTTTTTCATAAGGAATTRAGATTTTCATTTAAAATCTTCAAGATTTAATGTGTGGAACCTTTGTTAAACACTCCTGCCTCTCATTTCAGTTAATTACCAGCCAAAACTAAACTACAATTATTTGAAATTTATGCCTAAAAAAAATCTTTCTGGCTCCTTGGATTCCAGTGAGACGTTTTCACTGATAATTTCATTGCATTATTTCTTTTGACACCTTCCAGACAAGGCTGAGCACGCAGCACCTGTACTACCAACATTAAGTACCTTATGTTCTAAACCTTCAGTTTCTCAGTCCTGCTGCGTTTCAGCAAGGAACAAATAGTGCAACTCAAAATTAAGACATTAAAAAAAAAAAGATTAAGTCTTTCTCAGAAGAAATGAAGATTTACCTTTTTCAGAAGAAATTAAGATTTCTTCTGCCCTTTTGTAGATCACTTTTTTCAGGTACTATAATTAAGATAGCAAGGAATTACAAACAGACATTCCCCCAAATTCAAGAGAGGACCCCAGAACTTCTCAACAGACCCTTCACCCTTTCAGATGCATTTCTCCATCTCAAACAAAGTTCTGCAATCTCCCTTTCCCTCACTCACAGCAGACAGCTTCAATTATAAAATCTGCTGAGATAAAGTCTCTGCCTCATGAGGCTAATGAACACTTGAAATGATACACTGAACTAATGGGTATTGAATACAGACTAGCTATTTGTTGTGTTGATTCCATCACCTCTTATTCCTTGGGTGTTATTTTCAAAATGCAGTAGCCTGTAATGGAAAACTATTGATATAATAAAAAACTTAACTCTCTAGAAACCAGCTTGAAGTATTCATTGAAATGAACAAAGTATTCAAGTATAAATTTAAATTCATTTAAAATTTTTGGTTTATGGTATTATAATTGAAGAAGTTACTTTGAAACATGGATTTTTAATTCTGATTATGTTCATGTAAAAATCGTTTGGACAAAACAATTTTCTTATTTTTAGCAATTTATCATCAAAATAAAACTCTGCAGTAGGAGGACGATACCTCAAATTTTGAAAAGGGTATAAAAACTGCACAGGAGGAAGATTCAGTTGGTCAGCTGGAAATGGGCTAAGCCAGGGATGCCAAYACATCAAAACTGACCCCTTTGTGCTATTTTKTAAAGTTTTTTTAAAGTTTTGCCCCTTAACAAACAATCACAGAATATGAAAACAAAAACCTCTGAAACTGTGAAATAAGTTTTGAAAAGATTTCATACTTTTTTTTTTTTACCCTCTAATTTCAAACCTATTTTCTGAAATGGCAAGGCTGGAATTTTTTCTTTAAAAAACAAAACCAGCTGGAAGTTCATTTCAATTCAATTCAGTCCTTTACAGCTGGCCAGCAACAGAGTCACCCTCGGCACCTGTTGTTGTCTCTTTTGCCACTACAAATACACAAAGCAAAAGGTCTGGTGGACTTACATGCAATTGAAGCTAATGAATTTATAAATTTTAAATTTCAGCTTTTGATAACCCCCTAAAAAGGATCTAAATGTCCTGCTTAATTCTCTCTGGAAGAGGAAGAAAAATGCTGGGGGTGTTTTTTTCTAAGTTATCTTGGGAGCTGGCAGAATTCAAATTACCCGTGAGGAACTCTAATTTTCATGTTTTTCAGTGGTTTGTTTGTTTTTCTAATCACTGGAAGTTGTAATAAAGTGGAAACAAACAACTGTTGCCAAACTCTTGCTACAGACTGTGCAAAATTGCTTTCTATTTGCAGAGCTCTGCCTCAGTGCAGAAACAGAGCCTGGCACAGCTGCCTGGCAAGTCTTTGCACTGGAAATTGTCCTCAAAAATTTTCCACAGGAAACACTTGAGCCCTGTGCATCCTTCTGACCAGGTGCAGGGCTGCTCGGGCAATACTGAGTCATGCAGAATCTCCAAAAAAATTCACCTCAGCAGCACAAGATGGCACTGAAATGTCTCCTACAAGTGGAAGACAAACTGGTAGGGCTGGAAATGGCACCTGCACCCCTCAGGTTTAAGCAACATTTAAAAGTGGATCTGCCCATGAATGAATTAAAAATCGAAAGTATTTCGTCATGTGCAGTTTTGGGTATTCTTTTTCCTTGCATAGACAGAAATTCTTTTGGTACAGCAATATATGATGTGAGAAATCACAGAAATGTGGTGGAGAGAGGCTACCAAAACCCTAAGAGGAGCAGGAGACTGAGCTAACCATGATGATCAACATATTTTACTCATGCCAGGGCAAAAAAAAATTCATCTGGATGCTTCCTTAATGACTTTCTGTAGCACCCAGTGGGATTATGAGGAAATGCCTGGAATCAGGAACACACCTGAAAGAGGTCTCAGAAACAGACAGGCTGTGAAGAAAATTATTCCTCTTTTCTCAAGCACAGGGAAAATATTCTTCAGTCATCTCCAAGCACAACTAATAGTGATCTCTAAATGTCTCTCCACTGTAAGAACTTTCCAAGCAGGTAAATCCAACCTCCTACCCTGAACTGATCTACCTGCACAGCAGGTGGGGCACAGAGTGGCTAAAACCTGTTCCTGTGGAGAGACACATGGATCTCCTTACTACAGGAACAGGTTTGTACATCAATTTAATCTGGCATGGCTGCAAACCTCAGAAACTCACATGAATCCAGGTGATGCCCTAGAACTGCTGTGCAATTTTTTTATTGATGGTTTTGGGCAGGAAAGGRGATTTATACATCTCTCTCATGAGTAGATGTATCCCTAACTGCTGAGCCTTTTAACAGGTTTGTTTCAATGTTTTCTGAAATCTCTTTTCATTATTAATAATTTCTCAGTTGATATTCTTCCTGGCTGTTTGAAATTTAAGTAAATCTAGCAAGCTCAGCAAATACCTGAGGTCTGGCTGCCCTCTGCCTGGAAAAAGGATTTCTCATTCTGTGTATCACTCACAAATCCCTGGGGAGCTCACACAAAGTAAAAACCCAGGCTTATCACAGTGAAGGTGAAGCAGATTTGGCTTTGATTAGAAGTTAGATACAGACCCACCTTCAGTGCCCTGGGTTAACAACAGCAAAGTCACACATTCAGAAGTCAGGAGATTATGGAGCACCTTCAGCTTCTACTTAGATCCAAAGTTATTCAAAGGTATAAAGTAAATTACTGTATTGGATCACAGAGGGAAAATTAGGAAAGAAGTGCAAAGTACCAGGAAACATTCCCTGATTGAAATTATCTAATATCTGTGCAGGGTGCTACATGCTCAGGAATCCAAATGCCTTAGATATCAAACACAAGGGGGAAAAAAGGAAACATTTCACAGTAGGAATTTCTGTGATTGTACTGAATTGCTGCCAGGGGATGATTCTTCCCTGGGTACACCCATATGAGCAGTGGGTCACCATTGTTTCACTCAGTCCTTTACCCAGTATTCCCAAGATTTACCAGTACCTGCTCTCCAAGATTATTATTACAAGAGAAGAAAAAAAAAATTTTCAAAAGAGTTTTATTAAATTTAAAGTGATTTTCATGATGTCTCAGGTATATCTATAAAACTATTCTAAATTTTCCAATCATTTTCATAAATACATCAATTTTAACTTTTGTTCTTTTAATAGTACAGATCTCTAAATCTAGTTACTCAGTTTTATACAACTCAGCATGATTCCACTGAGAAATAGCTTAGAAGGACCAGAAATATTCTTCTTTAAAAAACATAAATTGTTTATTGCAAGGCAACCTAGTTTATAAGCTAAGGAAAAGCTGATTGAGGAAATGTAAGAAAACAGTAATTAAAAAAAAATCAGAGCAAACCACCACAATTTTAAAAAAGTTTTTCCATAGCAGCAGCTCAGTATATTGAAAATATGTGTGTTTTGGTCTGTGGCAAAGAGCCAGAAATTATGGCCATAGGGTATTCCTGATTCATAACTATAATAACAGAATGTCTTCCACCAAAATCAGAGGAATAACACAGCCACAAGCTACTGAGAAAACAAGGGCATAAGAAATACAAGATAGCACATGAGAAATTAGATAAATAAAAAAAAAATCCAAACAGTTCTCAATTGTGTTTACATGGACATCTCCACAATCAAAACAAATTAATTATTTCAGAGAAACATATACCTTGCTGCATTGTATTTTAGTTACTAGCATTAGAACTTATGAGCAAGCAAGTCCTACAAACACAAGGAATGTGGTTTTCACTCACCAATAAAGGCAAAATCCAAACCTGAACTGCACCACTGCACTGCTGTATCCATTTTCTTAAGTGGAGTATTTAAAACCTGTATTTTCAGATCAAAAAATGAAACTGGAGATTAGAAAGAAAGCATTACTCTCTCACAAGCAGTGCATTATTCATAATGAATCAGAGTTATGACAAGTAAGTGGCATTACAAAAAAAAAAAAAACCAAACAAAAAACAAAACAACCGATAGCAAGTGTCACAGATATATTTTATGAAAAATCCTTTTGCTAGGATCCTTTTTCCTGAGAAGCTTCAGCTTCTTCATGTTTTGCTGCTTTGGAATGTGATTTGGAGAACTGTTTACCCAGCATGTGTCATGGTTTGACACTGGCACAATGCCAGTGCCCCCTGAAGATACCCTCCCCCTGGTGTCTGCTGTGAGATGTGACCAGGAATAAGCAAAGCAGGCTCTCACTTAGTAACAAAGAAAACTTTATTAACTACACTACAAAGAAAAAACTAAACTACAAGAGAAAGAAAAAAAACACAAGGAAAATGAAAACTGCACAGAAGCATTTTCCTCCTCCCCCCCCCCACCAAATTTCCAATACAATACCTCCCCCAAATACCAACTCTCAATCCTGCACCACCCTTTAGAATACTCAATCTATAGTTAATCAAGAGAAGGAGTCCTTCCTTTCATGTTCCGTGCTCTCACCACCGAACAYGGACCAGGGCTGCTTCCAGGGTCATTTTTTAAGGGTGCCTTGTCCCGTTCCAAAAAGAGCACAGTCTCTCACCTTTGGGACGCCTGTCCCCCCCATATTTTACACCCCCTGGGGCCGAGGGGTCTCAACACTGAAAATTCATCTTGGCTCTGAGTCACTGCCCCCCCTGGATGCAGTCTCTGTGTCACAAGGAACATGGCTCTGTCCATGGCTACAGAAAAGAGTCCAGCAAAAAATGCCACTCCATCTTCTCCATTCCTCCAACATCTCTCTCTCTCTCTCTCTCTCTGGCACAGGCCTTCATCTCACTCACTCAATTCCCTCTTCATCTGCTGCTCCATTGCAGGAAAGCTCAATGTTCTGCAAATTTTCATTGTCCACAAAAGGGTTAAAACTCAGGCTCTGCCTGCCCGGAGAGACTCCCACAAGCGGTCAAGGTAACACAGTCACAAGCACAGGCTGTACTCTCTCTCCTGGGGGGGCTGCCCGATGCCTCTAATGCTTCTCCCACCCTTCCATGCTGGGGCCTCTTCGCCTCCTATCTCCATCCACAGCCCCGGCCTACCTCACCTGGCCTCATGGCCTTCCCCTCCCCTGCCCAGCAGGAGCAGCCGGACAGGGGAGAGATGTGAATTCTTTCCCCACTAGAACCCAAGAGAGCTTCCCAGGGGGAAGAGCCCTGCTTTAACCTTGTGTTCTCAGAGGTGGATCCAGTGTCCCAGTGGCTGAATAAGTTGCCAATATTAAAATCTGAACATCCATTGGCTTGACCACAGGATCCCAGGAATCCTGTTTCCTGTCAAACCACCACAGCATGTGAAATTGTTTTTACTTGATGACCAATAACAGCCACCTGTGTCAAGGCTGTTAGCAGTTACAAGATTTTATTATCATTCCTTTCCTTTCTAGTCTTCTGATGAAATCCTTTCTTCTATTCTTTAGTATAGTTTTAATATAGCATTCTCTTTTAATACAATATATATCACAAAATAATAAATCAGCCTTCTGCAACATGGAGTCAACATTCTCATCTCTTCCCTCATCCTGGGACCCCTGCAAACACCACCACAAGCAAGTGTTTGAATTTACTTATAATCATACCTTCTGCAGAAATTTACTGCATTTGGGAAGGAAAAAGTTGTATGAAAGCACAAACAAACAAAGTGGAAGTAATGATTTAATTATTGAGCTGCAAGAAAAGGTTTTCTTAAAACAGTTCAAGAAAAACTGTATCTCTTTAAATGAGCAACTCAGTAGGGTGGAGCCATTAACAGGTGGCATTTGTTTTCTGAATGCTACATGGAAAAGATTCATGATTTTATAAAAAAACCAACCCCTCAATATCCAACAGGAGAGGTGAAAACTCTTGATTCATTTTGTCCCCACAATTTTATTTGTGTGACCAAGGCACGGCCAGAGCCATCGCTGCTTTTTGTGAGCTCATTCACGCTCCACACTCAGAGCTTTCCCCATCCATCCTTCCTTCTGCCACATTAAACATTTAGGCTGCAATGATGAGAAACTTCTCCGTGAGACAGGGATGGGGTGGAATTATGGATTGCAGCTTGAAGGGATGGCCTGACGCAGGATGGCAGTAGGCATTCTCTGCCAGCTGCACCATAAAACTTTCATATGCCAGGAGGGCATAACAGCACCAATATCCAGGTCTAGATCAGCGTTAAAGAGAATAAATCTCAGCTGGATTGTGGGTTCAGCTATATTGGGGCATCTAAAGACATCATGTATATTTAACAGGAGAACGGGAGTTGTAGAGTCCTCAAAGGAAGGCAGTTTGGCTTGGGCACTAATTTACCACGGGAATTCTGCCATCCTTTAAAATGGTTCACTGTGTCTCCCCATCTGTTTTATGGACAGGTTTAATTCTGGCAGCACATGAAGGATGGATGTCATCATGCCCACACTTCCCTTAAAGATACTTCTGCAAAGGATAAATTAGTGGGTTATAAATATACTTGACAAAACATTTTTATTTGCATCACTTAGCACCTACTCTGAAATAACTGTGTTTAAGGGTATTTTAATAGAACTATACTAAAAGAACTATACTAAAATTTTTGTTCTAGAAACACTGAAAAGATGCATAATTTTTATCCTATATGATTTGATATTACTTTACTCCTTCAAAAAATTTCAAATGGATCTCATCAAAAATTCACAGGGAACAGTTTTCAAGTACATCCCTTTATTTTTTATTCTCTGTTTACTGTGGACTTTGTTTAATATAAATACTTCCATTTCTTCAAGGTCCAAGGTAGTAGTAGACATAGTACTTAAAAGGAACATTTCTAATTATTTGACCCTGCTTTCTTACTCTATAGCCATGAAATATAATATCTGTTAAAGTTCATTCATTGTTTTTCACCTAAATTGGTTTCCTTTTTCATTTTTCACTCTAATTTTTCAAAACTTCTTCAACAGAGGAGTCCAAAAGCATCAATATTCCACATTTTAATCACTAACATTCCTGAACTCTTGACATTCAGGAAAGATAAAATGGAAAAGAAGAAAAAATTGAACCTTCCAGATATTCAATTCATTGTTTTTGTAAGAGAAACAAAGTGCAGATGAAAACAGGAGAAAATGAAATATGAGTGGCTCTGAGGGAAGAAATCAAAACACTTGGATAATAAAATTTTTGTTTTATGAATCACTTTAATCTAAAATTCAGTTTAAAAATGCTTTTCCATTCACAGCATTTTTTTTATCTTTTTTATTGTGAATTTTCTGTGAGATCCAAAAGAAACATTCTGGTGAGGAAATAAACACACAGAAGTGCTGACTTGAGCAGCAGGGATATTTTTATGGTGGGGAGAGCAGGGACTTCCTAGCAGATTATGGTTCCAAGGTGCTGTCATTAAGCAAGAAGCCATTAAGTAGTTTCAGTAATTTGTGCAATAATTTTGCTGCACCCCCATCTCTGAAAGCCATGCATGTGTCTGGCCTCCATAAAAGTGCTAAGGGGGCAGTGATAATTTAAATTTACCAATAGAGGAATCAATATGCAGAGGACATTGTCAGCAGGACAGATCTCATTTGGACCTGAAAGAGAGACTGAAATGTACCTGCATTTCATCATCACCTGTCCACTGCATTCTCTAAGGCAGGAATTAAGAAGGCTTCCAAAAAGCATTTTCATTTTTTGGGAATGTCTAAGGCTCTGGTGATGGCACAATCCAGAGCTGAAGTTAGGAATCATTAGCCCTGTTTTAAAAGTCCAAGTGAAAACACAGGTTCAGAATGTTGAGAGGCCTAATCATTAATTTCTCAAACTAAAAGTAATATTTGACCCCAAAAATATTCCTAGGGGATGAAATTAGAGCAGATTAGTTCTAACAAATTGCTAGTGGACTAGGCTTTTCAAGCCATTTATATACATAAGTCTCCTCAAGTGAATAATCAAATTTACAAATATGCAAGCAAATCTTCATAAATATGCAAAACCAAGTCCTTGTACAGCATCAAAGTCCCACTTTGACAGTTATTAAATCATCACCCAAAAAGGATGCTAGAAGAACACTAAAGTGGCAAATGTCAATCCTGTAAAAKCTATCAAGCCCCAGCATAAAACCTGTCTTTAGGTACTGTTATATTGTTGTGGTCATGTTTAATCACTGCTAATTTCATTCACAGATGAATTTATCTCATTAAGCAACAAGCCATTAAGTATTTCCAGTATTTTTTTTCTAGAAGCAAACAGCTCTGCAATCTACTTACTAAACATTGATGATAGAATTATTCATTTGCTCACGGGATTTTCTAAAATACTTTTCACAAGTCCTTATTCCATAGCTGCTAAGAGGAAAGGGGATGGTGGAGACTATTTGCAAATGGGGAGCTGACACTTGCAGAAGTTATGACAAAAAATGCCTTTTAATTTGCGGATCCAAGTTAAAGGCCTTCCATCAGGTTTTTCAGAGTAACTCTCATAATAGAAAACTACACTGAACAGTTCCACTGCTTCTGTTACTCCTAGGAATGTTTAGAAATCAGATTTAAGCTGCTAACCTAACACACCTTTACTGCACGTGTGCAAAGTGCAGTTTTTTGAAGCCTTTAAGTTGGTTAAATTGGGGGTATTTTCAGAAAATGTCACATTGCTGATTCCCTTCCAGATTTCAAACCCTTGTCCATATTATTAACATACAAAATCTCACTTCAACTTAATACCACTGATTTTTTGACTAATTAAAAAATACAGTCATTTTACCTAGAAATTCTGGGTAAATGTAATGTTCTCAAAAATACAGTGATTTTGCACAGAAATTCCTGTGTTATTTTTATGAAAACACCCTGGGAAAGGGGAAAAAAGTATCTGCCCAAGAAATTGCCGTCTGACAAGGCTACGAGCATGCCACTAACTTGCCCATAAGCATCACCAAGCTTAAATCCATAATATAAAGATGAAATATGTGGGGGAGGACTCAGGGTCTTGAGCAAGAAATCCAAATGAGCCAAGACAGCGCTGTAAGGATTGCAGTGTTGTTATCACAGAGTCACTGTGGGTTGTTCATCTGTTTCCACTTTGTTCTGATACAGCTAATTTTATAGGGTTTTTGTCCAATTTCCTCTTTTTCAGGCCCTCTAATTAGGTACGAAAGAATTCCAAGTTTTATGGCAGGGGGTGAGGAGGTTCGTTAGTTTTTACACGCCGGCAGTAAATCTGCTCTCACCGTTCTGAGGGGGAACAGAACCTCTGAGCCTGGCTCCAAACTCACTCCCCTTTACATCAGAGGGAGCTTCAAAGAACCTCACCAAACAAATGCAACCAGAGACATGTCTCAGATGTGGCTGAGGGTGTTTGTTCGGTCCCCATCTGTCAGAGCTGGGGCAGTTCTCTGCGGTTCATTGGGCAGCTTTTCCTTTATCTCTCCCACAGCCAATCCTCCCTCCAGAAGATCTCTGCTGTTAATGGGCCATTCATTTTTAATTATCTTCAGTTAATGGGCCAGCAAGCGTCTCTGCATGGCTGATCCAATTCCAGCATCCCACAGGGAGATGCTCCGCCCAGGGGAGGAGCCAAGCATTCCTACCTGGATCCRATCTGAGCCTGGMSCAGCMCAGCAGCCTTTGCCCMCTGCATTGCCAGAGGAGCAGCTTTCTGCTGCCCTGCATTGCCAGAGGGAGCCCAGGCCCATCTCCAGCAGCCCTGGAGCTGCAGAGGAAAACTCCCCCCTTGTGCAAGATCCCTGCTGCAGCAGAGCCACAGCTGGCACTGCAGGAGGGCTGAGCCCCCATGGGATGGGGCTGGGACACCCCCTGACACACAGGGGGCAGCTCCTGCTCTCACTCTGGGGGGGTTGTTTTGTATTACTGCATTTTTATTTTAATTTTTTCCCTAATAAAGAACTGTTATTACAACTCCTATATATTTGCCTGAGAGCCTTTTAATTTCAAAATTATAATAATTCAGAAGGAGGGGGTTTACGATCTTTATTTCAAGGGAGGCTCCTGCCTTCCTGTCTTTTCAAACCAAGACAGACAAAATATTAGTTGATCTGCAAGTACCAATCTTAAATACTTAATTATTGATATTTTAGCTCTATACTTTTTTTTAACTTCAGGATTTAATGTACCTCTGGAGCCAAGTGATGGAGCTGAGCCCTAAATGTCACAGCAAGTACAGAACAATGACCCCAAGACAGAGGAGGTAGCAGAGCACCTTTTGGTCTTACTTCTTCTTTTCCCAACGTATTCATACCTACCATGGTGGATAAAAGCATTGCCTTAATCCTAACTTTATGTTCTTTAGCGTAAAACACCTCTAAAATAAAAAAAAAAAAATTTAAAAAAATTCCTCAATAAATTATTTTWAAAAATGACTGACATATAAATCTAAAACTCTTTCTTAGAAGTTCRTAACTGGCAAATGCTATCTCCTGATGCTGCTTATGCATGCTACACTGAAGTTGAAAATTTGTTTTTGTGTTTATTATCACCACTCTCACATCATATTTGATTTTAGAAGTAAACAATACRAGTGTATCATTTCACAGATCAAAAATTAAGTCAATAGGCATTTTTAATTTGAAAATTGCATCAAYTAAAACAGTTAACTACAGCTCAACTAAAAAAAATGGTAAATTACAAAAGAGATTTCTATTCAAACATAATTTTACATTTTGTAATCGAGACCCTCTTATACAAATTTCTTTCTTCTCATCTCTTGAAAAATTAGGACACAGGGTTATTTTAGGAAACTCCAGAATGTCTGACTGCTAGGTCTGCATGTAGCACCAGTCCTCTTGCACATCAATATAAATACAGGGTGCGGCATCATACCAGCCAATAATCTAAAAAACATGTTTTCAAACACCACAAATATTGACTTTGAAATTTATCTCACAGTTACCTAACAATAACAGATCTGAATTATTTTCTGCTGCCATAAAATTGCATTTTTTGAAGGCTCTCATTTCCGCACTGAGAGCTTCTGATGGGTGTGGTGGCATTTGTAGATCACCACCTGTCACTGTCACATGGTGATTTGATGCCAATAATGAGAATTATGCCTTCTGCACTCTTTGTTGTGTGACTTCCTGTTCTGGAACATTAAATGTAGGCTTTAAAAAAAAGTTATTAATATTTTAGTTGGAAGATTGTTATTATATTAATTGCAATCTGATGTTCCTTCTCCTCAGCAGAGATATTTAATTCTACTCAGGGGAAATGTAGGCCCTTCATAATAAAAAAGAATGGTGGAAATCACCTGTACCAAGTGAGGACAGAAGTGGAGGAAACAAAATTCTGTCTCTTCTTGCACACTCCTSAACTCTGGTTCAGTGTTTCTATGCAGCAATTTAAATATGAACTATAACTGTGCCAAGCCACACAGAGCTGTAAAACACAATCTCCCTGGGCAAATAAAAGTATCTAGAGTAGTTGAATAAAATACAGAATTGATCACAAGTACTGTAAACATAACAATCCAACACGTTTAAGAATCTATCCTTGCTTTAAAAAAACCCCAAATTTTGGTATGCAAACAATTCAGCGTTAAGTTGAAGTTTAGCAGAGATGACCAAAAGATGAAATAGCATAAGATGTCAACCCTTTTCTCTTGTCAATTCACAAGCTGATAAAAATGAAACTCTACTCTTTAAATGGTTGAAATATTCTAAATCACATTTCAGGGGGTATTTCAAACTTCCAACAGTTTCCAGTTCCTTTTTACTAATAAATCTATTAAAAATAAAATAAATGCAGACCTTAAAATGTTGCATTTAAGGGGAATTATATGTTTAAACTTTCTAACTTACTTTTTTAACAGTTTAAAGATCATTGTTTATTTTCTGGTAATTTTAAATGTGATAAGAAACTTTCACTTTTTCTTTAGCAGATGACTTTCATTCGCTTTAAACTTAACTGAAGTCTCCTCTGAGAATTCTCCATCAGTTCCCACCCTTAATGTGGTGTTAAGAGCATCCAGAAGCTCCCGTGGCTTAGACCTGCCTGAGGTTTTCAGCCTCACCTTACCCTGTGATGGCTTTAGAAGGGAGAGACCCAAATTCAATACAGCTCAGAGGTCTGAATCTAAAAGTCAACATGCATAGCAAGGCCCACAGTACAGCCCCAAAAGCAGAATACAGCTTTGGTTAGAATGAAACCCCAGAGAAGTAATTTGAAATCCCTGGAGAAGTAATTTTGCAGGAAGAGTTCAAAAGGATGCCTAGAGGTTCAGAGCTACACTGCAGGGAGGAAGAAGCAGCAGGGACTAACTCAGGTGTGGCAATTTTTAAGACAAAACCATAATTCCTTGTCTGTCTTAGCCAATAAAATATCTCACAGCAATTTGTGCAGTGAAGGAGTTTTCCACTGCCACACCCAACCCACTCCGCTGGACTGCACACCTCTGTGAAACCTCCAGGCTCTTGTGGAAAACTGATAAACAGGAAAAAAATATTATTACTTTCCTTTCATTTGGGGAACATTAAAATCATACTATTTACATTCAAAAGTCTATGCTTCACTTTTGAGCCAGCCCAAGGAAACCTTTTTCAACCCAATCTAGAGCTCTGCAATTTTGACACCTGTAGTGAACAAATAGATTGGAAAGGAGAATTAACCAGGATATGGCAGTCCCAAACACAAAGTAACTAATATGATATGGGAAGAAATAATCAGTATGATGGAAAAGAGTGGAAAGCTTGTTTCTATACTCAGTGACAAACACATAGCTGTTCCATGTAGCTGATCCATGATTCAACCATAAATCTAAAAGAAAATGCTTAACCTGTTGCTACAGAGGTTCTGAAAAGTCCTGCCAGACCAGGGAGCACAGAGGAAAATATTTGGGAAGAAGATTCTAAATGGATCCAAATGGATCCTATTTCATGCCCAGAGGCAAGCATGCAAAGGTCTCCATAAGAGAGATTCCTACAATCAAAAAAGAAGTCTGGAACCCTTAAATTGCAGCAGAGCATCCTTTGGGAAATGCAAGACATCCATAAAGCTGCTTTCTTTTCAAATCTTAAATTCTATACWTGTACAGATATTTCTGTCTCTGTAGGAGTCTTCAGAACACTATATACACCAATAAATCTTTCATTCAAAAGCATAATTAACAATTAGCGGACCTAAGTCCTAATGATACCTGTCATTCTGAGTAAGTGCTTTTGAAAATGTCAAATGACAGACATGCTAAATGATAACTGTGAGAAATGATTTTTTTAAGAAGAAAGAAAGAGAAGGGAAGGGAAGGGAGGGAGAGAAAGAGGGAAAGAGATGGGGAGAGAGAGGGGGAGAGAGAGAAAGAAAATTAATTTCTATTATTTGCTCAGAAGATATCTTACATCTTTAACACACATTGCTGATGAAGTGCTCCGAGTTTGGTACCACTCTCCACATCTGCATTCCACTGTCATCCTTTGTTCTCCAGCATTTTTACCAACTGCAACTGTAGCTAACTGTATGGCTGACACATCATGGAAAATCTTTGCACTTCTATTTTCTTCTTGCTATTTTGATGGTTACTATTAAGTTGTTCAAGGCCCTGCTCTGAGTGACTTGCTCCTTGCTCCCTAGAAAGAAATACAATTAATTACATTCTCCAGCCACATTTCAAGTTATGTTTGTATTTTGCAAAACATAAATCCAAGTCACATCAGGTTTGGATTGCAATCCATATAAACAGAGCAATCCTACTACAATGCCAGCACTTTCACACACACAAGAAACTGTGTCCCACTTTTAATTTTTGGGTCAGCAGATGTCCTTTCTAAGCCCACTTTCCCACACRCCCTTTTGGTCACAGATCCTTATCAAACTGTGTGGCTCAAAGCTGTGCATTGGCCAGATCAGACAGGAGCTACATATCAATTCATTTTCTGTGTCAGAACCAGCTTTATTTATATCACTTGGCATGCTATTGAGCATAGCTATTTACAGAGCAATGTTTAAATTTCATAACTGGGGGAATATTGTGGTTTAGGACCTACTAAATTAAAGAGTTTCATATTGTCTGTTTGCTTAACATGAGTTCTAAACAAAAGATTTCTAGTGCATAAGTTAATGTATCACTTACAGCAAAATATTACCAGAGGTACTATCAGCACTGCATGGTCTATTATTTTAACTAATTTGTGCAAAAAAAGTTGCATTGATGGAATATCAACAAGAAATTCTCCAATAGCTTATTCAGTGGTGATGGAATTCTCTGAAAGAACTTACCCACTGAATTAATAATTCATCAGATATGAAGAWTATCAAACAGCTGGGTTAACGTGTGTTATCATTACTGCAGGCCAAAATTTCCAGTTCAAAAATTAAAAAAAGTAAAGAAGAAAGGATTGATCTTGCTGGTGCCTTGCACTATGAAATTCATCGGGCCAAATGTGGATATCTAAAATGTAAAAAAAAAAAAGTTCTAGTTTTAAAAAAAAAGTCTCCATCTCAGCTCTTCCTTTTAAGTTCCATTAATAGACAGCAGGGCAAAAAAAAAAGGAACACTTAAATTAACCATATCTTAAGAATGCTTTTTTTAAATTTTCCTTCTCTTTGAAGGCAGCTCAAGGCAACAGGCCCAGACATAGATATCAGACACAGACATCAAAAGGGAGGTGAGAGAAAGCACACTTGGCGATCCTGATCCAGAATTTGTCTTGGCAAGGTGAACAGGATTCTCACATTGCACAAGTCTTCAAAAAGAACAGTTAGGTATCCACATGATGTTCCAGAACTTAAATATTTTATGGATAGGCCTGGCAACAGCTACCTTGCCACAGGCTCCGATTGCTATGTGGTAAGTGGACCTACAACAAGGGCAAAACAGGGAAGGTATGTCTGACATTTATGGATTTTTCCCACTAAAATGCTGAAAAAGGAGATGTCACCACCTGAATCTGAAATGCTCATGTGCAGCCAGCACAAGTGAGCAACAACCACCTTCAGAGCATCCCTTCCTTCAGGGCTCCTGCAAAGCAAGCTGCTTCTCATGGGGAGCCCCAGGGAAGTTCTGGGGCTGTTTATAACTGGGGCACACGTAAAACATAAACCCAGCAGCCACTGGGGCTGCCAGACAAAGGCTGGAGCTCTTTGTCTCATCCACTTCATCAGCAGGTTCAGCCATTTACTGCCATGCTCTGCACCTCATCTGTGGCATTCCCTGGGGAATTGTCCCTGATCCTGATCTCTGCACACCATCAGCCATCCCTTGCAAGGCTCAATGTGAGCCTCATCCATGGCATTTCCCGGGGAAATGTTCCTGATCTCTGTACACCATCAGCCATGTCTGAGTCTGAGCCTCATCCACGGCAATCCCAGGGAAAATGTCCCTGATCTCTGCACACTATCAACCATGCCTCAGTCTGAGCCTCACCAATGGTGTTCTCTGGAGAAATATCCCTGATCTCTGCACACCATCAGCCTTCCCTTCCAAGACTCAGTCTGAGCCTCCMCCATGGCATTTCCTGGGAAAAAATCAACGGCATTACCTGGGAAAATGTCCTTGAATTCTGCACACAGAAGTTGAGTACTATCTGCCATTGCTTCCAAGGCTCAATCTGAGCCTTATCCTTGGCATTTTCTGGAGAAACGTCCCTGATCTCTGCTYACCATCAGCCATGTCTGAGTCTGAGCCTCATCCATGGCATTCCCTGGGGAAATGTCCCTGATCTCTGCACACCATCAGCCATCCTTTCAAAGGCTCAATCTGAGCCTCACCCATGGCATTCTTTGTGAAAATGTCCCTGATCTCTGCAGACCATCAGCCATCCCTTCCAATACAAAATCTGAGCCTCATCCATGGCACTCCTTGGGAAAAATCTGTGGCATTATCCAGGGAAATGTTCCTGATCTCTGCACACCATCAGGCATGCCTCAGTCTGAGCCTCATCCATGGCATTCCCTGGGAAAAATCCATGGCATTACCTCGAAAAATGTCCTTGAACTCTGCACACAGAAGTCGAGTACTATCAGCCATCACTTCCAAGGCTCAGTCTGAGCTTCACCCATGGCATTCCCAGGAGAAATGTCCCTGATCTCTGCACACCAACATCCAAGGCTCACTCTGAGCCTCACCCATGGCATTCCCTGAGGAAAAATCCATGGCATTCCCTGGAGAAATGTCCCTGATCTCTGCACACCATGAGCCATCCCTTCCAAGGCTCAGTCTGAGCTGCACTCTGTCTTTTTAGCTGGTGTTGTCCAACAGCACATCATACATCCCAAATTTTTAGTTTCTCCTAAAGAGAGAATCGCTGTTTGGTCCTGTTTTCATTTGCTGTCTGTGCTTACTCCAGTGTTTGTCAGAGGAACAAAAGAGCCAGGTGAGAAAGGCAGAGTGAGAAGATGCATTTCCTTGAAGGGGCATGAGAAACAAGCACCATGCTGCCCTACTTCCAGACATCCTGAAACCACACCATCATTATTATCTTTCATATCTGCTTTTTCCCCTTTCACTCTGTTAATTAATTTCCATTCCTTTGTAAGCAATAATATAACAGTGCTTTACCTGGGCTTTATCACAAAGCTCAGCTGGACGCGTTCTTGGCACTACAGTGAAAAGGGGAAGCGCCCTTTCCATGAGTGTGTGCCTGCCTGAACATCATATTTCACATTTACACTCTGCCTGGAAGCTGTCAGATATATTATGCCATGTCCAGTAAGTACTTTGTAAACATCATCGTATTTTAGCAAGAGCAATCTCTTCCTGTGTGCCCGCATAAGGTGATACATCTCAGCAAAGAAAATTCCTGATTGAAAGATTACTTTCATATCTGCTTTGTTTTCCTTATGCTATTAGTTCTTGAAATATTGAATTTTTTACTTCATGTCTCTGTACTACTTCATCCCTACTGATAGCACAGAGCAAATTTGACTCAAACATTTTACTCCTATCTTGAAATTAACTTCCTTGAGGCAATTTCAGCCTTTTTTTGTTTAAATACATCTAGGYGATTTTGTTCTTCATCTGGGTAAGTTGAAGTGAGGATATTTGTATCATTGCTGATTTGAAGCCTTTAACACCAATTGCCATAAATTCATGTCATAAAGACAGCAGAAGTGTAGCTTCTGTTTCAAGAGGTCAGTCAAAACATTTCCCCCCAGCTCTGATTTATACAGGTAGCATTAGAACACAGCATGTTTTCCCCAGCCAAGATTTAAGGCATTGAATTTCCTCTAAGATAGCTCCATACCCACTCCCTGGTATAAATTCACTTTAATGTTGAACCATATTTGTGACACGCGCTTTTTTAAGATTTTTGGTTTTTAAGGAACTTGGCTTAAGCTCTGGGTTAACAGAAGGATTGAAAAATTGTCACTTTTATAATTTTATTTTTTTTTACTGGTATACCAAAATTTTTCAGCTTTTTATTTCTGACACAGAAATTACCAAGTGGTGTTTTCTATTTTATTTCATTTGGATCAGAGACATCCAATTTAATACAAGGCACTACTGGAGAAGCATTTATGTTCAACAATACCTAGAAATGAAGCTGGCAAACAGGCTGTCCCTTGAGGTAACTTCTTGTGGCTTTGCAAGTGACGCTTGAGGCTTACTCTGAATCCTCCTTTGCTTGGAGAATTTCTTTAAAGAATTTTCAAAGTGCCCAACTTTCTGCACAGATCACAAAATGAAACCTCAAGATTTTTTCACCATCTGCAGAGGATGAATATTGCATTTAACTTGCTTACAGTGCAACAACTCAATTTATTTTTTAAAGAATCTGAGGTTCCATACCCTTTTTTCCCCTCAATCTTTACATTTAAGAAAAATATGATCATAAAACTTAAAATAAAATTTKTCAAACACAGATCTGAAATCTTGATTCCTGATTTTTAAAAGGATGTGGCTGTAAGAAATCCATCTATAGCACTCAGCTAATTAAGGCCTTGCATTTCTATTCATTAGGAACCATCTGAAACAGTGACAGCTTTAGACTGAACATGAAAATTTCCAGCTATTTTGTCATGTGTTGATTTTTAAAATATTCGCTGGCTTTTTATTTCTGTAAAATCTACTGGTGAAGACAACATAATTTCACATCAGCTGTCAAAAATTCTTTCATCCAGGAAGTAAAGTAGTAGGACTACTAATGGTCCAAACTAAAATAACACATAATGCCCATGTTTTATGCTGATTTAATGCCAGAAGTTGCAGTTAAAATTTATTTATAGCCTGACAACAGTTCTAAATTCACAGCTCAAGCTGGGATTATAAAAGCTACTCTGAGACCCTAATTTTGCGGGTAGGAGGTACAAATCTGGCTCTCTTCTATCAGGCAGCTTTCCCAATGTCAGATACTATGATATTATATCTCTGTTCTCTTTTTCATTAGTACCTAATTACCTCATCCTGTTAATTAGGAAAAAAAAATAGCTTATAAAGAGCAATTTCAGTTTTGTCTTTCCCTGGTTTTGTGGGAGACATAGCCAGTTTCAAAGGAAGAAGTTTCAGTTGCCTCAAAACTTCACTTCTCAGAGCCCAATAATTTCTCAGAATTTTTTTCTCTGTTTTGTTGTCAAATTCTCCTTGTGCACTGACTCCATGCTGCTAAAAATCAGAAGTCTGCAGCATGTCAGAACAYGTGCATTGAACTGTCAGTTTCAATCATTAACTGATAATTAGACTAATTTCACAGGGGCAGGAGAGGTACCAGAACTGCACTGGGAGCTGGCAGGGAGCAGAAGGAAAGGAAGGGAAGATGACAGAATTAATGTCTGTTTGTACAGATCTCTCTGTAAAGACAACAAGGTTGGTTTTTTTTTTTCTTACAGCACACATAGACTCAAGTGAATCACTCAAATACATGAATATGTTGATTCCTTGATGTTCTAACTAATTTATGCACAAACTGCATAACTGGTTGAACTCATTTGTGCACTCACCAAAAAAAAAAAGAAAACAAAAAGCCAGGGGAAATAAATAAAATACTTAAAATAAGATACTTAAAACCAAACATGCTCAAGTGCTTGAGATACCAGCTGCAGACACTGTGAGTATTGAAGGGGGCTCCAAAAGGGATTAGATAAGTTTATGGAGAAGAGATCTCATCCCTCCATGGATATTGAGCATGATGATTCAGATGAGCCACTAAATTGATGTATTCTTCAGAGGGAAGCACAGCACTTGACATTTTCRGTCTTTCTTACACTCCTCATCTCCTTTTTTTGATAACAGTGCCACACAGGACACACTAAATGCCCTTTGGGTCAATCTCTCTCAGATTTAGACCTGTTCCAAAGGACCTGCTCCATCTACAGCTGGCAGCCTAAAAGTGTATCTTCACAATGGGACACAGTGCATTGGGCTTTATCTTCATTTTCCAGCTCTGTGAGTAAACAAGAATTACTTTACACCATCAGTATAACTTCTCAAAAGTATTTAGGAGCTGATTGGCATAGATTTTTTTGATTTTTTTTAAGGAAAAAATCATCAAAATCTGCAATATCAATGGAATTTCAGTTGATGGTTCTATTTGTTCAGGGGCTGATTGAGTGGCTCTGGTGGGTAGCCTGGGTAAAACCACCACACATACCCAGCCTCCTGTACAAACCATGCACTGTACATTGATAATTGTCATTTGTGCACCAGATTTAGCTCAAAAAAAGCCACATTTCTCATTCCCAAACACCTCCTGAGGTAAGCAAGAGAACTGAATTCCTGTTTCTATAATGCTACTTCCATTACAGCTGAATTCAGTGAATGAGTTGAATCATGTAGCAATGTGTCCTTACTGATGGTTTCTGTACAGGTATTTAGATAACAGATAATACTTAGATAATAGATAATTTCTTAGATAACACTTAGCAGGACTGTTCACATTTGCACCTGGTCAGACACTGCCATGTTATTCATAATTTCACAATCTGATTCACAGYGCAGGATTCCTCTGCAGATTCAAAAGCCTTTGTTTAACCAGGATATTTCTTAGCTCTTGCTACTGTGTGCAAATCAGCATCCATTACACAACCTCTGTGCTAATTGTTATTTGCAGAAGGATTAGCACTCAGTGTCAGCAGTCTCTTAAGTTATAATATGAATATTCATTAGGATTTCATATATAACCCCTCGCTATTGGCAACTTAATCTCTTTATTTTGTGCTGTTCTTGCTTTGCCCATCTGTGCAAGGAGCTGCCATTGCCACAACCACATAACTATCCCTGTTTTAATCAGAAGATCTGCTTGGTTTCTACCCCTGTGTGATCTCCTGCAGGTGCCAGCACAAATTACAGCCCCCACAGCTTCCCACACAAAGGAATTTCTGCTCATCTCAGTAACTGAGGTAACTTTAAAATAATGAAAAGCAGTATTTGCATGGAGTTTTGATGCAAATATCAAAGCCCTAAAACAGATTGGCCTGCTTGAAGCACATGTGCCAAAAATGCCCCTGCAGGAATGCACCAGGCAGTGATGTTGGATGTGGACAATCACCTTTTCCAGGGATGAGCAGGACCCCAGATCCTGTGGTGATTGTACAAAACGCAAAAACCAGCACAAATCTGGAATATTTCCAACATTGTCATGTAAGAGTAGAAGCGTATTTCCATGCGTGAGTGTTTTACTGTCACCAGTTGTACCTGAGGAGCAGTACAGACGCAAATCTAGAATTCATCCTGATACTGATGTCCTATGACACGTGTATTGTTAACAGAATCCTCAAATTTTAATTTGTATCTCAATTCACTATTAATTTTCAAATACTGTTCAATGGAACAAGTTCACCTGTTACTAAATGCTTAATTTCCAAGATTCAAGCCTATGTTTTTGGGTCATTTCCCCAGCCATTCCCTTATTTTTTTTTTCCTATTAATAAACTTTGCTATTGAATATGGTTATTCTTCGAGTACCTTTAGGAGTTTATAGCTTCTTAGTCTTCTGGGGCTTTTCTAGAGATATAATATTTTTAGTGTTGTACACCCATCTCTGTTTCAAAAACCTCTCTGAAAGCCTGGGGGTTTTTTGATACAAATATTTATGATCATCATCGCATACTGTTACCATTCTATTAGTATATGCTGCTCCACATAGATGAAGCCAACTCTTCAAGAATAAATCTATCTAAACCTGTCCAGGTTGAAACCACTTATCTGACTACTGTAATTCATAGGTGCACAAAGCCTTAATTCTACTCAGCCACCAAATACTATCTCAGCTGATGTGAGAATCCTGAACAGTATTTCAGCAGTACTGAAGAACAGTAAATTGGCAAATGTTAATTTATTCATCCATGTCAGAGCAAGACAGCAGAAAAAGTATGAGATTCAGAAAACACTTGTTCATTTAATTGTGTGCATTTCCTGAATTTCCTAATAAGAAAAAAATTCAGAAGTGAAATAATAAATAAATATTTGGAAAGCAATTAATCTAAGAAAAAGAAACCCAACTGGGGACATGGCAGGGCAACAAACTGTTTCAATAAACAACAAATAATGCAATTGGGGAAACATGAGCACATCTGATAACAGAAAAGATTGATATAGTAAAAATGCTACTGATATAAAAATCAACAGTTTTGATGTGTGGCTTATTGTGCCTTATGAACTGGATCATGACTACACCAGCTCTTTTTTTCCTGTAGCTTTACCAGTGGAAGGTGACAGCCCTAAGTGTGGCTCATGCTCTGGGTATTCAGTCATCTGCTGTTGGGTTGTGTTCATTAAGTTGTTCGTTCTCCCCCTGCCTAAGTTGGTTTCTTCTGTTTCCCCCAAGTTGCAAATGGTTCTGCCCTGGTTCTCCCTCCCCTCACAGTYAAGTGTCTGTCACCCCAGTCCCCATGGTGACAGACGTATCAAGTTATTCCCCTCCCCGGTTGCCCTGGAAACCCCATGTATCCTTCCCTCAATCCCTCCCCAGCTCTTTGCCAGTCACCCCTTGCCACCACCCTTCCCTCCAGAACCTTCCACCTGGGGCCTGGGGTGATTGGCTCAGAGGCTGGGGCCCCTCCCTTAACTCGTTTTTATTGGTCCTTCCCTTATGTCATTCTTGTGTAYCCCACTCTCCCCTCAACTCCCATTGGTTTTTCACTTGTTTCCACCCCCTACCGCCCATTCCCTTTATAACTGGATGTATCCTTGTCCTCCCGCTTTTCAGTTCTCGGCGCCCTTCGGTTTGTGTTTTMCCCCACCCTCAATAAGCCGGACTTGCCCAGACCAAAGAGCACTCTCCTCATTCCTGCAGCAAGTAGCTTATTGGCAGCCACGTCTCCTTCCAAGGCAGCGCTGCCACTTTCAAGTGGGGTGCTGGCCTTAGGTGCTGTACCCGACAGCAGAGTCAGGAGAGTGCCCCCCGACTGCAAGCGGTGCTGGCCAGCTTGCCGGGATGTCATACCAACACCCGCCAACCACTTCAATCTGCTAATCACTGAGAGAATTTCCTCTACCATGGTCTGTTGTCCTTTAAAAGCTGCAGAAAGTCCATCAGAGAGCTGAGAAAATTGCAATACATAATACAAGCTCCTGTAGATGGCCTTATAAACTTTTCTCTGGAAATACAACACAGCTTTTTACTAATACAACAATTATGTCACCCAGTTAGTACTGCAAAAAATAAATAATACAAGCTGGAATTTGTGTTTAAAACACAAAATAGTGTGCCAAAGAATGTTTACATTATAGGAACACTATATGCTATAATCTTGTGACATGTGCAAAACATTTCATTTCAGTTTCATCTTCTTCATCATTTTTCATACCTTTTTTTTAATCACTCAGGATAACTCATCTTGTAAAAATTATAGCGTATATTCAGATGTGTTACATAAAGATGGAAACACAAAGTCTTCTAGCCTAGTAAATTGTTTTGTTTTTCACTTAGTCTGAACACCAGGGAAAATTTGCCATGGCACAGGAGAGGATTCATGCCAGAGGTAAAAGAGAAGAAGGAAACTGAGACAACAAATGAAAATGTGTGAGACTCTTTCATGGGACAGAAARGATAGAGTGCATCAGATGTAGGACACGCTGAGCCACAAACCTGCCTAAAATCATGCTGCTATCATCCCATCGTGGTGACCATTTTAAATGCTTCCTATCCCCATCTGACTCAAGGAACTGTGTTGAGAAATAACAGGGAAATACAAGGAAGGAGCCTGATGAGTTTTGAGTGAGGAGCAGGAATGCATCCTGGTAAATGAGTCTGGAAGTTGTATTGGGCAAAATAGTGTCTCCTGCTTGATTACTTTTGCTTTCAGCACAGAAATTTGGTCACTATTTGTGACCTTACAAGGACATGGAGCCACTTACTTGTTTCTAAGCCAGGCTAGAAGAGGACCCAAATACTCACGTAATTGGGAAGTCACATGGAAGAATTTAGGTCAATCTAAGTTATTTGAAACTTGCTTAAGCAGCAGTAGGTTAAAAGAGAAAAAAAGGCTTCAGTTATCTTTATCTTATCTGCATTTTTGGAAACTCCAGAGTCATATTTTCTACTTTCCTCAGCAGTCAATTAAGCCTGAATGACAAATTCTTTGAAAAATTAAATCTGAGACTCTTACATCATTAAGTGCCTCTAGCAGGAGAAGAACTATCGCTAGACACTAGACTTACAAAAAAAATTCCTCAAGAGTCATTTTATATGAAATCACAAGGGATGTGAGACTTCTATTAATTATATTCACAGACTCAATTGTATTCCCATTCTTCCAAAAAGCACAGTTTTCTACAGGGGACTTATTTGGAAAGATTAAAAAGTATCAGTCTCACTGATATTTTCAAGGCATTTTGCACTACCATGTAGTCCCTATTTTACCAATCTAGTGGCACATCACAAGACTTTTATTTACTGCCTCAACTGATGTGAGAATCCTGAACAGTATTTCAGCAGCACTGAAGAACAGTAAATTGGCAAATGTTAATTTATTCATCCATGCTACAGCTAGAAAGCAGAAAAACAAAAAAGTATGAGATTCAACAAACAGTTGTTCATTTAATTGTGTGCATTTCCTGAATTTCCTCATAAGAAAATAATTCAGGACTGAAATAATAAAGAAAAAATTTGGAAAGCAGTTATTCCGAGAAAAAGAAACCCAACTAGGGACATGCCAGGGCAACAAAAATAAAGCAGATGAACCTATGGCCAGCTAATGCTCAGTAGGTCTCAGAAATAGGCTGTTCCCAAATAAGGGTGCCTGGGATGGCAGGAAAATCAGTTTTTAAAGGAAAAAGAAAAAAGAAAAACCAACCACAGAAAGCTTAAACATAAATCTTCACAGAAAGATTAGATACTAACCATCTGAACTAAGCAACATTTGAACTAAGGGRGGAAAGTAGTTGTCCAGAAATATTTGATGAGCCAACCACTTAGGAGAAAGGGGGAGTGTTTAGTGTGATACCTGGGGCTATAACAGCAAAAAATGGGATGAAATTAAGAGGGAAAATTTAGGCCAGATATCGACAAAACATCCCAGCAGAGTTATTGTACTGTGAAATAATCTCCCAAGGGGTGCAGCCGAATCCCCATTGTATGGGAAATTGAAATTTAGCTCAAATTAGAGCTAAAAACTTCAGTGCAGCAAACAATGCTGCCCCCCTGGAATGATGGCCTCCTACACTGAWTTAATAGCTTTTCCTCCAATTGCTGTTCTGTTCCATCCTAGGATGCATAGTGTAAGGCAGTTTTAGAGGAAGAATGTTTTCAACAGAAGACACAGTTTTATCTGAGTGTGCTGAAGTTTAAACATCTATTGCTCCACCAGCCATCACCACAGCATCTGAACATGCAATATGGACAAGTTTTTCTTGTTTGTTTGAGTTTATTTTTTTTTAAGAGACCCTGGCCTTCAAAAATCTGTTTGATCTCCCATTTTACCAGCTGAAGCATATCAAGTTGAAGCCCCACCTGAAGAGATGATTAGGAACACTCACAGTGCATAGCAGCACACCAAAACCAGGCCAATATTACTGCCGGTTCAAAAGATGGATGCAATGTTTATCCTACAAAAGCTAAAATCCCTTTAAAAAGATGGCAAATTGGAGCAGTTCCACGCTTTCCAAACTTACTTGGGCACAAGCACTTTGCCCAAAACAACTTGTAGTTCGCTTTTTTTTCCTTTTCCACTACTGGGAAGATGCAATCCCTCACTTTGTATCTGTGCAGAGCTGGCAGGTGACCATGTGAGTGATAAATCCATGTGGAAACCATTCTCAGGGTCACTGTGCTTCCTCATAAAATGCACAAGTCACGCCATGATTTTTGGATGTAGGTTTTCCTCACCCAGCTAAAGCATTTGACTAAGCACAAAATGAGAAGCACTAATAAGACTGGCCCACACAGAGTTTTTCCTACACATACATGTCTCTGATAATACAATTTTTTATTGCTGTTCACATTTTCCCTCTCTTCAGTATTTTCTGCAGCACTGCCTGTGGTCAAACTGATGCAACTGCAACACAACGAGAGGCAAATCTCAGAAATTACCAATTTACACTATGCAGGAGCAACTGAAAAGAGAAGAAAACATGGCAACTTCATCAAATTATAATAAACACTTCCTTTTGCTTATGTATTAATGGACCCTTTGCATGATCTAATGGCTGCTTTTGAGTCCTAGTAGTAGCTGTAACACAAAGGAATTTAAGTACATCTTCCCTAAGAACAGAAGACAGTCTGGCCATATTCAATAACTGGTAGGTTATAAGCAATATCCCAGAAAAGCTGAGGTGGATTGAAGTTTTTCTTAATAGACATTTGAATTAATCTAGAGAAACATCCTCTCTTTTGATAGTACATAAGCACATAGTGTGTGCCTATGTGAAAATCCAGTATTAAAAAAACTCCACCTGTAATATTTTCCTTAAATTTTAAATTGGTTTTGCTATCYAGAATTCAAAATCATTAAAGAGATGAGCTGAGTTGCAAATTTTACACATAAAAAGGTGTGTTTTGATACTTCCCCTAAGGACATCCAGGGTGTGACACAGACAGGAGATGTTACAGTGCCAGGGATGAAACTCTGGGTGCATTTCCCGTGTGTGGCAGCATGAAGCAGCACTAAACCCAGAGAATATTTAACAATATCTAGACCTCCACTCACACCAACCACTTGGAAAGCCAAAAAAGCTGTGTGGAAGCACATCCCCAGGTTCCTAGGAAAATTTTCTCTGTCTGTTGCAATGTGTTCTGAACATATCCAGCTGTGGAAAGCGTTTTTCGGCTGAAAATTACCATCACTGCCAGTCTCCACAGAGCCTTCCCCATGCCTGGAAATATTAAGGATTTCAGGGGGCACGTTCAGGACATTCATTCCAAGCAGTTACTGCCTTCTACCAAATGAATTTCAAATATCTGTTGCTAATATCTTGTGGTAGAAAGTTAATATCAATTTTTCAAAGCCACTCACTCAAGGAAGTCTTGCAGCTCTCTTGCACTAAAGGTGAATTTTCACTGTCTCCAGTGGCTGTAGTTGAATGATCCAGAGCAGCCCTGGGATACAGGAAGGTGATTACATTTTCTTTGGCTTCCAGAAAGTGAATCCCATCACCTCCCCAGGAAGGGAGAARAGTTTAATACATGGAAACTGCTGACACTTGCCAGAATTTGCAGAGCAGTTGTTTGCTGTTTTAAATAGAAAAACCCACAGGAAGTCTGCATCCAGCAGGTAAAGAAGCAATTTTCAGAGCAATGATGCTTTTGCATATGTATAGCAGCTTTCACCCACAACAGAGCTCAAATTAACAACATGGTTGTGTAGATTTAACACAGATACAATTTTGGGTGTCTTTACCCAGAAATCTAGGACTAGACTTCCAGCTGAATGAGAAAATTTCTGAGAAATTTTTGATGGACACAAGAGGGAAAMATTTTGGTTTTGTGGAATACCCAAAGCACAGGAATTGCTCCACTACAGTGCCCATCACCACATGGAAAAGGGTGAGTGGATCATTCTCAACTATTTCCTTCAGACAATTGTTGTTATGGCCTATCCCTTTCCTTAACAAGATTTGCAAAGAAAGAGGCCTAACTCATTTAAAAGGATGCAATTTAGTAGGATTTGAAGAAGCATTAACACAGACCAGTTTTGCTAGTGATGCATAAATAAAAAACATGCAGCTTTATGCTGCTCACACTGTGTATTTATCACATTTAGTCCCACTAAAACACTTAGGTTCCTACAGTAACCTTAGCACTCCTCAAGATAATGAGCTACCTTGCCAGAAGCAAACCTCATACAATTTCCTCTGTCATTAAATAGTGTGGCACCTGCAGTACAGGGTGTACAGTCCTTTATTCACAGCATCACAGGATGGCTGAGGCTGGAAGTGACCTCAGGAGTCACCTTGGCCAACCCCTGCTCAAGTAGGGCCACCCACAACCAGTTTCCCAGGACCACATCAATTGGCTTTTGAATATCTTCAAGGARAAAGACTTCACACCCTCTTTAGACAGCCTGGGTCAGTGTCTGAACACTCTCACAGGAAAATATGGCTATTTTTTTATCTTATTTCTAAACAGAACTCCCTGCATTTCCTTTTGTGCTCATTGCTTCTCTACCTGTCACCACTCACTGCTCAGTATAGTCAGAAAAAAAAATCTAAAATACATTCACAGGGAATGACAGTGCTAGCAAAAAYTTAAAAAAAGGTATTTAGAGTTTTCATTCTCCTACAACTCAGTGATTCCTATTTGCTTTGCCTCTGCTTCTCTATAAGACACAGCTCTGAAAGCTCAGCCTGACCTGTGTCTTTCCTTGAGCTCCCCTCTCCAAGCCCAATGCAGGGAGTCAAAATAAAGTTGTAGAGGTGTGGAGCACACAGGGAGCATGAGAAAAATCTGCTTTCTCATTCAGAGTAAGCTGTCTCTACTGCCAGTTTCACTAGTCTTAAAATCAGGGATTTTGGCAAATTAATSAATCACCAAGCTCCACTAAAGCACCTGTGAATAAGAAAGACTTTCTCTAAAAAAATATAACCAAAAAAAAACCCCAAAACCAAAAAAACCAAACACAAAAACCAACAAAGCAAAATGAACAATGATCTTTAATCCTTTTACCCTTTTCTTTAAAATGGGGACTCCACCACTCACCCCTACCTGACAAGTGCATTATGAAAAAGAATGATGTGCTCAAACTTTAACACAGTACAGACTTCAAGAAGACAACATGGGTTGAGCTAATTTACCCAAACTGAACACAATTTTCACTGCTTCCTTTTCCTGCTCAAAATGAGGCAGATGTAGTAATGGGCTCTGTGGCATYCACATCCTCTGAAAACTCCCTTTGCCCAGGATTCTTCTCCTGGGAAGCTGAGAAGCCTCAGAGAAAAAGGAAAACAATTGTTATCAGATTTGCTTCTCCTGTGTTTTGCTCATGTGGAATGTGTTTGGAGATTGTTTGCCCACAGCTGATTGTTTCATTGGATTCTGGTGTGAGTTGTTTTCACTCAGTGGCCAGTCAGGGCCAAGCTGTGTCGGGGCTCTGGAGAGACTCACGAGTTTTCATTATTTATATTAGCTTTTTATTATATTAGCTTATATATTATATAGCTTATATTTATTATACATGACCTTTTTAGTCTTCTGTAAGTATCCTTTCTGTATTCTTTAGCATAGTTTAATATAGCATTCTTTAATATAATAATAAATTAGCCTTCTGAGAAGATGGAGTCACATTCATCATTCCTTCCTGCCACGAGGTTCCCCACAAGTACAATAGGACAGTAATTCTTTAGGCACACCTCTGCACACAGGAATTCCAATCCGCTGGAATGCCAAGGGTACCAGCACATCTGCCTTTACCACGGAGGCACCTGACATAGCTGGTATCAGAGATATCTGATATCAAAGAAAAGCAGGAAATCTGTCACAGGGGAGCTTGGCGAGGTGATGGAGGAAAAGTGTTATCCCCACGTTCACTGCAACCACGTTTCCATCCCAATTAAACCTCCCCAAATAGGCAGGGGGATTTCAAAGCACACATTTCACTGCTGAGCTAACACTGTCATTCCTGGGAGTCAGGATGATAAATCCCTTCCCACTGCTCTTAAAGTTGCCCAGCATGTTGGAGGCATGTGTCAAAGTCAGGAGAGCTCTCCTAATGAGACCAGCTCCCTTTGATGTTTCCTCTGGATAGTGGAGCTGGCATGGAATGAATATTTTAGATGTCTTATGCAAAAAAAGTAAAACAGTTTTTACCTCTGATAACCATACATCTTACTTTTAAAGACCTTAACTTCTAAATATTGGGGATGAAAGGTGATTCCTTTACGGTTTGTTTTTTTTTGCTTTTGAGAAGTAATGTTTTTTTGTTATTAAAAATGAATAAGGTTTCACATTTTGTAACCTTGGTACACTCAGCCAACCAATGACATGGAGGTTAGAAATCAATACACGCAGTTAAGCAGTGTTAAAGTAGTGGGCAGCTCATTTCTCAATTAAAAGTATTTTAAAACCCACCACATTCATTTTCATGTAGCCATTTGGAGAAGCCTATGGAGAAAATACCTGGAACCTTAAGGACATTAACCAGAGATTCTGCTGAGCCAGACTTTATTGTATTTGGGTGGTGCCCCATGGCAGGAAGGAATGATTAATGGCATCCACGTTCTCAGAAGGCTAATTTGTTATTTTATTATACTATATTATATTAAAGATTGCTACACTAAACTATACTAAAGAATAGAGAAAGGATACTTACAGAAGGCTAAAAAGATAATAATGAAAACTCATGACTCTCTCCAGAGCCCCGACACAGCTTGGCCCTGATTGGGCAAAAAGTCAAAACAATTCCCATGAAACCAATGAAACAATCACCTGTGGGTAAACAATCTCCAAACACATTCCACATGTGAGCACAACACAGGAGAAGCAAATGAGATAATTATTGTTTTCCTTTACCTTCTCAGCTTCCCAGGAGAAAAAACCTGGGCAAGGGGATTTTTCAGAAAATACGACTGTGACAGGACTTCTGGGTGCAAAGTTCAATTGAAATGTCTGATTTTAGTGTGCCTAGGCGCAGTGTTTGCAGCGCAATAAAATAGAAAAAGAGAACATTAGGCACTGATTTTCAATGATGCCAATCAACTTCCTCAGGATGAACTTGCAAAGGAAAATATTTGGCCTCTTTTGTGCAATTAGTGAGACAGCAGAAATTCATATCAAGGAAGAAAGGTCAAATAGATATAAATTTATAATCCCCAAAGAACAGGAAAATAACTTCTCCTATTGCTGTTTTTGCCTCATCTTTGTGAGCCTTCTCTTAGCTTTAGGAAAGAATGAGAGCCCCTGAAGTTTTGAGATGATCTCTTTGCTATCTAAGAGGGTCTAAGCCTTTACTCATTTGAGAAATTTCAGAACTTGAGGAATTCACCAGGTCAGTGCGCTTCAGAAAAGTCCTAAGCAGGTTCTGGGTATGTTTCAATGGAAAGCAAAATCCCAAAATTTGGAAAGCACACAAGATAACTCATCAGGGAAAGATTTCCAAAGTACAAAAATTATTTAGGACTCTGATTCTCCAGCTCCAAGGGCAAAGATCCAGAGCTTCTGGAGACATGCCCATGCTGACACTGAATGGCTCAACAAGGAAACAGCATCAGGAGGTCCTGATTTCTGCCCAGCTGTGTCTACAGCACCAAATCACACTGTGGTCCTGGTTGTGTTCCCAGACCGCAACCACTGAGCTGCAGAAGATTTGATCAAATGGCACATGCAGGATATGACCTGGTGCTTTCCACTGAGATCTTCTGGACACTGTGCCAAAACACGTGTGCTGCCTGAGGAAATGGGAAATCTTCATGATGATTACTTTGCACCTGTTGTTCTGCTCCTTTGTAGGCTAGAAGTCCCACAGGAGGTTTTCTTTACTCACTTTTCCTGTGCAGGTGCAAGGACGGTCTCTACAGCACATCCAGGACAGTTTTTCCAGTCTCATAGACACATTCCATGAGAAGATTTCCAYAGCTACAGTCAGACACCAGAAAAACTGAAAATAAGAGGTGGCCTCATGTTTGTCATGGGTTTTCAAACAGTCTCATCTCAGCAGGTTAGTGGTCTAGACTAAAATTCCTAAAAGCTCAGTCAAGGACCCGATTCTGCCCCTCCTGCCCAGTCACATCTTTGTCTGAAGCTACTAAAGCTCATTCATTCTTGCTGATTTTATTTCATATTTCAGACACTACATTCACAGAGTTACACCAAACACAGGAGTTCATTATTATCTTTCTAGCTTTCTATAAGTATCCTTTCTGTATTCTTTAGTATAGTTTAGTATTCTTTAATATAATATAGTATCATAAAATAATAAATTAGCCTTCTGAGAACATGGAGTCAGATTCATCATTCCTTCCTTCATCTGGGCACCCTGCAAATACAATAAAGTATGGCTCAGCAGAATCCTTGGCAAGAGTCTGGCAAGTACAGTCAAATGTATAGAAGATGACTACTTTGATTTTCAATTATGAGGTGAATTCTTGAATGTCTAACTGTCCAGCACTGAAGAGATGAGTATGAAAAATAGGTTTCAATGTGTAGTGAAGTCTCTGAGAATGTTTTGGGTCATATGTGACAGACCAGCAAAGGGCAAAATTGTTCTCCTTCATCATTCTGATGGATATGGTTAGATACAGCTTCCAATTTCTGGGTACCACCTCATTAGGTGTCACTATCTATATAAGGAACCTTCTTGTTCCATTCCATATCCTTGAGCTCCTGCCCCAGTGTCCCACTGCTCTTTCAAATGATCCAGAAGGYATTTTAATGCCTTCCTGTCCTGCAGAACCAAGACACCTGCCAAAAAACTGCACTTACATTTGATAGGTTTCCAGCAATACACAGCACTGCCAAAAAAAAAATTTAAAAATCTCTGCTCAACAGAAACTACAATAGATTTTTAATATATAAAGGAACTGGGAGTTGAGAAGAACACAGGAGTTCCAAATTAAACAGAATTAAAAAAAAAATCAGTGTTATCTGATATCTGGAGCAAGAAACTTAAGCATTGCAGCACCAGTGCAGTGCAATCACAACGCTTAGGCACTGAGTAACAACAGATTTTAGAAGACCTGAACAGCAGGAAGTAAACATAAGAATGGACGACATTCCCTAAATGRAGCCACAACTCTTGTCGTGGATTCTGATCCATTTCATATCATTAGAAATTGAAATTAAATTTAAAAAAAAAAACCACCTTTCATTCAGCTTCACATAGAGCCAAATGTTGGCACAATTCCTTGATGGCACATTTAGAAGAGATTAACTTGAAATGAGAGTAGTTGGGAATTCTTTGAATCACAATATATTTAGTGGGAAATCCCCTCAGCCTGGTTGACCCTTCAGTATCAGAAGCCCTGGCCCTCCTCAGTGTGCTTTAGGCATATAACACACCAAGCTGTAAGACATACAGCTGCCACAGCTCAACTCAAGACCTACACAGTGAAAACATTGTGATTTTGAGTAAACATTTGAAGGAAAAAAGAATTACATGATTGTCAGCATACATTTTATCTTCCACTTGTTCCCTCCTTTCAGCCATGTACTGTGATGCAGCCTATAAATACACAATCTATTTTCCCCCCAAAGATTATCATTCATTCAGCACACAAACACCTGCTGAAGTAAAATTCAGTCCTAGCAATTAACATTTGGCCACAATTTACTCAACTGACAATGGCATTAAGCTCCAAATAAAGCATTCAGCTTTGAATGAAATCCATTAATATAATTGTATTGTGATGAGCATCCAATAACAGCAGGTTTTGAAAAAAACAGCCTGAGATAAAGCTGCACCCACAACAGATAACATGCATGAAGTAGAACTGCATGTTCTACTTGTCAGAGTAGAGATTTCTTCTACTGAAACCAGAAACATTCATTTAAATTCATATTGTCATGGAATATAGGTGCAAAGGTAGAAAATCAAGGAACTGCAATCAACAAAAGTTAAACTCTTCTAATCTGCAGCCTCTAATCATGCCAGCCTGTGGGCACACAGCTGAGTGAAGAACACTCACCTAAAATTGAAATATCTCTCCCCAAGCTTCAAGAGTTTCTTTTGTCAACCTTTGTTGCCATCTTATTGCAAAGCTCCCATACTTTCTTGGTGATTTCTCATAGGCATCTCCTCACAGCACAGCCAAACTCCAGCTCTTTCCTCACCCAGCTAACCCACTCTTTTATAGCTCTCATCCTCACTGGACACAGCTGTGGCCTGTTAAGGGCAGGCCTGTTCCTAATCTTTGGTGATTAGTACAGCTGCAACTCCTCAGGAGTGAGATTGCCTTCTGCACTATCTTTATTTTCTTACATTCTATCCCCCCACAAACCTTTGCCTTGTTTGGTTGATGGGATCTAAATGATTTCCTGAATCTGTCATGGTTTAACCCCAGGCAGCAGCCAAGCTCCAGGCAGCTCCAGTGGGACCAGGGGAGAGAAGGTAAAGGGGAAAAGCTGCAAAACTTGTGGGTTGAGATAAGGACAGTTTAATATGAGAAGCAAAAGCCACATATACAGAAGGAAAGGGAAAAAATTGAATTAATTCCCTGCTTCCCAAGGGCAGGCAGGAGTTCAGCCTTCTCAGGAGAGCAGGGCCCAATCACAGGGAATGATGGCTTGGGAAGATGAAGACCATCACCCCAAATATCCCCCTTTTCCTCAYTCTTCCCCCCACTTTATCCACTGACCATGATGCCACATGGTCTGGAATGTCCCTGTGGTCAGTGGGGTCCCCTGTCCTGGCTGTGTCCCCTCCCACCCTCCCAGGCACCCCCAGCTCCCTCACCAGTGGGGCTCACAGAAAGCAGAGAAGGCCTTGGCTCTGTGCAGCAACAACAACAGAAACATCTCTGTGTGATCAGCCCTGTGTTCAGCACAAATCCAAACACAGCCCCACAGCAGCAAAGAAATTTAAATCTAGCCCAGCATCYCCCTCCTCTGCAGGGGTGCAGCAGTAAATGATGCACAGAAATATTCCATAAAAGAAGCCCTAACTCCTGTGCCATGCTATCAGGCTGCTCCAGGCTCCTCTTTATTAAAGACTGGTAAATTCCTTCACAGCTTCTGTCTCTTATTGAGCAGAAAGCAACCCTGTGGGACAAGCACCTAAAAAGCCCTTGGATCCCCCTTTTTAATCTCATTTTTACATCCATTCTTGCATGTCCTCTCAAGGTTTAAGATTATTCCGACAATAATCTGACTTTTTGCAGTCCTATGACAATGTTACAACATGGGTTTAAAACCCTGAACTGCTTTTTTGTCATAGCAGGATCTTTCAAAGAAAGAAGAACATCTGAAATGTAGTGAGCTAAGAAGAAAACCAATTTTTTACTTCTGTGAAACCAGTCATGAGTGGAGTCCTCCATGGGATCAATTCTGGGGATGATGCTTCTTAACATCTTCGTTAATGGCCCAGCCAGTATATTTTGGAAGGTACTTTGGCTGGGAACAAAGTGGTTTTCTGTTATTCTCTTTGAAAAAGAAAAAAATTGTCCAAAAAAAAAGATGGGAGGGAAATAAAGGAAAAAAGAGAATAAATGGGTGATGAGAATTTTATTGGAAGCTCTAGTTATTCAAGCACACCTCTGTGCTACAAAATTTCCACCACTTCTACACTAAGATCCAAAATCTCTTTTCATTATTACAACATCTGGATCATTGTTTTAGTAAAAAGTTGAAAACATCACACATATCTAAATTTTAAGTTCTAGTTGGCAGCCACATTTATCATAAATCAGCTTCAAAAGCATTGATTTTAGTGTTGCCTAAAAATTGATTTAGTTGTTGGTGAGTGCACTTAACTCATGATAAATCACATTTAAACCCAACTAAGAGTTTTCCACTGGTTTAACTAAACTAATTTAAAATTTTACTGTTCACGAAAGTGGAACAATTCTGAATTTCTGTGGCATAAACTGGGTGCCTAAATCTGATAAAACCTAATGGAAGGCAACTCCTAAGTGACTTTGAACCTTTGGCAAATTTCTCTGATCTGCCCTCCCAATATGTGCCCTCTGGATCAAGACTGGGAAAATGGCCAGGACAGTACTTGCTCGGGTACACACCTTTTTAGCCTGCTAAAAACCTGCTAAATGCAGGATTTAATCAGGGTTGTACCTTGTAAACTCTTTGCCTCTAGGTAAGAATAGCTTTTAGAAAATTGCCCAAAGCAGTGTTTATTAAACCCCTTGCTAAAAGAAGTTGTTCTCTCAGCTTGCCTGGCTGCAGATAAGGTCAGGTCACACACTTCACTCCTCAAATGTTTTTTTTCAGCCTGTTGGCTTTGACACAACACTTGTCAGGTTAGTTTTTGGTTACATCCTAGTTATTCTCTCCTGCACCAGAGCATCAGGCTCTTCTTCCTTCCCACTGCACCCCCCCCAAGCCCTTACACCAAATCCTCACCACAGCAGACACAAAGTGCCTGCCACAGAGCACAGTCAGCCTCAGCAAGCACAAAATAGGATCAAAAAAATCAAAAGGATTTTTTTCTTTATGCCTTGTTTCTTAATGCAGCCAGTCCTCAGTATTTTCACACGAGGTCACTTATGCCAGTTGAAGTAGAGAATATAAGTTATAAATTCATATAAATAGAGAATACAAGTTATAAATTCATGTAAGTATCAGTGTGTAATTAAGATTTTCCTGAAGGGGTAAATCTCAGTACAAGGCATGAGCAGTTTCTGCCAGTTATTTTAGTCATGGTTACAGCCCCTTTGGAAACTCTCAAGGTCACACAATTATCCACCTCCACTGGCTCCCATTTCTTCAGCATCCTCCCAATATTTGGGTTAGCAGACACTCCTGAGGCACCCCATATATCTCAGCCTAAATATTCCTCTCTGCTGCTGCAGCTGCTTATCACCTGCCCCTGTTTGAGCCAAGATCCCTGCAGCACCCAGCAGGGCTAATGGTGCTGAGGGGATGAGCACAAAARAGCACAGCCTCCCTCCAGCTGAAGCAGGTGTCAGACACCTCACAAACACCTGGAGGTGACACAAAAGTGGCAATTAGTTGTCATTTCAATAGCAAGGCTGCTTTCTTGGCCGTGGAGAGTGTGAGATTGCACAGAGTGCAACAATTTTCCATCCTAAATCTGATTTTTGAAAGTACTTTACAGCTCCTGCAGAGATACAGCATTAAGCTACAATGCCTTTAACAGGTTGTGTAATGATCAAAGCTTAAAAAAAAAAAAAACAAACTTCTTTGCCATTTTGAGAAACCTCTTGAAAATACAGACAGAAACTTTCCTATTATCACTCAGATGAAACTATGAAACTGAGACTCCCTAAAATTATCCTGCACCAAAAAACCAGCAGAAACAAAACCAAACTCCAAACAGAGGAAAAAATATATTATTCCTTTACAAGCAGAAGGATATTTACATCTCAGGGGCCTGGATCATGTCCTTGCCATGCCATTTTCCTAAATCACATGCCTTTAGGTGTCAGATCGCATGGGGGGGGGGCTTCTTTTTCTTTTCTGCCCACAAAATCTGGTCCAAATACACCTTTTTTGATAACTTCCCCCCCCCCATAAGTGGAATATCCCCAAGAAAATGCCTGGTTTCAATAATTTAAGCATTTCTGAAAAGCATAAATGTAATAGAAAATAATAATTCCTGAGCAGTTCTGGCATTATGTGATATAAAAAGAAATAAATAGACTGAGAACTTTATGACAGASAGTCTTCCAGGGAAAAATGGTTTCCTTATTACATTGGGCAGGGGTCACAACTGTGAAACACAGAGAGAATTTCTGCCATACTAGATTGGACTTTACAGGCACACAATAGCTAAAGGTATGTTAAAATCATACGGAAAAGGACAAAAAAAAGTAAATTGATACCTTAAAAAAATTCTATTTCAACTTGTTTCTAAAAATGAACAAAACCATGCAGAAACATGAGGTCTTTTAGGTCACAATGTAGGTGAATTATTTGATTCAGATTAATCTGTGATGTGAAGAGTTCATCAGCCTAACTCATGATTTGAACACCAGTAAAAGTAATGTTGTAAAACCACAGCTTTCATCACCTCATCTTTTTAATAATCCCTCGAGTCCTTTTTGGACTCTGCGATTTTTCTCCAAGAGCTGGTTGTRTCTGAGAGAATTTCCTGACCAGCCCTGATCACAGGAAAATGCTTTTCCCAGAAAAACACTTGACAATGTAAAGTTCTCACAACAGCCACAGTTGCTCTTTGGTTACATCTGTACCAATAAATAAAAAATAAAATAAATTTAAAATATATATATATATAATATCTATAAAAAGATATATAGTAAAAATGTATTTTAATATTTTATATATAATTATATGACATATTTTATATTTATATAACAATATTCCTTTAAAATATTTTATATTTATATATAAAATATATATTTATATTTTATATACAATATATTTATTTTAATATCTTTCTATATATAAAATATTAGAAATTGAAATAAATGAAATGAATAAAAAATAAATACTCTGAGCAGTTCTCTGTCCCTGGGGTCAAATGCCATGGAATTGTCCACACAGAAATCAGTAAATCTCCAGCACTGTGCTGGCCTCATCTGCCTGTGGAGGTTGCTCCACAAAACTCTCAAAATACAGCCAGGAATTCTCCAGGMGGACAGGTCAGGGATCAAGAGAACATTTAATATTACCTTTCAACAACTATGTTTGTGTGCTTGCAAACTGCCACTGTTTAATTTACTGAATTAAAGCCATACAGGCAGCTTTTGTACATTTTTAAAATTATTTGAAGTGCCACATGAATGGGTCAGTGTCATAGCTCACTGGGTCACATACAGATAGGAATGGTGCATTTTACAGCTTGATAGTTTTCTGTGGCTCAGCCTTACTGCTACGTAAAACTTAAATCAATGTACATCTTCAAAACCACAGATTTACACCAATAAGACAGAGCTGCAATGGATTGAAATGATTTCTTATATCAGAGAGTGACTCAGCTTCTCAAATGGCTTCTAGGGGAGGACAAATATCTTCCACAACACAGCCCTGACTGTTCTGGGGGCTAAATCCTGCTTGGTGCTGCCTGACAGACCCCTGGTGTCACCTTCAGCATCCTTTTGCCATTATATCCCACAGTCAATCCACATAAGCCTTCTCAAAATTCAAAACTTCATAAGCCTTCTCAAAATTCCCCCCAAAAGCATTTCCTTTGCAATAAAGACACAAATGAGAGCTAACAGGAAGAACCTCTTGTTTACACACAATGTATTTGGCCATGCTGGTAATGCAGAGCTGGGGAACTTCTGCTGTCTTTGATGTTCTGCTTACACTGACAAGAGAGGAGTTGCTCTGTATAACTTCCCCTGAAACTTCTTTTCATCCTTTTCCATGCCTTGCCTTGAATCATTCTGAAATGTGCTCTGGGCTACAGGAAACATAAATTCCTTTTCCCAGGAGAAAGCTGAGAGGTTGCAGAGCTGTCACTTATTTCCCAGGATTCTTTAATTGTTTGTTCAGTCTGGGGGGAAGAAGATTTTTATAACACTTTGTTTTAAAGAAGGGTGATTCCTTATTACAGCAGTGGCTAGATCACAGCTTATTGTACTTCTTATCACCTCCTTTGATAAAAGAAAAGAGCTTATTTTAGAATAAATTGTCAGAGGCATTGAATAGAATCGGGATTGCTGCTTCAGGGTTGGCAGAGACTGGAGATCAGCAGGAATATTTGTCATTGTCACCAGCTGCTATTAATGCAGCATTTTATTTGAGAATTCCAACTCCCAAAAGACAAAAGACACATGTCAGCTCCGCGAGGAAGGGAAGGCTGCAGGTTGGTGTCTGTCCTGCATTTAGCACTTCACAGCTTCCCTGGGGCTGCTCGGAACAGGAGCCAGCAAAATGACCAAAAATCACAACACAAACAAAATAAGCACGTCAAAATCTTGAAGTTACACTTGGTGGTGCAGGGGGAACAAACTTTGCTGCAGCACTGGAGTCACACCAGCTCAAAATATGAGCTCAGATTTGGGGCTGAGCTTCACTAACAAACCCACCCTTCAGGGCGGGAGAGCCTCGGGGGTGTCTCCTTGTGGATGGAGGTTTGTTCTCACGGGAACAAGAACTCAGCCCTCGTGCAAAACCCAGCCCCAGTGGCAGGAAAAAAATGAAGGAAAAGTTCTCTACAGGGGAGAAATTTAACAGCTGTGAGGATTGCTGCACTCCTGCTGCTTTAATCACTGCCAGAGCTGCCTCCCCTGCTCTGCCTAGCCTACAAAAGAGAAATCCTCATTACCTATTAAAGAGTTATTTTCTTCTATAAACAGATTTCTTGGGATGCATAGTGATAATTTTATTTGCCCCCAGTGGAGAAGACAGGATGTTTAAATGTCCAGAAAAGGTATTCTACCCACTTGACCTCTTGCAATAGTTGGCAAAATAGAAACTGGAATAATTACCAGTGCAGGCATCTCCACTCTTCCTTACCAACAGGATTTTCAGACCTGGGGAAAGTTTTATGACCTGTAAGGCAAGACATAGATGAATTTAACCACTGGCTGTATTTAAAAAGGTAATCAGTTGCAAAATCCTCAGAGACAAAAAAAAATTCTTATGCTTTTATATTTTTTAATTGATAATACATTTATTTATTCACCTAATGCATCATTAACACACTGCTTCATCATCTGAACATTCAAATGCACAAGAAGCAGCAATGCCTCATAACCATTGCAAACAAAAGACAATGTTACTCTGAAAATGAAACAGGCTTTGACTTTTATTGAATTATAAAATCTTTTTTTTTCTCTTTTGAAATCATACCAGAAACACATTTATCTAACTTTGGAAGCCAATAGACTTAGCTTGCATGAGGGAAAAATCAGTGTAAGGGTTTTTATTCTTCCTCAAAAGAAAATGGAAACAAATAATATGGTTTCAGACCAATTTACTGCTGATGGGAGTATTAGAATTCCTTGTACCTCCTCCCGTGAGTTACACAGCCTTGGAGCAAATTACATCGTGTTCAGCACAGCCTCAGGCTGGGAATTACAAACAACACAACAGTCTCCAGCCATCAGGCATATAATGCTAAATATAATTTGCACTAGATTACTTGTTTTTAAAATTATATCACTGTTACCTGAAGAGTGATGCATGGAAATTTTTTTTCTCAATTTCCTTACTTTTATAGAGCCTTAAAAAAGACAAATGTTTCACTGAGGAAAACATATCTGTAAAAGGGTGACAAGTAATTATCTTCATCATCAGCATCCTAGATAAATAATGCTTTTGCCATTTTTGGTATTTCCAGCTGTGAACAAAATGTCTCAATATTGAAGCATGATATGTCAGCTGCATTCACTGACCAGGTGTTTTCTGGGCAGCTCCCCAAAAGAAAAATTTTTCTTTTTCTTTTTTATGGGCTACCAGTTTGGAATAGCATCCACATGTTTTGATAGACACTTTACAAAATAAAATCAATGTTTGCAGGGAGTAGAAGGAGCACAACTTGCAAGTGACTGACATTTCTTGTTCTTCATTTGGTCTTCAACTTAAGGGCCAAAAACAAAAGGAATAACTCTTTTCACAGAGAGTTATTTACTTTTTACTAATGATTGAGAACCCATTAATATATTTACTATACTAACCTATTAATATATTTACTATTTGAGAACCTATTAATATATTTACTTCCACAATCAGGAATAAATTAACAAAAAATTAAAAGGGACTTCTTATTCCAGTAAAGAGTGCAATAGTGATAGAATTTTTAGTATCCAGAGGAAGATGCTATTTTCAGCCAGCAAATATTTCCCACCAAATTCAGTGCATCTGTTGTAAGTAATGAGGACCTAGAAAACAAAGCAGGGAATGCAGTCCAGAGCTTGCACCTGCTATGATACTGGGACCAGACAGAAAACATCTTTAAGATTTTTTTTTTCAGATGTGACTGACAAGTTTAATTTGTACCTCTTAGTTATGGGAGCAGCAATAATGCAACAGAAGGATGGTGCAGAGTTGCTGTGGCAACAAAGCACTCAAAGTCAGGGCACGAGGCATGAAGGGACTGGGTACAGAAACAGAATTCTCCTTTGGCATGGGAGAAGTTTTACAACAAAAGGCAAATGGTAGCAATATAACACTGCACTCGCCCCTGGCACTGGTAATATCCAGAATATATTAGTCTGAGCATTCTCCTCTACAAGTCCCAGTTTGTGAACACTGATAGCAGCCAGCAAATCATGGCAAACACAGTTAAATCTATGAATCTATAGGATAAATCTTAATCTATATGGCAAACCATGACATCAGTATCCACTCCTGTGTCCTGCTCTTTGAAACAACGAAACCTAGAGGAAAAGAGATCTCCCTTTTTCCTGTTGTCTCTCTGGCCACCACAGTACACAGGTGAAGGTGTGAGCCCACCCTATATTCTCCCTAAGGTTGTCACATACAGTTCTCAATGCTCTTATTACCAAAGCAAGTGAGATTCAGGACAGATGGATGCAACAGCTTCCATTTTCATTAGCTTCATAATCACTGGAAAGTGCCAGAAAAACATTTTGTATTTTGAGCAAGAGAATTTTCATGGGGAATATTTTTTGGCCCCACTGGAAGTATTTCCTTGTAGCAGGTTTGCTCCCTTCACTGGGAAATCAAATCTTAACCAGAAATGCTAAGCTGTGCATACTAATGGCTGAGAAATAATTGAAATACAGTACAGTTACAACAGTAAAAACTGCAAGGGACCCAGCCATCTGGAAATATTGAAATCCCTCCACGTTTCATTAGTTTGAGTATTTCTGTGGTGCTGCCTGGCTGCACAGAAGGGAGCCAAACCTCCCCAGAGTGTACATCCCACCTGGGCTCCCTGAGACAACCCAGACAGCAACACTCTGCAGGGGAAAATGTTCCAGAGAAAGAAAAGGACTGACCTTTTCCAGCCACCAGAGCTGCTCCAGTGAGGCCAATCCCTGGAAAAGGATGAGAGGAAATGTTACATCAGGTGGCAGCCAGCTGATGGGGCCCTTTGTAGGCCAGATGGGAAGGGAAAAAGGTTCTAATTCAACACTTCTTCTTGAGTCCCATTGTGTCTGGTTGCACCTGCAGCTTGCAACTGAAAGCAGCTCCTTTTTTTACTGTTTATGTCTTCTTTGGAGCTTTGGAATCATTTAGGCATGGCATAAAGGAAACAATCCCAACTGCGACTTGCAATGTAATTATTTGTGCTGTAGAATTTGCTTCCATTAAAAAACATCTGCCCTGCTTTATCAGCATGAAGTTACCTTGGCTTTATATAGGTTATGCCACACTGAAGTTTAAGAGGTCTTCTGCACACTTTGCACATGGCTTTAGGATGAGCAGTAATAATACCATTATATTTCCTCCAGGGATCTTTTTACCAGCATTGAAATTGGATCAATATTGTAAACTTCAGCCTGCTGCATCTCTCAGTTTAACCACCTCAACAAGCTGCATTAATCACTCCATGGCCATATTGATAGCATCAGACATCCCTAAAATGTCTCTTGGTATTTAACCACCCCCGTTCTGGAGGGCTGTGGAGCAAAAGTGGCTCTGCCAGGATTCCCCTGAGCACAACTCACTAAAATCCAATAGGCTGTCCATTATTTATTTCTTATACTCATGTCCATTCCAGGGCTCTGTAGCAGCTTTACAGCACTGAATTGACTCTATTTGTTCCTCTGTCTTCATTAAAAGCAGAGAGAAAAAAAATAGAAGCATAAACATTTGCAGTCAAACTTTATTAAAAAGAAAACTTGTTCAAAATTAAACTTGACTTTATGGCAACTGTTGGAAAGGCCTAATTGTGTTAAGACCAGAACATTTGTTAACAAAGCAATTTATAAAGTAATAAAAATGTTTTCTAATTACAGGTCAAAGTACAAGGCAAATATCTGGTTTTATGTCAACACAACCACTCCACACTTTTCAGTGATCCATAATATCTTAGTACATTTATGTATGGGACTTATTCTCTACAATGAAACAAATGTTAAGACAGCTCTTTTGTTTCAGTTGGTGGTAACTAATGGCTCTTCTTAGTAAACCTTTCCTTTGGAGTTTCAATCAGATTTTAGGACAATTACACACCTCAAATAAAAACTATCTGTCAAAGCACCTATTGTTTTTTTCAGAATTTGAGTGAGAACTTACCTGTAAAAACAGCTTGAAAGAAACATCTCATCCACTAGCTGTAGTGAAAAATAAATGTCATTTTTAAAAAMCATTCTATTTAATTAAATCAAGTTTACTATGAAACTACATTTAAGTTAAATTTCCATTTGCATGCATACAGTTGGACAAATTCCAAGTAAATAAAATTAAGGGAAAAAACGTTACCTCACGAAAAGAGAAAATTGAAGGCTCTGAATAAATGCAAACAAAGCTACAGAGCTCAGCATCTCCTAAAGAAGAGCACAACTCTGGGATGGAAATACAATCTTAAAAATTCTGTGCATTTTRAACAACCTTTACTCAGGGGGGAAAAAGGATGAAGCATGAAGTTTAACCAAGGTTTCCAACAAACTTTCTGGAGTTTTTAGGCACCTACACCCTGTGTTTGGGCCTGCAGAGCAACACCTGCAGCCACTGGCYCAGAATGCCCCTGCACAAAAAATAAGAAGTGCAGAAAGCACCTTTTTCTTATTGCAGTGCAGGAAGCCTGGGAAGGAATAATTTTCTCCTTTCATTTGGCTACGACTGTGACTTAAAATTTAAATTTTGTTTCTTCACATTATCAGTAAGAAAGAAAAGGTTGTAGAGGAAAAGTGTCCTAAAAGTTTTATTCTGCTTCTTATTACTCTTTCTTTCAGTTAGTATTAATAAACTTTTCTTTATACCCTTTTAAAATTTTAAACCTGCTTTGTCTTTCTCCTAATCCTACAGGGAATAAGTGAGTACATCCTGGTAACTGCATTGGTGATTAACCAACACTAAACCCAGCACACTCATTAGTACAATAAAAAAAACCACTACACAAAATCAGTGTTTGTACCCAGTTTCCAACTCAGACCTCCACAGGCTGAAATGCTTTCTGGATCCCAGGACTCTCCTGGCTCTGCTGCATTTTCTCCTCACTGCAAAGCTTTGGCTGCAGACTCACAGGCAGGAGGAGGTTCCTTTGAAAAGATGTGGTATT
Organism: Cardinalis cardinalis; assembly: GCA_014549065.1. Taxonomy (NCBI): domain Eukaryota; kingdom Metazoa; phylum Chordata; class Aves; order Passeriformes; family Cardinalidae; genus Cardinalis; species Cardinalis cardinalis. The sequence goes on from JACDOX010000255.1 coordinate 842,072, forward strand.
TTCTTGAAAATAAAATAAAAGAGGGGTGGAGGGGAGACACATCCTGCAAGGCTGTGGAAAACCTGCCTTTAAAAAATGCTTAAAATACAGCAAGCTGGGACTGCAAACATCGCTTTTCCACCTCCTGCTCCTGGGGAAGCACCATAGCTCCCAGGAAAGCAAGCTGAAGTTCAAAGATAAACAAATTGCACCCTGCCAAGATGTTGGGGAAGATGAAACAGGAAAGCCTTATAAATTTGATTGCCTGGCAAAAGATTTTGAGAATATAGAAACTATAAGCAAGATTGAAATGAAAGCAAGCTTTGAGAGCCCTCAGTTACTCAACAACTGGAAAACAATGGCATGGCCAGCTGAAGGTAATTCCCTTTTGATGGAACAATACCCTCTGCTTGCAGGCAGCTCCAAGGGTCARAGMAGACCCTACAGCTTGGCAGAAGGGGCCCAAAGAGGAGTTTTTAGGGTTTAAAATGTAACACAGGATGGGAATGTAATGATTCTTATAGGCTGTATGGAAATGCTATAGGATTTGTATCTTGGACTAGACTGGTTAGTGAGAATCCAAATATTCAACACAGGAGAAGATTTATGGTATTGTAACAGGAACCTCATCCTCCTCCTCTTTGGGGCCTGCTCCGAGCTGTGGCTGGCAGCTCCCAGCAGGGCCCTGCACCCAGGCCCTTGGCAATAAACCACAAATTCAAGACCTGGCTTCAGAGATGTCTCACCTCCATCCATCCCAACCCRTCCTACACCCAAACCTGCCTTTATAGAGTACTTAAAATACAGCCAAGCTCAGACTGCAAACATTGCTTTTCTACCTCCTGCTCCTGGGGAAGCACCACAGCTCCCAGGAAGGTGAGCTGAAGCTGAAAGATAAACAAATTCCGCCCTGCCAAGAGAAACCTGCAGTATCCTGTCCCTGTCTTGGCAGCTGCTCCAGCTGCCCAAAGAACAGATGAGCACAGAGTCCAGCTGCTGGTAAGGGATCTGGTCATGATTCTGTTGTGTTGTTGCTGGGTCTCCAGGACGAGGTGAGAGATAAGAATTTGACTCCAAGTTCTCAGAGGCTGGTATATTACATTATATTTATATTGTATTATATTATATTTTACTATACTGTATTGTACTATACTATATTATAAGAAATGATATACTAAAACTATACTAAATTATAGAGAAAGGATACAGACAGAAGGCTGGAAAAGAATGAATAATAAAAACCTGTGACAGACTCAGAGTCCGACACAGCTGGCTGTGATTGGTTATTAATTAAAAACAATTCACATGCTGGGTAAACAATTCTCCAAATCACATTCCAAAGCAGCAAAACAGGGAGAAGCTTAAGCTTCCCAAGAGAAGAAATCCTGGTGAAGGGATTTTTCATAATATATCATGGTGACATGATTCCACCACCTCACTCCACTCTTCTGAGAGAGCAGAAATTGGCTCTCGAGCTGAAGCACCCACAAGATCCTTTCCTCTGCACCACTTGCTTAGCTTGGAAATTAAAAAGAAGCCATCGATGGCAATTTATGTGCACCAGGATGGCTGTGAGAGCAGCTTGAGCATGCCAAATTGCAAGTAATAATTCTGTGACAGCTTAACAGAAAATAAATCACAAAATTTGAAAAGTAAGATTGGGTAAAAGAGTGGGGACCTTGTCCTTTTGTCCTTCTCACAAAGTTTTTCTTTATAAGCATTCCAACAAAATCTCTGATTGAGGATGGGAATTTCCAAGTGCCTAAAACTGTGGCTACTTCTGCACAAGGACACATGCATCAAAACCAAATCTCTGTGCTTGAGTTTAATTCAAAATCTGTACAAAATCCAAACACATGCATCTCATTTCCATACCAAATCAAATGCCACTTTCATGAGAATTACATGCACCCAAATGGACAACAGACTAAATTTTATAGACTGGATTTCTCTCTTCTTTATGTTAAAAGATTTCTTTGTACCAGTAAACACAAAATCCATTTTTCATACAGGCCCTTTCTGCAGAATGTCCATATCAAGAGCTAAGTACATATTTCTAGTTTGTACATATTTCCATTTTAGTGCTCCAAAACCCCCATTATCTCAGGAAGGGGGTTTCCCTTCTTATCTTCAATTGGAATTGGAAAATATTTCTTGTCTGTTTTCTTATCTTTTCAGCTTTAAATCAATTTTAGCAGCTCGAGAGAAATGTGGATACTTGGTACATTGGCAAAAGGCTGAAAAAATGTGCTGGAGCCAGCCAAATACCTGGAGAGAGGGAGGAAAAGGAAGGAGGCCAAAACCAGAAAGGAAAAGGGACAGATGTGCACCTACATTACACACACAACTCAGGTAAAGATAAAAAACATGCTATAGATAATAAACCCTGGGCTATTTTCTGCTAAAAGAAAATATGGTAAGTGGCATTCAATGGCATAAATCCCTTTTCCAGAAGCAGGGCTAATCCCTAAAATCTCTGGTATCTCAGAGACTCCACACATCTCTACTAAGCTACAACAGCAGAACAAACTGAGTCTTTTTAATTTTGTATGAATAAGCTAATTTATATTGCTGATTCTGTCCTTCACTGACTCACGTTCCCTCACATTACTTGTTGTGCTTCAACCTTATGATTCTCAGATGGCAAATTAAGGGTGGGAAGATTTCTTACATTTGACTACAATTCATCTCACTTTCCTGTTCAGTTCATAAAAGCAAGAGGGAAAGAGACATTTCACCTACCACCTCTTATTCCTTTTAAAATGACAAATAAAAAAAAGGCATTTTGAAATACCATACAGAAGAGCTTGATTTTTGCCACYAGCACCTGAATGAGATGGAAATTGTCAACAGCAAACCCATTCTTATCTGAGTTTTGATATTACCCACTTGACACCACTAATCAGTAGTGAAATAAACCTTATTTTTCCACAATCTTTAGATAGAAAAAATATCTGAAGGTAAAAATCTTCTCTGTGGGAGTTCTTTCTATTCTTACAGCAAGCAGGCAGCATGCATTTTAGTTGGCTTAAAAGAGGTTTCACCCACCTGCTCCCCTCTGCCTTTATTTCCAACTTTGCTCACRTGTCTGCTCCCTTACCTGCCACGATTGCAATTGGTGCCATAAAACAGCCCAGCAAAGAACTTACACTGGGGAATTTATTGCCAGAGGCAACAACAATAGGCACTCCCCAAGCCCACCAGTGAAACTAATCACATTAACCCAAATAATTACAGCTGACAATTACAGCTGTGAGCCAAATTGATCTCACAGGGGTGCCCACAGTCGCATTGTCCCTGCTGGCACCTTGCAGAGCTCAGCAGGCAGGGGGGACCAGAAGTGGGAAGTCACTTTGCATCCAAGTTGGCATGACAAGGATAAAATACTGTCTCCTGAGGAATGCTTGCATAAATTGAAAGGGAAGCAAATCCCCAGCAAAAAGCCCAGTCTGTCAAGGAAGGGCCTGCCCAGCCTGGCTGCACAGGGTCAATAAACAGCATTAAGCTCTTTTTCCATATCTCTGGTGAGAATCTTGGTCAAAAATGTTGTGTGTGACACAGAGGCCTATGTTTCATCCCTTTCCACAGAGGTGGAAAGAGTTGCTGCCTGCAGATGTGCTATCTACAGCCTGGACACAAGTGAGCAGGGCACATTTCCACAGCACTTACTCTTCCCTGCAATCCAGATATTGATTTGTGAAACATCTTCATGTCCTGCAGAACTGATTTTCCACAGGCTAAAGCCCCTCAGAAAGATGAGCATGGCACAACCTGGAATGAGAGGATGGATCTGCACTAATATTTAATTTGGGTGAGGAACAGGCACTTGAAACAAACCCCCTGACGGTCTCTGCTCCCAGTGCTCCTCCCATTTGCTTTGGTGAGCACAGGGTCTGAACCCCTGGGGAGGAACAGAGTAATAACACATTTTCCAAGCCTCCCATACTAAGGGTTGTGGTTTGTTGTTTGTTGCTATTACTCTTTGCAACTTTTCACTTAAGTGAACTCAGAAATACTAAAAATCACCTGTGAAGGAACTATGTAACATATTCAWTTGAACAAAAGGTCCTGCTCAGGTCAGTAATCCAATGAATTTTATTTTATTTTGTTTTAGACCTTCTTTACAAGGCACCAAAAGTGCAGTGGTGGGTAGAAAAACCAAACATTGTCAGAACAGATTCTGCAGAAATAATTCATTTATAATCTTGGAACAGCAGGTCATAATAACATTTTCAGCAGATTACAATGTATATCCTTGTTATACATTTAAAAATGCTCCTTTACCAAGGCAAGCAGCTACTTCAGCTGAAATTTTGCAGCACACTTATCAATAAATCATAATAAAGAGTTCCTAAAAAGACCGTTCCAAGGATGACCATTTGCAGTATTTAAATAATCCCTGCAGGAGATGACTGGGTTTAAAGGACACAGATTTTTTTTGTCTTCAGGAAGGGAAGGGTGGTAGGAAGAGAGACCAAAAAATGCAGTCAGGACAGAGGCAGATTGTCAGTAGGAAGCTCCGGAGGCAGAGGGGACAACTCAGGAACTGACAGAGAGATGAGATAAAGCATTAGACATTTTGAGCAAGGACAGAAAATTGCAAACATGCTTTTGCAGGGCAAAGAAGGGGTAAAAATAGACCTGTCTTTTCCATGATGGAAGATTCCATGATGGAAAAGAAAATAACACCATAACAGAGAGCGATCATGACCCCCACAACAAGCCTGACCTCTGCTAGAGAATGTGCCAGTGTGATGAAGGAAATGAGGAATCTTAATAGGCTAAGGGGAAAGCCAGCCATCCTCATGCACTGGGCTCTCCCCAGGAGATCAGCCAGAAAGCAGCATTCACTGCATTCTGCAACTTTATTTGTGTTCCTCCTGGTTTATRTTTGAAACAAAAAGCAGGACTATTCACACAGAGACACAGTCTAGCTGTGAAATTTTTTTTTCCCCCCCTCACATTTTGCCCCAAAGAAATAAATATGTACATGCAAATCCTGGCAGCTGTAGGGGAGTTTTGGGGCAGAGGGGTCTGAGGAGCCTGGGCAGAAGGCTGGGGATGGGGAGGTGGCCACCAGCTGTGGCTGGCAGGAAGAGGTCAGGGCAACAGGCAGCTCAGAACAGCACCTGGCCAGCCCCTGACACATCCATTTCTGGGCTCCAGAAAACTGCTAATCTGGTGCCTCCTTTTCCTAATAACCTGGGGAATTAGGTCAGACTGCTAGAACAGGATCATCTTTTCTCACTCAAATCATGCCATGCAGAGACAAATGTAAAAATTATGTCTATGGCACTACATTAAACAGGCCTTTTCCCTTTCCCTGGCTTAGCCTAGTTCTTATCCATCCTGCTGGGGGGGGCAGCTGTTGATGCTTTGTGAAACAATGCCTCAGGTTTTAGCTTTTATATTTTTCATGTGAGCTTCATATGAGGGGATGGTGAGCTCTGTGCASAGAGCAGGGAGACAAAACAATTCCTKYTCCAGCTGGGCACCAAGGACAAATGATCCMAATCTCAGCCCAAGAGCACAAACACCRTGGGCTGCAGAGAGAAAAACAAGCAGGGTGGGACTGCAGGGGCTAAAGCTGGAATGGGACAATGAAGTGCAAGATGCAAATGGAGCARAACTGATCCAAGGGAGAGACCCCAGGAGCGCTGGTGCATTTTGGGGCCATTTTGGTTCAGCTTGGGTGCAGCCCTGGCTGGGCTCTTGTGCTGCCCAAGGTGGATCCTTGGAGGAGATCCTTGAACTCAATCCCTGCTTTATTCTTTAGCTCCGTCCAGCCTCTGATCTAGGTCAGCCTTCACAAGGCATCACTGTCCCTCAGAATTCACAGTTCCCCACAACCTTCCATTTAAATCAAGTGGGAGTTGCAGGGTCCCAACCCTGCCGTGCAGCACACAGCATTTAAATGTTCCAGCTGCTTATGTGCCACTTCTCAAACCTGTCCTCTAGCCCTCTTTAATTTATTATTATTATAAAGAGGGTTACTGAAAGGCACATGGCACAAACATAAACCCCTCACCCTCAGAAAAATAACCAAAAAAATGGACAGATTATCCCACATGTGGCCTGAAGGTGAATACAGAAACGTTGTTGTCAATATTACCATTCTTTTCACTTCTATGCATTGTTTCCTTTGTCTACATMTCTTTCACAGGCAGGGAAGCAAATTTAAAAATAAAGCCTTTTTTGCTTGGAAAAAAGTTCCTCACTGGTAGCCCTTTTTAATCTTCTTTTTTTTCCCAGTCAGCTGCTTTTCTAACACAACCCAGATTTGATAAAAGAGCTCAAAATGGACGATAAAACTTTGTCTGAAAAAGCATCWTTCATAGAAAAGCTAGAGAAATTATTAGATTTCAGATGCTCTATCCATTTGAAAGTTAGAGATAATTGTCCTGAACAATGGCTGCATTTTAGGCTCTGGAACTTGCTGGGGTATGGGGTTTTTTTTTTCAATAGGATGGGAATTTCCATGTAATTTGCAATTTGATCAGGTGAAGAATGCTAGTTCAGCACTTTGCCTTCCCACACCTCACTTCCTACCTTACACACTTCTTTTTTTAGGCCTCTGTGCAATCATTTTCACAAATGGAGTATTTTTATAGAACCACAGAATAATTTGGGTTGGAAAAGACCTTTAAGATGATCAAGCCCAACCATTTTTGTCTCTCATTAGTCCATGACAGAAACAGATAATTTAAAAATGCCCAAATCATGTTGTGTTCACTGCAGTGCAGGGTTGACAAACCAGCGGAGGACATCTCTGCTCACAGCATCATTCCACCCCCAGCTCTGAGGCTCAGCAAGTCCAGTGAGCTCCATCGAAGCACTGCTGATTCTCCCACACGATAACATTTTGCAGGACAGGAGTGAGAAGCAGAGTTCTGCAGCATTTCTTTCTCATTTTTCCCTCTTTTTTTTTTTGCGCACAGAATCATCTCTGAAGTGCAGAAATGAAGCACATGAACTTTAACTTCCTCTATGTAACAGTGCAAAGATATATTTATACAGTACAAGAATGGCACACACAGAAGACTGGAGTGGTCTTGATTCCCTTCCAAATTTTCAGAGGTCAAAACAAGTCCAGCATCTCAGCTGGAAAGAAACACTTAATCCTGCTTAGCCACCTCTTCATCAGTGGCACAAGAAACCATTCATTTCCCATTTGAACTTCTTTCTGAACCTTCAGAAAATTCAGTGGTGCTCTCTGGTGATAGCCACTTTCACCTCAAAGCATGGCAGTTGATAGAGCCAAACACCCTTTTACAACACATGGTGCTGATTTGAAAACTCAAAGTGTTATTTGTTACTCAAACAGCACATTCACCTCATTCAGAGCCTTATGTCCTGATAGCCCAGGCAGGTGAGGAATTTAGACAACAAGATACAAGGAAGAGCTCTAGTGATGGTCAATACTAGCAAGTTATTGTCTGAAAATGGTCTTTTTTGGGCAATTTAGCCTCCCCCTGTACTTGGAACCTTGTGGGGGGTGCTGAACCCTTCCCTGCCTGCTGGAACAGGGCAGACTCAGCAGCAGAAACAGACACAGCTCAAACAGGGCAGCAGGTCCCACCTTCCTGAGCCAATCAAGCAGATAAAATTCACACTGGCATCCAAGATGGCCTTAATGGATGAGCCACTTGGAGCATCAACTTCAAACTTGTTTGTTTAGGGCTATTGCAAATGAAAGGTTTGGTGAGATGACTCTCACATGCACTATCATGGTGGTTTTAGTTTTCAAGGTTTTTACAGCATCCTGTTTACCCAGCAGTGCCAGCCTTCTCTACTTTTGAAAACCAATGATTTTGCCTCTTTATGTGCCAAAAACTGCTTATGTACATGTTCATGAAGAATACCAAATGTTAAAAGTCCAGTTGTCACAGTTGTACCACCAAATCCATTTTGTCTAACTTCAGGTGCCAAAAACCTTCAGCCAGATGCTTTTTATCCTTGTTGAAAAGTTAACAGGCACAGACAGTGAGGTTTGTAAGGCTTCAGTGGGATGAACCCAGAGCTTTAAGACATACTTAAAATGTCTCAAAGTTGTAAGGAGAGAAGTGTCGTAAAGGTTTTATTCTAATTCTTATTACTCTGCCTTTTAGCTACTCTTAATAAATTTTTCTTTATACCCTTTTAAAGTGTTAAGCCTACTTTGCCTCTCTCCTATTACTATATCACAACAAGAAACAAGTAAGCACATTCTAATAAATACACAAATAAGTAGCCACCACTGAACCCACCACAGATGGGCCAAACAAACGGAAAAATAACTTCTGTACCCCCTGGATTCTCACAGTTTGATGCCAGCATGACCCCCAGGACAGATAATAGGTAGTTGCCACCCAAAATAAGCCAGTGCCATGGTACAAAGACACAGATTGCATCTTACAATAGGTTTAGATTCTTTAGATTATATTCTTACAATAGAATTAGATTCTATCCTACAATAGATTGGCAGAAACAGGCCACAGCCTCCTTGGGAATCAGAGATTCAGAAGTTCTGAACAGAGACATAAATTCCTCAGGAGCTGAGGGCCAGGCAGAGCTCTCGGCAACAGAAAGAAGGAAATTCTGCTCTCTGCAGGCTACTTCTCTCTCTCACAGTCCCAGCCTGGTCTGAATAGTGCTCTCTAATGAAAACCATTTCTCACATATCTTGCTGTTCTCAGATCTGCAGAGCCACAAACAGCTCTGGGAAACAGCAGAGGAGCTCTCCACTGAACAGGATTGTCAACCAAGTTCCAATCATAGAACCAGAACCCCACCTGCTTATCTGTACCTGCCATCACATTAAATCTGATGATAATTGAGTTCAACAGATGTGCAAATCAGGGTAGAATCTGACCTGCCAGATCTCTATTATTAGGGATGCTAAAAAACTCAGCTTGACTTGCAGACTCTGGCTGCAACCTGCATTTCTGCCCAGTAAAGAAACAAAGTCTTTCTCCTTTAAGGCTGCCCAGATTTTGAATTGGAATTAATAGGGGAAAAAAACATAGTTCCTAAATTCTCACTTTATGACACCAAATACAACTACACATACAGCAAATCTGGGAAGAGGGGAGAAATTTCAGCTAAGCCTGGGCATACAGTGTGAACAAACACTGTTAAGAAGAAATTTTCAGCAGAAGCTATTATTCAACCATGTTATTAGCACACAAAAAAGCAGGAATTGATATCTTACACATCCTGGTTTTACTCACAAGTAATGATGTTTCCTTATCTGGACAGAAAATGTTTAAATCACATTTTCACTGCCAGGAAAAAAAAAAGTGCTACTCTTCTCAGAAACAGCAATTTAAACAATTCCTGGTGTTTCAGAAATACTGCTTTACCTCACGATGGATGTGCCTTTCAAATTACCTGTTCTGCTCGACCCTTGTGAGTCAATTTGTGATAACCAGGCAGGGAGGACCTGGGGGCACTCCTGCTCTGGCTGCTGCAGCAGGATGCTGGGTGTGTGCTCCCCATCCAGCATGGGATGCATCCTCTGGGACCCACAGCTGCCTTGTCACGGTCATATTTTCTGGGAAAAATCCCTTCCCCGTGATTTCTTCTCCTGGGAAGCTGAGAAGCCTCAGAGAAAAATGAAAGCAATAATTATAGTATTTGCTTCTCCTGTGTTTTGCTGCTTTGGAATGTGGCTGGAGATTGTTTATCCAACAGGTGATTGTTTGATTGGTTTCATGTGAATTGTTTTAACTTAATGACCAATCACAGCCAGCTGTGTCAGGACTCTGGAAGAGGTCACGAGTTTTTAATTAGCATCTTGTTAAGCCTTTTCTAAGTATCCTTTCTGTGTTCTTTAGTATCATTTAGTATAGCATACTAAAATAAATTAAAAATATACATACAAAGATAAATACATACAAAGATAAATACATACAAAGATAAATACATACAAAGATAAATACATACAAAGATAAAGATAAAATATAGTGAATTAGCCTTCTAAGAACATGGAGTCAGAGTCATCTTTCCTCCCCATGACAGGGGACCCTGAAAATACCACACTATCTCACATCTTGTTTTTCCCCACTCAGCAGTCAAAACATGCATGGTTCCCATTTATAGAGAAGAAAAAGCACTTGTCTTCAAGGGGAGAGTATTTCTAACACTCTCTCCATGGCCAAAATATATTCCCAGTGTTAAAAAGTGGCATTTTGTCCCCACTGCCCCTCAGTGTCTCTCATCCATGGCACATCCCTAGCTGTGCTCCAAGGCCAAGCCAGCAAATCCCATCACTCAGGAATCCCTGACAGTGCTCCAGCTGTATGGAACAATTCCAGCCAGCCCACAGGAGTCTGCTGCAATTGCCATTAATGTCAGTCATAGCTACATCAGCTATTTGCATAATTGGAGCTCCACCAGGGACTGAAGTCCCAGAGGAGATGTGATCTGTGTCTCCCACCCAAGACACTGAAAATTACCCATCCTGGTTTGATTCCTTATATCTACATTCCCCACAGGGTTCAGAGCTATCAATTTAAGGAGCAATAAAGTGGTTGGCAAATAACTGCAGACCACAACATTTGAAAAACATCTGAGAAAGGGAAATTTGCAAATGTTAAATCCAACTCCATTGTTGAGATTCCCTAAGTTCAGTTTTTTGATAACAGACAGGAAAATCAAACCCATTAACTGCAGAGGAAAGGTCTGCAGTACAGAAGCCTTTAATCTGCTTGAATGGCTGATTTTTATCTGAGAAGCTCCCATATAAAATATTTCTCTATGATTAATTAGCAATTACCATGCATTGTTACCAATGAGAATGTCTTATGATGCACAGCATAGATGTATTAAACTCATAGACAATGGACTGAATGATTAAGTCCTTTAAAATGACTGTACATGAATTATTGTTCCAAGTTCCCTTCAAAGAAGTTGGCCAYTCCTAAAATTTTGTTTCTTTTTCTTCCCTTAGATATCTTAATTGGAGAAAATAGGCAGAACAGAAACCATCCAAAAGAATAAAAATTAAGTTCAGATTAATTCATCCACTCATTGTTTTGTTCTAACATTGTGAAACTACAGTGTCAGGGACATGTAAGTTGGAATAGAGCTAATAAATAATCTACCATGCTGCCCAATTCCTTCATTGTCAAGAAACAGTTGTATTGAAATATACTTCTGTATTCATTATATTGCAAAAGTTCCATACCTTCTTAGCAATTTCTCATAGGCATCTCCTCACAGCACTGACTCCTTCTTCTTCACAGCACAGCCAAACTCCAGCTCTTTCCTCACCCAGCTAACCCACTCTTTTATAGCTCTCATCCTCACTGGACACAGCTGTGGCCTATTAAGGGCAGGCCTGTTCCTAATCTTTGGTGATTAGTACAGCTGCAACTCCTCAGGGGTGAGATTGCCTTCTGCACTATCTTTTATTTTCTTATATTCTATCCCTCCACATGCTTCCCTTACCCGTTGGTTTGGGGTCTTTTAACAATGCTTCTTCTCATACTGCGCTTTTTGTGAAATAAACTTCTTGCAGATCGTCAAACATGGGTTTGTAACTGCTGAAGAGTAACTCAAGGGTTGTGGTTGACATTCTACCTCATGCAGCCCAGAAACTTTATTCTACCAGAAAAGGGCTTACTCCTGTTTTCTTACTTGTAAAAAACAGCTATTTAAATTATTAATGGTATTTTCCTCTGTTACTTAAATTTAACAATCTTTTATTCTCTAGTGCTTGACTACAACTACTCTTATTCTTGAGACTGGTGGAATTCTAAATGTGTGGATTCAGTCAGTAAAAGTCTTGCCTTTTAGCTCCCCAAAGCTTCAATAACTCCAGCCCTGAATAACAAATCATCATTTTAACAGACACCCTGAACAGTTTGTCCCAGACATGGCCATTACTGCAGTCATGAGGCAGGACCAGAAAAATCAGTTCTTCAGTCACCTGTAAGGAATTAAAATGCTTTCCCTGAGCTGTGCTACTCATGAATTTGCTCATCTTCCTGAGTTTTAATGGCTCAAATTTCCTTGTGCTTTGTTTTCTTTCAATAATTTATGTATTCCTCAATGCATGGAAAATATCAGGGCCTGTGATCAAGTCAAATCATGTCACACTCAATAAAATGTGGCTCAGAATTCTTGCCAATTCCTGAAATATCTTTAATCTTTAATTTGCAATTTAGGATTGATATCTGAAAGAGAAGCTATTGAAAAGGAGTGCCACTAAGAAAATACCAGCCCTCTGAAGACAGAGATTTATTAATGTTACATACAACTTTTAAAGCAAATCTTAAAAATTAGATATAYAAGTAATACACAGAAATTTTGATTTCTGAAAAAGGAGAAAAGTTAAAAAAGCAAAGCAGAGATAAAGAGGTTTTTACATAGTGCAGACAACTTCCTGCGCAACAGCAGTATATTACTTTTAAATAATACATACACACTGTGTAAATGCACTTCAGTTATTAGCATTTTAGAGGAGACTGTGGTTGAAATCATTCTCATTCTGTGTTAAAACAGTAGTTTACAGAATTCCTTTAATGAGTATTTAACTGTGGGCAGGCAGTGGGGATTTTTTGTACACAAACACATAAAATCAACTCCAGGAAAATACTGTTGTTTTTATTAAGTTGCAAGAAATAAATTTAAGGCAAGAGTAACAGTGTGTTCTTTCTTAACTTCTCTCAATACCTGCTGTGACCATTTCTACCTCAGGTATATAAATACAATTACTTTCTCCATTGAAGGCAGACATATGAGAAAAATTCTATCAAACTTTAAAATCTAAGAACAAATCATACCACACTTACACGGTAGGGTGGGTTGCTATTTTGTTTCTCTCCCTGGAAGAAATGAACTACTTGGCACCAGGCACCAGTTAAGCCTTTTATTTATTTTGAGAATACTCCCAAACAGCCAAAGTCCCAGTTCATTGCAGGTAGTGCCCTGTTGAGTCAGTGATCCACTAATAATTAGAAATGAAAACAATTTAATTTCTACTTAAAACAAAGCAAAGATGGACTAAGTGAAATCACACACAGCCATCCTCCCTAAACCTGTCCATCTTGCCCATCTGGGATAGAAATCACACCAAATACAGATTCTTTCATGAGAAATTTGCTCCTTTCTGCTTGCCAGAGGCACTGCTTTTAGAAGACTTTTTATCCAATATTTCAATAGCTCTTTTAAAACATGCTGTAAATGTTGAGCTGRGGGAGTTAAAAAAGCAACTCAAATCATGAAAAAAGCATCATTTGGTTTATTCCAGGTCACATAGGCTGGGCTGTGGCATTTCCATGTTAGTATACATATATTTAATATACACATAATATAAAATATTATTATATTATTATATATTATTATATATCATATATTAAATTTTATATATTATAAACATAAAAATATAAATAAATATATAACAATTTATATTATATAATATATATTATTTTATAATTATAATAGAAAATATGTGTATATTAAATATGTGTATATTAACATGGAAATGCCACAGCCCAGCCTATGTGACCTGGAATAAACCAAATGATGCTTTTTATATATTDTATTATTATTATATATCATTATATTAATAATATTATTATATTTATATTATATAGTATATTATTATATATGCCTTTTATATATTAATTTTTATATTATGTGTATATTTACATTTATATTACGTGTATATTTATATTTTATACTTAATATGCACATAACATTTCCATGTGAATATGCACACACCTCTGTGTGCTTTGCTCAAGGCTGGGGGGAACTGTTAAGCACATCACCCATCCTTTTTTGGGAGGTCTTAGCTGGGCTCACCAGTGGTAGATGGTTCAAAAATGAAGTGGGAGGGGGGGGAAAAAGTGATGTGTAAACAATTAATGCATCTGTGGCAAAGTCTCATGTAACTGGGCTGATTAATTAGAACACTCTGCTCTGTCCAGCGAGTGTGTCCCCAGAAAGCAATGCCTCCCGAGCAAATTAAGAGGACAGCAATAAATCTTTGGGGTTTTCTCCTTCRGTCATACAGATCTCTCTCTACACCCAATATATCCATGTGTAGGGAGAGAAAGAGGACAAAAAAATGAAGTTGCAGGAGGCTCCATGTTCATTTTTTATCTCTCTGAGAAATGAGCTTTGCAGGGCTATAGAGCTGATGACAGCCTGCAGAGTTTGGTGAGTAATTCAGACACAGTAGTTTTTAGATATATATCACAATTCTGGCATTGTGCAGATCAGCTAACTGTACCTCCATGTCTGAGAAAAAAGCAGCAAAATGCAAACCAGTTTATGTAAAAGTTTGAAAGAACATCCATGAAAAAACGTATGTGATGATATRTATCTATTTTTTCATGTCAGTAATTTTATAGCCATTATAATGCATTTCAACACTAAATCTTCTACCTACTATGTCTTGCCTTTTTTTTTTTCTGCCCTTGACTCAAGTGGGAGCCAGCTGTAACTGAGTGGTTTTTCTTACAAGTCATAAGTAGAATAACAAGAGGTTTGGGCTTCTCAGCATTAGTGCTTTTCAAAATGGCCACCCTGTAAAAAGATGGTGCTCATCCTGCAAGGGAGAAAAAATGTTGCTGTATTAAGGCAGAATTGTTTACAAAAGCAGTGAGAGACCTTAAGTGGTATGCAGCTTGTGCTTATAAAAATTCATAAGCATTTCAAGTGCACTCCTAAAGGAATCGTGTAGACGCTGCAACAAATTATTATTTAATTAAACACAAAAACCTGGAATAGCAAAGTAGCATTAAGGGACAAATTTTCATTGCTGTAGCAGTGGCAGACTGCAAGCAAAGATCCCATTAGAGGTAATGGGAGCTGAAGTTATAATCCACTGTGCAGTGTCAAAAATAATATCCCTGTGGCTTTGGCTTAAACTGGCAGAGTTAAGGCAGCAACCTGATTTTTAAATCTCCCCATTGTGTGCAGACAGGAGCCTTCACAATGTCCCTCTTTCCCTTCTTCCCCTCAAACACTTATTAAAAAAAAAATTGCATTTGTGGACAAAGGAGGGAGGGAGAATCAGACTTTATATATGATTGTGCATTTCCTTTGCTTTTGTTGGTATAATCAAGTTTTACTTCATTTTAGCACGGCTAACATTTAGAGCAAACAGAGTTCTGATGCTTCTCACTCTGCAAGCATGGATAAATCACCTTTGGACTGGTGTGGGCAGGCTGTTAGCAAGTGAAGGAACTGCCCCCCTCTCTAAAATAAAAAAAAAAAAAATCTAAAATATAAAACCCTTCCCCTCTTGCAGACACAAATTGCACCAGCCTGTGGCCGTGCACACCACAGGCAGCACCCAAGGCTCTGGCTGGTAGCTGCATTTCTCACATGAAATTTGTCCTGTGGGGCCACTTTGTAGCCTTCAAGTCCCTGTTACCTGCTGCTGTCACAGGTGCTGCTGGCACCTGAGCTGTCTCAGAGCCCTGTCAGCTTTGAACAGACTGGATGCCCAAACACAAATGCTGCAGCCTAGCTCCAGACCAAACCTAAGGTCTTGGGCTGCCTCCCATCCTTCAATCAGACCTGCCAGCTCCCAAATGCTGGAATAAAACCAATGCCTGCAGCGATCAGCTAGTTAGAACGTCCCGACTAGCTTGTCCAGTGACCACTGGCAGCGGGCGAGCGCTTCGCCTCGGAGCAGCGGGACCGGGCTCGCGCTTCAGGCAGGCACCCAGAGGGGAATCCGGGGACGTGTCCAGATGCAGGACGAAGCTGACAGAAGCTGCTAGCAGCAGAAATAAGAAGGCGGACTCCAGCTGGGTTTTAATCCAAGTTTACTTCATCTCAGGGGAACCAGCAGCAGGAGACAAAGGGCTCGCCCCCCCCGCCCTCGGGTTATAAAGTGTGAAGAGAGAAGGGAGGAACAAATCCCGGCAGCCAACAGGAATCCGGGTGGGAGTGGGGTACATAAGATAGACAGATGAAACAGAGCAATCAGGGCAGCTGGGAGGTGGGACCCATGTTTCCCATCGAATCCCTCGAAGCCCAGGACAGAATTTTCTGGAGAAGAGGGTGGTGGGCAGGGGTGATTGACATTTACCGAGGAGGGGGAG